>ML213595.1:1189401-1227054 GCA_004379715.1 Crucibulum laeve
CAAATATGACCACATATGGACGTCGTCGGATTTATCAATTTCTAGCGCAGTAAGTACTCGATGGAAAGAATTTCCACAATATTATTCAATACAGCATATAGTCCAACTTGGATACATGTATAATTTAACCCTTCCCAACATATCTCTGGCTCTCATATTCCTTCCAAAGCGCCTTCATCGTGGTCTTTCCACCGGCGTTCAGTGCGGAAACCATCATGATTCATCGCATCTCGACTATGCTCGTTCATCACGCTACACAGTGCATACAACCCGGGTTGTAATTCCTTCCTCAGTTCAAGGGGTAATATACAAAACGGGTCGTTCATAGCCTCGATGTAAGCCTTCAGAACATGTGCAGCGTGTTTTGAGAATGGCTTCGCTAGGGATTCCGCTTTTTGCCCTTCGGTGCTTGAAGCATGAGATCGAACGAGGGTTTTTGAATTGAGCGTCTCGAGCAGCCCTTGCCTTCTTCTGCACCGGGAGCCAAGGAACCAATAAGCCAGCGAGGAAGGGTGGATGTAACGAGGGCAGTTTGCTTGGCACCCAGGTGTGGAGGAGCACTACGCATTGCGAGAAGGAGCTGGCGGAGGAGCATACTTAAGTGGGGAAGCATAGGTGTAACAAGATCACGGCGGAGACGGGTTAGCGAGTTCAGGATAGTGATTAATTTGTGGAAGATTTCAAGTGTCGAAGTAGGATCGTGTGTTGTGGAAGGTGCAAGGAATCCGGATAAGATGGACCAGATGCTGCTGAGATCCAAGAGGCGAAGAGCTGCTGGCTATGTGCATCGTATTAGTCTTGATAAAGTGTGGTATGGAATAAATTTACTAACCCGATCGGAGCAATGTTGTGAAATGAACTTCAGCACCTGTAATCGCAACTTTACGGGTCCATTAATGAATACATCGTTATTGGCAAATGCATTTAGACATTTAGTCATGAACGTCTGCATGTGTTTAAGCGTGCCTAGATAAGTTCATTTCATTAAGCGGAATGAAGAAGGAATAAATGAAAAGAACAAACTCTGTGGGTGTTCATGCAGTAACACCGCCGATAGATGAACTAGATGCGTGAGTATATTTTGGCTATCGCGAATTGTTATTAACGATTCGGACACCAGCCCTAGCACATGTGCAAACTGTGATGGCGACAGGGCTTTACATGTTTTGGAAATGAGTTCATCAAGGTGGTCTAGGCCTAACAGCATCTTCAGAATCAAGATAGCGCAAATGAAGAAAATAACGTACTGTCCGGTTGCACGGTCCTGGCGAATGAGATATACACCGTAACTACAAGATCCAGATGTGAGGTGGATTCGTCTTCAGTGCGATAATGCAGTTCTTGGAGGATAATCGCCATCGCGGAGATCCGTGCTTTGTCGAGCGCGGAGATCCCAGATGTGTGTTGAGATAGCGCGACTATTTTTGAGGCAAGACGTTGACCGAAGAATGAGGTTCCTTCGCTTATATCTAACCATTTACCAAGAGTGAGAAGGCAATGCCATCCAAACGTTAGATCAAGGCTGTTGATGAGCTCTTGCTCTGAGATGTGTTCCGATGTTAATGATGACATACGCGGGAGTGTGGCTGAGGTTAGTTGGGAGTGAATTTGTTGAACAGCTAATTGAATGTCCTCAGGCAGGCTATGAATAATTTAGTTATAGTCCATTGACCTTTGTTGTAAACCTTTACCTGCTTGCAGAAAACCCTTTATTCAACAGATCGACCATACGCATGAGACTGTGGGAGCGCAGTGACCAAGGACCGTCAAAAACATTGTGTTGGGAGAAGGAAGCGATGGTCTTCAACAAGCCATTTGTGCTGGTCTTCTGCGAGAGCTTGAGTAATTCGCTATCCATGTGCATTAGCAAAATACTTTTTTATGAATTTTGAAGGGGACATACGACAGATACAATTCCACAAGATCGAGGGTAGCAGAAATGAATTCCTTGTTGGGAGATGATATTGTTTCCTTCGGTTCGATAAGATGCTCAAGGAACATTGCGAGCTCTTCATTCTGTGAAACATAGTCAACCTTCGTCGTAAATAAATGTTATAAACCAACCAACCGACTGCTGTTCCACAGCTCCAGCATGCGAAAACATACGTTTGAGAAATACTCGTAGGATAATCAATGCCTCTTGTAAGAAGTCCTCCGAATAATGCTTCCCAGTGGATAACTCAGAGATGACAACATCAGCAGCTAATGCTCGCTTGATAAAGTCAGCACGGCTTGATCTCGAGAAATACTCTACTGGAAAGAGTAATAAGAGGCGGTAAACGGAAACGATGTCTGAGACGTGGGAGGGTTTGATCTTTTCTGAGAAGTTCTTGGTTTCGAGGGGTGAAGTTGTCTCTGTTAAGTATGCGAGGAAAACAGCTGTCGTAATATTATCAAACAAAGTTTGTAGTATGAGGGGGATGAACTTACTTCGGACGTTATGAAGCTCCCAAAACTGAGCTGATCGTAATGTTCGCATGAGCAAGTCCTGAGGACGCAATCCACTTGTGGATGAGGGCACTGTAGAGTCCACCTTGATGCTCATAAGAATTCGAATAAGTTTGTCCATTTGAGACTGCGACGCAAGCAGCCTGTCATGATGTTAAGAAGACAAACACGAAAGAAGAGAAGCGAGACATACTCTACAACTGGTAGCCACCTTTCGAGAACTAAGTGCAAAAGCGCAAGAGCACTTTCTGCATTTCCTTCATTTCCAAACGAAAGATGGTTGGGTTGGCCGGATCAGGAGACGCCAAATGATTTGAAGTTTGCTTGAAGGTAGGTTAGGATTTTGTCTATGGTAGATTGGGGGTCGGAAAGTTCATGTGTTGAGGAGTGGTATAAGAGATTACGGAACTGCAAACGAAAATGTTAGTTCATAAACCAAATCGAACAAATGATTTGAAAGACGAACAATCTCCACGCTAAGCTCTGGCAATAGCCCATCATCCTCCAAACTATCTAACAATTTCCCTGATACCTTAGCATCATAATTCGCAGGCAAAGGAGTGTTACTGTTGATATTCAACGCATATTACAAACGAAGAGTAGCCGAAGCGACAACCCGAGCAGCCCAAACATCGCTTTTATCCCTTTTTCGTATCAACTTTAACGACTTTTTCATGGTTTCACGTAAGAACTCGTCCCGGAACTCAGTGAACGCTTTGCGGACTTCTTCGCGTGTAGTGTTGGGGAGAGATATTGAGGAAGGGAGGAGAAGAGGAGGGCTGTGAGGTGCGCGGTGGAAGAGTACACTACGGCTAGGAGTTCTGGATCGGTAGGTGCGTCAATGGGGATTTCGCTCCTTCTCTTCTTTCTAGAACCTTCGCCGTTATCTGCGTCCTTGCTTTTCTCAGCTGCGTGGTATTGTTCCCATATACTCCTGATCGTCTCGATCACAGAATTAACCATGGGTAGACACTGGGAAGCCGTAATGAATTTCTGCAGCGCTTTCGAAAGACGTGTGAGATGGACATTGTGCAACAGAGGTCCCGAAAGACAAAGCTGGTATGCTTTGCGTGCACCGCCTGGTATGGATGTGAGATTTTGTGAGGAAAGAGCTGAGAGGACGTCGGATACGTGTGCGTTCATTGACCGTGTTTTGATGTGGTATTCGAGGAGGAGCTCGAGGAATGCGAAGTGTTCGGGATTTGGTGAGGGTATCTGGGTGTTGTTCAGTATTAGTTCCGGGGAAAAGAAGGGAGTAATTACCAGCAGAATACGAGGGAGCATCCGGGGAACTGCTGGGAGGACGAGCTCGTAGTCGATTTTGGCGATGACTGTTAGGGCTTGGAGAGCGAGTGTGGTCTCTTGTAGTTGATCGTCTATTATTCTTGTTAGCAAATAGGAAATATAAACCCAAAGGGCTCAGATCTACCTTTCCAGCTGTTACCAAGCGCTTTCAATGCCAATTCAATGTTTGGTTGAGCACTATTTCCCCATCAAGCTGTTTCCGATGGAATAAATTTTCGTGATCGACGATCGAGAGCAGCGCAACTCTGGTGGGCCATTTCTCCTTTTCCAAACTCACATCCTCAAGAATAGGTTGACACGAAGCGAAGAACCTCATGCCCGCTGCATGCCATTCATCCGTAGTAGTACCGGGAAGTTGCGTCGATCCCTGACTGAACAGCGTTCCTCGATATTTCTTGGTCGCTTCGATGTACGAGCTGAATAATCGGGGAAGGATGCTGCGGCCGAGTCGTTTCGAGGCGTCGGTGATATTTTGAAGTGCATCGAAGAGCGTGCTTTCAAATTTTGAGTTGTCTTGAATTTATCGAAGGACGTCGATGTTGAAGAGGGTTTCTGAGCCGGCGTTGAATGTGTATGTAAGGAGTGTTTGGTAGTGTGCTGAGGGGAATGAGCTGACGACGCATTGGAGCCAGCGCTCGAGGTAGGTTTGGAGGAAGGTTGTGTATATCTGGGAGAATGTGAGTTGGGGGAGGTAGAAGAGAACAGAGGCTGAACAAACCTTCTTCTTATTTGAAGAATTGCTCAATGAATGCCTATACGAATTCGTAACGAGAATCCCGATATGCACTAAACCTTGATTAGGTTCTTCCTTCTTTAGTATTTCCAACAATGCTCCCCAGCATTCTAACAACGTCTCTGCTCATCTTTTGTACTCCCAGAGGCCATAGAACGGTAAGGCAAGAGCTGACGATGGCAGAGAGCTGGGCATTGACGCTAGACTCTACGTCGTGGAACAAATGGAGGAATACGCCGACGATAGGTGCGATGGGGACGCGGTGAAGTATGGTTGCGAGCCATGTTTTCAAGAAACGGGTAGAAGAGGATGGAGAGGAGGAGTCTTGGGAGGTGACAACGTCTGAGAGGAGGGTCCAGTATCGAAGGTCAAGAATTGAGTTCGAGGATCTACGAAGAGGACAATAACTTCCTCAAGAAACAATGGTTTGCAATACAACTAGTATACGCACGACTCCTTCCCTTTATCCTTCAGAAACCTCGTCAATATCCAATCCACCACTACCTCGAACTTGCTGGGCACATAGAACGACGCGTCGTCCCATGCCTGGCGCGCGATTTCGATCTTGGCCGGTCCTCCTGCAGTAGGCGGGTCGGAGGAAGCTTTGAGGGCCCGTACGAAGTTTTGGGATGACTGCGTTGTAGACATCACTCGTTCACTCGCCGTAATTGGCGATAATGGATTGGAGAGCGGGCCAGGCAGCTGCTGGTGAGGAAAGTTACGACTACAAGCACAAATGTTTTTTCTGTCCGCGAAGGAAAGTTAGGGTTGGAAGACCTAACCCTACTTCGGGGTTATCTTCCGTGATGGTGATGAGCTGCCTTCGCACCATGCAGGTTCCGAATCACCCATGTCCCGCCCACGCTACTGCCAACACTTGCTGACTCGGTCTGTCTCTTTTCCGTACTTCGCTTATCGCTGTTGTAAGCAAGAACGAGGACACTGCCTCTAGGCACCCTCTAAATATCCGTGCTACCTACGCGTGCCGTGGCTTACTCATCCAAGGCATTTACTATCGACCATCACTTGCGTTCGTATGCCCGTTCCAACTGAGGATTTTCCTGTCATCGACGATACGACTATCAAAGAGTGTCAAGCCCTGCAAAAGGAGGAATACGAGGTTCTCGAGGTGCGTCATGTGCTGTATATTAGTAGTTGTAAATGCTCGGAACTGATGTATGTGTGATAATTTGCAGTCAATCTACCCAGAATGCGTCTCCAGCCAAATCATCGACGGATCCCTCAAGCTTGAAATACCCATCGAATTCGGGGAACCTAGAGTCGTTAAAATTTTGCAAGACAATGCTGTAGCTTCGTCGAGCGCAGATACAAAGCCCGAAACGATATCACTGTCGACATTACCACCTTTACTGCTTCAGTTAATCCTACCGCCTACGTACCCCCTCCAAAGCCCACCGCAGATACTCTCGATAAGGGCTACACATATGTGGTTGCCGAAGATTGCTATGGTTCAGAGCGCGTTACTCGACCAGTGGCAGGGAGAGGGTGTGCTATATAATTGGGTTGAATATATACGAACCGGAGAGTTTCTGGAGCCGTTGTCGTTTATTGCTGATGGTGACACTATTCAGTAAGCATACTATTTATCAGCTATATGTAAAGTTTATCTGATTATCTGATAGAATTCCACATACTGCACCTCAACTGCTCGTTCCGTTGCTTACAAAGTACGAAGAGTCTTCAAAATCGACGCAATTCGCGCAGAATTCATACCTCTGCTCGGTCTGCCTTACATCTCTCAAAGGATCTAAATGTCTAAAATTATCATGCACTCATATATTCTGTCGTTCATGTCTAGAGGACTTCTGGGGGATGTGTCTAGAGGAGGGAGATGTGGGGCGAGTGGGGTGTCCGGATCCGCAGTGCGTGAAAGAGGGTCGCGAAGCGAATGAGGAGGAGGTGGCAAGAGTGGTGTCAGAAGCAGAAGTGAAACGGTGGCGCTGGCTTAGGGAGAAACGCAGTTTGGAAAAGGGTATGTCTGAGTTTACTCCCGCGCGACACTTATTCTTATCGATGGTATTCAGATCCCACTATCATACATTGCCCGATGTCGTTCTGCCAGACCCCCGTTCACAAGCCCGCGGACTGCGACGATGATTCGGGGTGGGGACGCCTCAGACAGTGCTCCGCATGCGCCTTTTCGTTCTGCGCTTTCTGTCGGCGGACGTGGTGAGTGGATTGGCATTTAGTTTAATTCTTTGAGTGCCTATTTATAGCCGATACATTTTAGGCATGGGCCTATTACTGCCTGCCCGATCGCGTACTCGGAGAAGCTGGTGCTAGAGTACCTCGCTGCAGACGAGGGCTCTTTTGAGCAGATCGCGCTAGAGCGGCGATTCGGGAGGACGAATATCCAGACACTGGTAACCAAATACCAGGAGGAAATTGCGAACAAAGAGTGGCTGGAATCGTCGACGATGGCATGTCCCGGATGCGAATGCCATGTCGAGAAGAATCTGGGGTGCAATCATGTGGGTGGCGCATTTCTTACAATGTCTCTGATAGTTTCTGACTGGTACGAGACAGATGATCTGCTGGAAGTGCCGCCAGCATTTCTGCTACCGATGCGGGGGGAAGTTGGTTGCAGCAAACCCGTACATACACTTCTCGACGCCTGGGCAACCGTGCTACTACAAGTTGTTTGATTTTCAGGCTGAGGATGTGGGCTGGCAGCCGGTAGAGGGCTTTAACATATGAGGAACCCTAATATTATGGATAGAATAGATAGAAGTAATTGAATGAGAATTGATCGAGTCGCCTTATGTCATGAATTGAAAGCCCGCGTGTGTTTTTTCGCAGCAGTCTCAGAGTGACCGCGCGAGTGACGACCATTCCTTGGTCTCAGCTGCACTCTTCTCATTTATATTCTCGCCCATCTCGTTTTTCGTCTCTTATTGCTTTCTCTCCATTCTCAACTGTCCTTCGCACTTTTGCAGCAGCACACCCCCCCAATCTGGCTCTTCTCTGATTCAGGCACGATACCTTTCAAGTAGCAGTCGCATATCCAGATACCCTCCTATTCGACATACCCCGTCTCTCTACATTTCTATAAATCGCTGAGAGTCTCGACGTAGTCTCGTATTGCACACCATCGACGGCATGGACGTCTACACAACATCCTTCACCTACCCACGCACGTCGCTTCACATTCATTCCAACCTCTCCCCACCCGACTACCAGCCCGCCGACCTCGGAGTCCAGTCACTCAACACATCCTACCCCGCACCCCACCACCTCCAGCAGCACCCCTCCACACAGTTCGTGGACCGCCCCGTCGCAGCAGACGCAGAGGCCGTCCAGCAGCTCGCTCACCTCGCACACACCCGCCATGGTTGCCATGTAACCTACTATATGGCTGACCAGGGCGGCGGCTGGAACTTTCATATCACAGGGACCTACCAGCAGGTTATAGTCACTCGCGGGATGATACTCAAGGAGTGCCCCGTACAGGTGTGTCTTTCGCTTTGTTCGCCGCACTCGCTGCCGTGCTAATTCGCTCTTACTCAGCACCGCGCTGCCATTCGAGTAACACGCTCCGAGATCCTCGACTCCCCCTTCTCCGCACCCACCCTTAAACCAGAGATTCGCCGCCGTCTCGACGACATCGCTTCCCAGACAAATGCCCATATTGCGGTCGTCAATAGTCCCCTCGCCCTCTCAAACCGCACGCCTCCAGATGGAATCAATGTCAGCGCCGGATGGTCTGGGCTCGAAACAGAACGTATTTGCGAGTTGGTCGTAACAGGCTCGGAGGACACGGTCGATATTGCCCGTGTGAGATTGCTGGTAATGTTAGATGAATTGGTGCGTTTTTATACTGCTTTTTACCTTTGTATCAGCGCTGAGATACTATACAGAGTGGCTTGCACTCGGAATGCTGCGAAATCGAGCTCAAGTTTCAGTCTCTCGTGGCTGGCAGGAAGCGGAGCATTCTACAAAATATCCAAGAGGAGACCGCCACCAACATTTACCTCCCGTCGCCCCTGCATGGACTCATGAGCCGCGAGCTCACCAACCCCACTCCCCCGCCGCCTCCAGGAGCGCCCCGCCATTGCAATGTTATCTGGATCACTGGCGAGTTCTTTGGTGTGCAGAGGGCGAGAGAGATGTTACTAAGTTACGCCGCTGTCAAGGTGCGTCGAGTCTCCCCTTCGATTACCACCAGCAGACTGACTTCTTCATAGAATAAGGGCATCCTCTCGCGCGACACTGCCATCCTCCCTCGCAAGCTCGATTGGATGGTCACCGACCGCTCAGATGACCTCAAGACTATCATGAGCGACAATGCCACTTTCATCCAATTCCCTCCCCTCGGTAGCTCGACCAGTCTCATTACCGTGTTCGGCGATAATAGAGTCAACATCCAGCGGACGATTAGGTCCATCATGCAGCTTGTATGTCGCTTTCTTTCCTTGTCATTCTTCCTGTACTTATTTATATTCGTAGGCATGCCAATACTACGTTGGAGCCTTCTGGCTTCTTCCTATTCAATTTAACGCCCTTCTACCCCCCAACAACCTCAATGCCGCTACTGTTACGGCTCTACTCAAGCAAATATCCATTGCGACTGGCGCCGAGGTCATCTTCAAGAACATGAACTTTGAGATGCATGGTCTCGAGCATGAAGTCCGTGCCGCTGTAAATATGATACTGGAGCTTGATATTATAAAGGTCAGTCTCATTTTATCTCTGCTATGCAATCTATACTTATATGGTGTTCAGGCGTTCCATCACGAGATTCGCTTCCAGATCGAGTTATCTAACGAGCATCGCGAGTTCATCAGCGGCAAGAAGAATGGCAAGATCAACAAGATCATGCAAACCACGAACGTCAAGATCAAATTCGAGACATTCAACGACCACAACTTCCTAATTGACATTTCGGGCCCCGACAACTCGGTGCTCCAGGGGCTGACGCTTTTGCAGGAGGAGCTTCCCGCTGAGATATCCTTCCACGTCCCCGAGGCATACCATAAACGGATCATTGGAGTCGGAGGACGGAGTATCCAGAGGATCATGAAGAAGTACGGCGTGTATGTCAAGTTCTCTAATGCAGAGGAGTTCGCGCAGCTGGGCGGATATAATGATAATGATGATAATGTCGTCGCGCGTACGCCGGCGAAGAATGCCAACAACTTGGAGCAATTGAAGCAATCCGTTATGGAACTGGTTAATCCTAAGGTATGTGTTGGGTCTTCGGATATTATTCATGTTTCTCATCCTCTTCATTTATCCAGGATAAAGATTATGTCAACGAGACTGTTTGTATCCCTCGACGATACCATCGCACCTTGCTTGGCGAAAAGAGCATTTTCATTCATGATATCGAGGGGAAGACCAACTCCCGCGTTCGTTTCCCAGACAAGGAGACGGCCTCAGATGTTGTTACGATCTTTGGACCCGAGAGTCAGGTGCAGATCGCTGCTGCTATGTTGTTGGTGCGTCCATCGGTGTCCTTCTCTTCTTCGTTATCGATCCTGATGTCCCTTTTAGGACCACGTCCCCTTCGAGGCCGACATGGCTATCCCTACCAGCCCGGAGCTCCCCCGCGTCTTGGCGTCGACCGAGTTCATCAACCTCACCGAACGTATCAAGCGCGAGCTCCAGGTCTCCATCGTCCCCCACGTCCACAAGGGTGGCATCATCCACAACGGCAACGGCAACGGCAACGGCAACGTGAATGGAAACGGTACTGCGAACGGGAATGGCACTGCCAACGGCTCGTCGGGAACCGAATCTCCCGTGGAGTATTCCTTCAAATTCCGTTGCCAGCGCAGCAATAGCGACTTCTTGATCACTGCTAGGGAGATGCTTGAGCAGTTCTTGATTGGCAATAATGTTCATGTTTACCCCTCCCCGACGGCTCATGTGCACAAGCGTGGGGATTCGTTCGCGGAGGCGTTCCCGCACTTTGATAGCAAGGTCTTATCTACTGCTAGAACGCGCGGTCATGGTGCGTTTTTCCTTCTTTCGCTGTGATTATCGACTGACCTTGTTCTTAGAATCTATGGATATGGGTCGGTCAGATGTTATCGGGGACCGGAGGCTACGACTCGCCAGCTCGTCTCCGGACGTCAAGGCTCTCTTCAATGCTCCAGCGTATATATCTTATCTTGACGATCAGGATGACGCAGATACGAATTATATCACCGGGCCAGGACCCGTGGACCACTACAGGCAGCAGGCTCCTATCGTATGTTCTCCTCTTCTTTACCATCTTTCCCGCTGACGTCCACCTCTCTCAGGGCTCGGGTATCCCCCACCGCACACGACACAACGACGATGCCCTTAAACGCGGCTCTGACTCTTTCTTGGAGGCAAAACTGAAAGAGCAACAGCAGCAATTCGCAAAGCCCCGCTCATTGCAGAATCGTGCCCAATCCCTCGACCTTACATACTCCCTCTCCCGTATCACCGAGTCGCCCTCACACATGCTTCCCCCGGACTCCCCGACTACCTCCACCGGCGACACGGGAGGCAACTCGAGCCCCACCTCCATCAATACTCCCTCGTATCCAAGTGTCTACGGGTCACGTTCAGCGGTGATTGGGTCCTCTGCCCAGCGCTCGGGTCTTGTACTCGATGACCAGGCGATCGACGAAGTGTCGCGCGTTATTTCCAACCTTGGATTGTAAAAGAGGCAAAACGCCGGGCGTTGTTGCAATGGACACGCTAAAGGACGATCAGTTTTCATTCAATGTATAAAAAGCGCTTACTGCGTGCAATCATCTCTCTTTCATCTTTTGTCTTCATTTTGCTACGTTCCCTCTCCACCTCTCCCTATCTCTACCTCTACCTCTACTATCTCTGTTGCTGAACCATATTATCGATTTTCATGTACGATCATCATTATCTGCAGTATTCGTCTCCCTGTCCCGTATCCCACATGTACAAGTATCTTATCCTACAGTAGTGGGCAGTCGTATCTTTATCGTTTCACCTAATATAAGCATACTATTTACATTCATCGTCCGATGGTGTGACAAAAGATGTCAATGATATTAGTTGATAATCCAAGGAACCTCATAAACGACGAAATCGAAGAATTCCTGCTCCATCAGCGTCTGGTATTCTCCAATGAACTCCTCTCCCCCGCTTTTCTTCTTCTTACTTTGCTGAGGATTCGACCGTGGCGCAAGATATGAGAATTGGGCTTGAAGTAGATTGAATGTTTTCTTCGTTGCTTTTGGGTCCGGCTAGAGTGCGATATTAGAGCGACGTAGTTGAACCTAAGACATTGAAAGCGAACCTTGACCACCAGTCCGACATAACTTGCCGGCAGACCATATCGTAGAACGCTTTCTACAAACAGACGGATCACCTTGAGATGAACGAGAACTTGGAATGATTCCGAGAAGTTTGTCCTTGCGAGTCTCAACAGCTCCGTCTGAATGGCACATCAGTATATCTGATAATAGAACTATACGAACAGTATACCCAAAGTTCCTTCTCTGTGGTATTCGCTGTTTCTAGATCCTGGCGTTGCTTCGCGATTTCCTCCTCTGAGTAGACAAAGTCGCGTACAAGGAACCTACGAAATGGTCAATCGCCAGAGGAAGTATAGACTCAGGAATAGCTCACTTGCGCTCCCTACACTTCTGTACAAAGTCATCATGCACGCGTCGGAATATTACGACGCTAAAGAGCGTGAATTCATCGTCCGCTGCAATCACACTGTAGATGTCTAGTTTAGATGAGGAAAATTGAAAAACTGGAGGTGCATACTTTGATGTTCTTGGAACAACCATCGATGTTATTCGTTCGTAGCTGGTATTCCAATCCTTAACCAGGTTTCTTGAAAATGATTAAGACAGTTATGATGCTAATCACGAAGCGACTCACTTGGGTACGGCAACTAACAAAGTCTCTAGATACTCCGAATCCTGAATGAAGTTCTCCTCAGAGACGACATCCGCCAAGGCGCGTATCGATAGATTACCACTAAAATACAGATGAGATAGGTTCAGCAGCTAAGTAATATAGCGTACGTCTTCTTTCGTTGCATCTGTGTTAGCGAGCCTTTCACCATGTTATAGCTATTTAGCTTAGATTTGAGCGCATTATCGATCGAAGTCATTTCCTAGACGATCCATGAGATGACACGACCAGAGAATGTAACTAATGGCACGCACCTTGTTCAGTGTATCCACCATTTCTTTCAAACTCTTCTGCACACCATAACGGCCCTCGTTCCATTTCCAATCATCCAGAAGATAACTATCGACTGACTTCTCGTCCACAAGGATATGTTGCTCCAGTTTCGATGGATCATTGTTCAAAAGGTTACGGAGCGTATCCACCGTCTTCGCAACCGTTGTAGTAAAGAAAGCATCTTGTTTCGGCAGTTCTTCTGAAAGCGCGATGAGAAGGTCCAGTGTTCCCGTCTATATCAGTAGATTTAGCATTGAGCGAACGAGGGGCTGAAGTGACGGACCTTGAATGACGGAATGCCGAGTTGTGCGATGTGAGTGTGCGGCAACTTCACCTGCGCTGATAGTTTCGGGGCGAGCTCTTGAATAAGGCCTTCAGAATCGCCATCTTGGGGTACAGAAATGAGCCAGGTACTCTGATCTGAGGGCATAGGTGGAATCGTAAGGAGCAGTAGCGATTCATGACGCCGGCTCCTGGAATTACTGAAGTGGATGTTTGGCGTTGCTTTATCGAAGGGTTAATAGCACTGAGTCGATTGCTTCTGGAGGTGTTCAGTTGGTTAAACTCAACCGCCATCGTCCTACTATCCAAACAGCAAGTGCTATGGCCTCTCTGCTTCGTCGAGCTTCTCATAATTTTGTTAGATCGTTAACTCAAAGAAAGGTGTCATCGAATTCCGTGCCTCTTCTACTTTCGCCCACACAAGTCAGTGATCTTGCGAAGTCTTCTACACCCGTTTCAATCCTCGACGCGACATGGTTCATGCCGGGGTCACCCCGCAATGCTCGGAATGAATATCTTGCGAAACACCTTCCCGGCGCGCAATTCCTAGATCTGGATGAGGTTGCTAGTCCTCACGAATTAGGGCTGAAACATATGATGCCAGAAGAACGCGTTTTCGCCAGCGCGTGTGGTGAGCACCAGGATTACGTTGGAGAGATTCATATCTCTGACTATAGTTATACCCAGAAAAGCTGGGTATTGAACCATCATCTCATGTGGTTATGTGTGTCTACTTCCTCTTCAATTGGCGACATCGTTGGACTGATCAACTATGAATTTAGTTACGACGCGCATGGCGTTTTCTCTTCTCCTCGTGCCCTTTTTATGTTCAGATCATTCGGCCATGAAAAATCGAGCATAATCAACGGCGGTCTTCCTCGCTGGGTAGATGAAGGACTTCCTGTAGACAATCAACCTCCCACCGATCCCGGACCCACTGTTTATCCCAGCCCAGCTTTCAATAAAGGCGCCATCCGAAGTATGATCTTATACCATCGCCGTTGTATCTCGATCTTACTATATATTTAGGCTATGATCAGGTTGTTTCTAATTCAAGCCTTGATCCTGCCATAGATCCTACTGCTGAGCTTGTTCTTGACGCTCGTGCTCGTGGAAGGCAAGTATCTATTGTCCCTTGGAGATCGAATGTACATTAATTCATGTCACTAACATAGATATCTCGGGACTGATCCAGAACCACGACCTGGCCTTTCTTCAGGTCACATACCAAATTCGCTCTCGCTTCCTTTCAATCTCTTCTTACAGAAACATAATGCAAAAGATGGGTCGGAATATACAACTTTCCTACCTCAGGCAGAATTACGCCAAACACTACACAATTCCGTAGGAGCTGATCGCGCGGAACAGATCATTAAAGGAGAAAAATATGTTGTAACCAGTTGTGGAAGTGGTATGACTGCCGGCGTCCTTTGGTTGGGTTTGAAACTACTAGGAGTGGACAACGTCAGCCTATATGATGAAGTAAGGCCGGACGCTTTTGCTTATCATTCGTGCGACTGATAAATCTTTAGTCCTGGACTGGTTATGCTATGAGGTCGACAAGCAAAATCAATAAGTCGCTGTAATGTATGATTGCCAATTCTATATCAATGCGTGAATAACGCGGCCCTTCCTCCTTCGGTTCCTGTCGGAAATTACTGTGTGGTGGTATAAAATACTGCGACCACAGTCACTCTTTCGGAGTCTTCCCGACCGTGAACTATCCAATTCCCATAGCAGCATGACAGATGATCGATGATCATCCCCGCCGCTCGAGCACTATCATAACGCCCTCTATCCCCCTAGCATTCTCGATTGCGACAGGTTTCTGCGCGTCTTCCCGATGTGAGCGCGCAATATTTGCCGAATATTGAATCTGATTTCTATCAGTTATTATCCTAGCATCCGATGGCTTATTCATGACTTTGACTCACGATTGCTTTGTATTCGTCTTTGCTTCGATACCACGGATTCTTGATGTCGCAACTCCATCTACAAGCAACAAAACCGCCCGAATTAGTTGCAATCCGAGGTGGGGAAAAAAAACTCACTCCTCGTTCAGCAGGACATTTGCATTGTGGTCTTTCGCAATGTCGTACACTTCCTTTCGTGTCAAATGGAGTAGTCTTGCTGTATTAACCGCTCCCTTGCACAGATATGTCTCCCGGCGCGTTACCCGGGGCCCCGTGGCTATTACCGCGTCAGCGTCGGTGAGATGTGTATGTGTGCGTGCAGGTCCGGAAGCGCACTTGACACCAGACTCGCTACTTCGAGGTGATGACACATCCTGGCGACTTCCCAGAACACTATGTCCAACATCCTGTAACGAGTGAGTGAGAACCTGGGTCATCTCTGAGCGTTTGAGCCGCAAGGAGGAGATACTATCGGATGCGCAAGGCTGTACATGAAGTTCTTTTATACAGCAGGTTTTGGGACTGTGCTGAAGTGAATCAACCCATGTCAACGATGGCCATGCACTGAGGGCTCGCTGCAATGCGGTATACTGAACACATTTCTATCGCGCCCTGCAGTCGTGTAGGCCACAACGAGGCAGCGTTTATCACACTTTGGGAACACCTGGGAACTGAATCCTTGCACATCGTGGAGTTGAGTGGTTTCTATATTGCTTACACGAGAATCCCCGGATGACGGTACAAATACATGATTACTTTTTACGCTGCGTATCAATTATGCTCATATCCTTTCGATAGTCTTGCCTGGTTATACATACAATAAAATATCCTCCAAAAGCCCAAAGGTCACCAGGATGATTGCAAAATTGCCATGAATGGCGGCGGTCTCCGTGAAGGGAGTTTACCAAGTGCACGAACGGCTATTTAAAAAAAGTCGAATTTTAGATGAGAACGAAGAAAATGCTAGAAAACCCACGTCGTCCACTATATTCGACCTCAATTCGATATCGTTTGTGTTGTCGGTGCGTTGTTACACGCCAGCTACATGTGTTTGATTATTCACAAAAAGCCGCAGCATGTGAAAGACGAGGACAAACCTTTCTAGCAAAAGCGTACTATAACCTGCTTTTACGACTCCCTGCATTAACTGGTCTCGCGCAAAGACAACAGCGTTTCGGACATCGTTGGTTCTGGGTACGTGTTTGATATCGAAGACGAGTGACTTGCGAATATCGTCTTCACCAACGGCGACGATGTCTAGCTCTAAATAAAAATAAAGTGAGCTATTTGCAAAGTACCCACTACGATGATGAGCATACCTTCGTCGTCGTAGTACATGGGAACAGGGTCTACGGCTTTACTCTCAACTACCTCCCAGGGAACTTCCTTCCTTCGGAAGTTAAACATAGTTGCAGCAAGAAGGTCTCGGGATGTCCGGAATGTCCTGACTCGTGGAAGTGACGAGGACAGAAGGAAGGGCGGGATGATTCACATTGAATGTACGTGTCTGCCTGCTGCGCTCTTTATATATCTGATTCGGATAAGGTGTGTAAGAGTTTTACTGTAAACGCCGCCACCATATGCAGGGATGGCCTCGCAGTAAATAGCGCAGCGCGTCACTGCGGCATCCTGGTACTCTGGCAAAACTGATTGATACAGATGCACAGGAATACCCGATTCCCAGAACTTTTCGTAATGCTCTCTGACAAAAATCAAATTGTGTTGGATGTAATCGAAATCCGAGCGCTCCGTGCCCGAAGTTAGATATTCGAATGTGCCGGAATGATTCGTGTATGACTCTTCGACTTAGCGACCCATTCAAGTACGCTACCCAGGGTAATTGCGTTAATTTAGACGTTAAAAGAGCTCGGCACTCTTCATTAAGCATGGTTCCATTTGCCCACATTAGATGGTTGGGGAGCTCTGTACTAGTGGATGTATGTCGGGAAGTGGGTGCTTTCGAGCGTTCGTTCCGGAGGAGTCAGATTTGATCTTGTCAGGGTTTGATGACATCAGCCTCGTGTTGTCATCGGAAGATCGTCAATACCGCCGCTACCGAAACAAAATACTCTTCGATAATCTAGCTACACATCAGTCGTTGATTAGCGTGTCGAGGGCCTGTTACACTGTTAACTTGAGGTTTACTACTGCTTTCGATTCCAGCAGGTGCAGAAACTACAGTAGACTTATCCTTCTGTCTTTGTCAAACTCTAATACAAGTGTTCTGATTGCGGCAGTATCATCTATAACATAATAAGAATTCAATCACGATCATGATACTCCTAAGCCGTATATACCTTTTGTTAACTGAGATGCAAAGATCAGCACCCTCAACTTGGGTAGCACCTTCGGAGTTCTTCTGGATATTTATAGCATTCCAATGTTCCTTATTGCTGGTGGTAATTAATGGCGATGATTTCATCACAGCTATTTTTAGACATCTCTTCACAAATTCTTGCTGGAAGCAGCTAGCCCAAATAAACCTACATCTAATAACTCACAAGGAGAAGCTCAGTTATACTCGAGCCTAATTTAGAGTACAATAGGCAATACTATAATGTGACGGTCAAGTCACTACCATCCACCTCGGCCGAATCTTTGTGCCACTTTCATCATACTTACAGAATATGTTTACTATTTACTTACTTCTTTCTGCCACCTTCGTCATATTATATTTTCTCATATATACTTGTAGTTTACATTGTAACACCCCGTCGAATTAACGCGCACACTTTGCTCCTGACTCTCATCTCGTCGGGCCTGCGCCGTTAAGGTCCTTAGTTCCTTGACCTTGACCGTAACATATAAGATGCTTAGCACAATACCGCCTAATCCCAGGGCACGAGCTACGTAGTACGTATCCGGATGTATAACGTGCAATATCGATGCTGTTTGATATAGAAGACTGTGAATCGCCATTTTTATGGTCGTAGTCGTGGTCGTGGTCGTTATCGTCATGGTTGTGATCAGAATCATCGTTATGAGCATGCTCATGGTCATCTGAGGTGATGGTCTGACAGGTTACGCCGTCGGAGACGGTGAAGTTGCTGGACAGGGTGAGGTCAACACACTACATACCACATTAGCTCATGGATATATGCCACATATACAAGTTCTCACTACTATCAGTGAAAACAAATTGAATCGTGATATTTGAGCCATCTGTCAGTGGTCACGGCTGGAATGTTGACCGCGGCGATATCGAAAGGAAGACAGAAAGTTCTATTAGAATGCTCCTCAGTGAAGGATGCAGCAACAAGCTGCTCGCCATCGGACAAGAAATTATCGAAGGAGGTTGCATTATTTGATATTGAAACCAAAACTTGTGGTGCATGAAATATATTAGTTCTCAGCACTGTACGGGAATGCTCAATAAAATTACACTACATACCTGTCCAATGTATATGGGAAGTGTTGATGTTCAATAAACTGCCAGATAATGGGAAGAAAGCGCGCGTGCTGGAGGTAGCATTGTATCCGCCTAAAATTCACGAGTTAACGCACAAGCAGTAGGCATAAATAGACAACTTGCCACAAAATTCAGGCTCCTGCGCGCTAATGAGGGGGCCTCGAGTCTCAGGATATAAGAGATGGAAGTGGACATTAGCAGCACCAGTAAGACCGGCAAGAAACACGAGAACAGAAAGCATTCTGGGCCGAAGTCAGAAGAAGCAAGAGCTGTGGAAGAGACGGGTGTTTATCTGGTACTTTTTGCGCCATATTGAGCAACTTTTATGTCACCCCCCCTCCAACGATACACGCCATCTAAGGGTTTCCAGGCATGATACAAGAACTTCTAAGACAGTGAGCGGAAGAGTAAAACGACCTGGCGAGTTGTTTAACAGCTTTGGCCCGCCATAATTTCCCTTCTTGGATGTGATCCTGCCAAGACTGCTGGCCAAACGAGGATCGCGACAGTGAGAAGAGGTAGAAATCGTCGAGTACTACGCCAGTGCCGTGTGCTCGTGGTGAAAGTTGGATGGAAGTAAAGTCGGTGGAATTCCAGGAATCATACTTTTCTAATGGCGGGTCTATGGTGAACGCACTAATACAGGAACCATAAATTAAACAGAAGAGGGCGAATTAATTTACTGATACAATCTTGACGTATCGCTTGTTTTTCGAAATAATCTCAGTTCGACATCCAACAGTGAGAAGATTATTATAATTTGCACCTGTTAAAAATTAGACGGCGTTAGAACAGATAATTGTCATTGTTGAATTTCGAGTAGGAACAACCGAGATTAGGTGGCTCGTAGTGACAGCCCGCGCAGTACGCACTCATAAAGAGTACTGTGAGCTTCGAGAGCCAGTCGCAGCGGAAGCGCACCCCACAGGTATTGAATAGTGCCTCACGAATGAAACCTGCATCCCTGGAGGATGATCCGGTCGAAAGAACTACTACGTCGATGCTTCAATGCTGCATCGTTGTGGGACCCACACCGCGATCCCGTGCACGAAATGAGTATAGTTCATAATGGTGTGAGGACGTTGGGCACGCATTTGGGTAATGGCACCCGCGTGCACCGTATGCGAGCTCCTAATGGGGCTTGAGAGAGGCGCTCGTAGCGAGAGAAGCGGGATAGGAGTAGTTTCAGAGCAATAAGCAGGGTTTGACAGTTGATTGTCGAGGATTTAGGATGTTCGTTGATGAAGAGTTAAGAATAGATTTATGCTCTAATTAAGTACTTGGAAGTAAAGCCAGTCATAAAAGGTAAATGAACGAATCCACATCACCTCCAGCTTCGAGTTGCTCATCGCAAGACAACTTGCATTCAGCGCCACGAAATAACAGAAAACCACGAATTCCCCAAAGCCCAGTAAGCATATATTCCAGAATGAAATATTATGCCATAGATGCTTTATATATGCGATATATTAACTCAATCTACAACGACACTCCACTCACTATGGATAGCACCAGTCTGCCTGCCGACGAGCTCAGCCCAGATCGGATTGGAGACGGGGCCCATCCCATCTGCTCCTGTGGGGATGAGGACGTCCTGGCCAAGATAGCCAATCTTGTCCACAGGGCTGATGACAGCGGCAGTGCCTAGAAGGATGGAGATTATTAAGTTAAATAATGATTGATTAAGTGAAGAAAGGGCTAGGAAAGGGAAAGACGTACCGGCACCGAAGAGCTCCACGAGTTTCCCGGAGAGCGAAGCTTCTCTGACTTCTTTCATCGTTACAGGGCGTTCAGAAACGACGAGTTTCTCGGGAAGATTGGGGAGTCGGTTTTTGCCTGAGGCGTGTTCGCGTGCGAGAGCGAGTACGGAGTCGCGGGTGACACCGGGAAGAATCATGCCGTCTAATGGTGGGGTGACGAGTTCGATGGCTGTTCGATAGGGAGATAATTCATCAGGGCAAGAAAATTTCAAGGAGCAAGAAACACACACCTCCATCTTCCTTCCTGAACACAACAAACATATTCATCGTACCCACCTCAGTAAGATGGTGCTCCGGCCCATGGAGCCACAAGTTCTGCGCATACCCGAGGGAGGCAGCAGCTTTTTGCGGGAGAATTCCAGGGGCATAGTTGACACCGAGCTTGTATGCACCCGTACCGCCAGGGGAGGCACGCACGTATTCGGTGGTGCCGTAGAGTGATACGGGCTTGAAACCGTTGGGGTAGTATGGTCCTACGGGACTGCAGATGACAAAGAGGAGCGCATCGCTTGGCGGGCCGACACCGATGGCTTTTTGGGTTCCAACTGTAGAGGATTAGAGGGGAATATGGCGGGATGGGGAAAGGAACGTACTCATGGTGGGACGAACGTATAAGCTGTGTCCGGGTTCTCTGGGTATCCAATGCTTGTCCGTCCGAACGAGCTCTTTGATGAGCGAGAGGAGGGCATCGCCATTAAATGTCTAGAAGAATAATTAACTTCTGGATGAGTATATAATAAAGTTCAAACTTACGGGTAGTGCGATACGCTGTGCGCTATTATTCATACGCTTCATGTTCATATCTGGTCGGAAGAGTGTGACTTTTCCGTCGTCGTGTCGGTAGGCCTTCATGCCCTCGAAGATAGTTTGCGCATAGTGAAGCACGGTGCTGCTTGGGTCGAGTGCGAGTGGTCCGTCTGGGTAAATGATAAGTGAGCCGGATCTTGCACATGCATCAAGGGATCATAGCTAACATGGTTGGATCTGTGGTGCTCCCCATCCAGTGGTTACGTTCCAGGGAATTGCGAGCATGTGGTCAGTCTATGAGTTGAACATACGTTTAGTGAGAGGTAAAGAAATGCGACGAATAACGCACGAAGGTATGTCCGAACTTCAGATCTTTAGCCGGAGGTGGGGTTTTCGGGCTGGTATTCTTGTTCACCTTAAGTTTCGAAGTCTAATGCAGATTGGTTTAGATAGTATATTATCATACTGGCACAGAAACGAACGTCAATATCAGGCAAACCACTGGTTCCCGCCGCAGGAATACTCATGCACCGAACACCAGCAATGGTAGACACTCCCCATGGTAATCTGCCAACTTTGGCCGTGGAGGAGGTGGACGCGGACGAGCGCAGTGCCCGGAGGAGTGTGTTGGACATGATGGGGGCGGGGAAAGGAGAAAGGACCAACGAGTTGAGGGTCGAACTCGTGGAATAGAGATACGACGGTCGGGATTAATACCGATCGGCCAAAAGTTCAGTGAGTCACGAAATGTGTGACGGGATGGACGCGTCGAGTCACGGGTGTTATGTTCGTATTCGCTCTTCGTTCGCTTCCACTACATCCTCGGAGGCTCTGGGTATTCACTCGTTTGTTTTACTGTTACGTCTATGTTCAGAGACAGAGATGCTTTTATTTGCTGCTAAATTTGATAAAATCACACATTGCACTTACTATAGAAATAGGTTAATTCATCTATCTTTAAAGCTTCAGCGACGTATCGGATCCAGGATTTCAAGCAAACGGATGATTAAAGCAGCAAATCGCGTTCTCTTTTTATTGTACGGCTTTCTAAACTTTTTCTGGGACTGTCCAGCATATTATGTGCCGCGTTTCCTGCATTCCTTCGTCCATGCGAGGACCTCAGGGGACAGTTTTCATCAATGATCGGCTATAACAAGCTTCTAGGTGGGACGTCGTTCAGGCTGGAGTTCAAGACGAGTTTTCCCGCACGCAGCTACTGGCAGTTGTCTGCTGGGAAGAGGAAAGCAAGGGTATTATCAACACAACTGGTGTTCGCTTATCAGTCGGATTCGGGATGGGCATGCTTGGAATTCTCATGATCTCCTCACCGGGGTTGCATCGGGGGTTCTGGCTGGTAGACAAGGAGATGTTCGCATTCGTCTGGAATGCATACGTAGTCGCGGATGGTGAGACGACACCGAGCACCGCTACCAGTGTGAGAATTTGTTATGACGGAAACTCTCAACGCTTCAGGAGCATTCGATTAAGCTGTTGAGTGATGAGATTGATAGTAGTCATTCTTTTGAGACGTGTTTAATAGGACTGAGCTTGCGCCTCATAAACGTAGGGATGAGTTTAAAGCCCGACGAGAACAGTATGTTGTAGACAGAATGAGAGATCTAGAAGACTTCATTGAAGAGGGCCGTGCGGAGGAATTAGCGAAATTCACACGTGGTAAGATTTTGGAAGTCTGGACCTTGGCCGTCTCACTCTGTAACTCGACACCGTGGATCTCACTCGACGCTGCTCAAGACCGTTGCTGCTGGTCGCGGAAGACCGCGCACTCTCGAGTCGCTATACCCTCTGATACCCGCCACGGAGCATTCATATCAGTGCACTCGACATCCCCGGTGTTAGCTCACACACCCGCCGTCGCCGCCAGCACTACATAGACATCTCTCTCCGTCTCTCCCATTTCTTCAACAATGGCCAGACAAAGAGACAACCTCCCTAGGCTGAACATACAGCCCAACCTGCACATGCAGCAGCCGGGGCAAGCCATGTTCTCGCCCGCCCTCCCAACCGCTATCCAGCAGGGTTTCCACCCCTCTTTTCCGGTAGCTAATCCGCTTCAGACACCTATGCAATCATTCTTCGCCCCCCAGCCGCCCCCAGCTCCTGGTCGCCCCACTCACCGTGCAGGGCAGGCCAGCATGGCCCAGCTCGCAGCAGCTGGTATTCATCCCCCGAACGGGTTCATGACCCCTGTTATGGGACACTTTCCTCGCCCGTCAATGATGCTTCAACCTGGGCAGCAGCAGTTCAATGGTCAGCAGCCTTTCATCCAGCAGCAACCGCCGCAGAACCGCCACAGGAAGCAACTATCTATTGGCGGCCCACCTAAGGCCGTCCTTGGTGGGCCTGCGCGTAAACTCAGCCCACTGCCCGTGGGTGCACCTGGCGCATCCGTGTCCCCTGCTCCCCAAAAAGTTAAGAAGCACACAGTCAACCTACCAAAGGAAACCGTCCCGGGGGAAGAAGGCGAGCCATCAACGCGTCCCGAGTGGGCCAGAAGTCCTTTGGCGGATGGGTTCGTGTATGAAGATAAAGAAGTCCCACCCGTTGAGACTGTAACCGCCGAGCAATACCCGCCAGAAATCTGGAGGAGGCACCTACCAGATACATTGGACGTATTCCTTCCTGGAAAGGTATGTTTGCGCGCCTGCTTTATGATCGGCGGGACTCATGGGTAATTGTTCACTCAGATCAACTGGGACAGCATGAAGAACAAAGTTATTGAGGAGAAACTGGAGAAGCTAGGTGTCGAGCGCGGTTCAGGGAGTAGTATCCCTCATATACACGCACCCCATGCTCGGGCTGCATCGGTACGTACTACCGACGATGCGTGCCCAACACGTGTCCGCCTTTGTCTACTTTATTATACCAGATCCACTGATTGCCTTTTTTTCTTCTACCTTTCCAGATATCTTCCCCTGCGGACCCAGCACTCTTATTATTTAAACTCAACAAGCTACAACAATCGCAAGGCGTTTCGTCCGCTGGAAACTCGTTATCGGCTTCACCCCAGCCTCCGTTTGGTGGATTATCTCCATCATCTCAGTTCTCCGCTCCGAAATTTATGACCAACAGACACGGTCATACTATGTCCCTTGCGCAGCCGCCTACTTATCAGCCTTACTACGACCAGGCTAATTCGAACTTCAATCCATTTGCCAACTCTAGCTTCGGTTCGGACCCAGGAACAGAACAGGACTACCGCATTGCTCCGCTTAGGGCTTCTATTGAAAGCATACACGCTCCTCAAGGTCGTGTTCCAGTGACAGTTGCGTCCTTGGCTCCTCCCCCACTTGCAGTATCCCGTCCGGATAGTAGACCGGACTTCACTCGCGGGTTCGGATTAGACATTCCCGAGGAAGAGGAGGAGGAAGAGGAGGAACTCAATCACCAGAGAGCAGATGAGGACCCAGATGCTAGTCAAGATATGGAGCTTGATGAAAAAGAAGAAGCACTGGGACAACTAGGCGAGGAGGCGAGCAGTGCGCCACAGAGCAGGCATCACTCGCGGCATGTCTCCAGGCTTTCAGCAGCTATGTCAATTCGGTCTCTTGGTAGAGATGTGATTGAAGCTTTGGAAGAGAGCGCGAATAGGCAGTTAGAAGAGGAGGAAGCTGAGAGGAGAGATGCAATTGCGGAGGTTAGCCCAGTGAAGAGTGAGCGTCATGAGGATGGAGATTTGGAGGATGCTGTTGGGGAGTGGACGGGCTCGGAGGATGTTTACCTCGGTGGGAATGAGACATCGGATGATGAGGTATATTTGCTTTCATTTTATCGACCGTAGAGGTTTTGATATGTTTTACAGAGTATTGGAGAGTGGTCTAACCCATCGGATGAAGAACGAGCTCGCCAACAACGTGTGGAACGACGAATCCGTCGCAAGGCTGCTCAGCAGTTGGATAAACCTAGGAGACTTCCCAACTTCCCTCGTCCCCCAGAAAGCACAATCATTCTCCATGCTCGCGAGGACGATATCATTTCGAATCCAAGCGACGAGGGTCGGGCAATGAACCATCATGCGGAGTATTTGGGTGTTGCGGGTGGAGATTATTACTCCAGGCCTGATTCTAGTTTGAGCAATTTGTCATCTCGTCCTCTGCCTCCTCTGCCGCATTCTCGTGTTGCGTCTGGACAGTACTCAGTCCATGATCCTGCCCATGCACATTCGAGAATGCCGTCGGATAGTTTTGTGTATCCAACTAGCAATACTGGAAGCCACAACTCTCGTCAGGCCTCAGTTTCGCTCAATCCATTCGCGAAACCATTTGTCTTCGGAGCCCTCAAGTCTTCTGGTTCTCAGCCCGGCTCTGGATCGTGGCCTTCGTTTGCAGCAACATCTACGCCTCCAGGTGCTCCCATTATCACCCACTCTCGTCTTCCTTCAGTTGGAAAGCCTTTGAATGTGGCGGCACCCGAATTCAAGCCCGGAGGATTCACGTTCCGTCCTCCCCCTGGTGTACCCCAGATGCCTACTCCATTACCTGCGCCTGCAGCTGTACTCTCGTTCCCTTCGATATCTATGGTGGAAATGGAGGATGGCTCGCCTTTCAAGGTCCAAGGTCGGGAAAAGAGACAGCGCCGTGCATCGAGTGCATCAGTTGAAGAAGGAGATAGTATGGTCTCCTTCAAGTTCCCACCCAATGTTGACTCGCCAAGGAGTATTCGTCGTTCCACATCGTTCAGTGGTTCACGTCATATGCTTAACCCATCTGCTGAGCCATTTACATTCGCTGGATTCTCAGTTGTGGCTAATGGGATGCCACATGTGCCTCACGAATCGGACCCTCAACCCGAGGAGCCTGTTAATAACGAAGAGATCGGGGAAGAAATTCTCGCTGATGAGAGCACCGCGAAAGGAGAGGATGGAGAGCCTGAAGTTGAGGCATTCATTCTACCTTCTGCTTCCAAGCCCAAGCGTGCACCTATTCCTCTCGATTTCAAGCACCCTGTTTCTAGTAACACAGTTCCTGCTGGTCTGTTCAAGGCTCTAGTTAATGGTGGAGATGACCGCACTCGCAGAGCCGTTCGCTCGCGCTTAAGCTCACGTGAGATCTATGAGCACATCCAAAGACCTTCGATGGACGATATCGATGTTCCCCAAATTGCTCGCAAGGTTTCACGGGCTCGTCTTGTTACTGATCCTGGTACACGGCCAGAAACACCTGATGACGATGTGTTTGGCGGAGTGACTCGCCATACTAGGCGCAGGTCATCGCTGCCAGACGCTCTTCACGATGATGATGGTGCTTCATCAACTTCTAGGATATCTGTGGCTCCTCAAGATCTTACAACTCGCATGGAGTTGCACCAGCTTGAGTCTGTTCTAGGTGAACTTCTTGATGAGAAATTGAACCTTCTTCGTCGTGAAATGTCCAAGAAGGAGACACAGGGCTTCAATTCGAACACGGAGGATATGATCGCTGACGTCGTGTCTCTATTCCGTACCCAACTCCAGGACTCGGCCATCCGCAGTATTGAAGACAGTCAAATGGATGCTCGCGGCGAAATGGATTTCCAACTTATCAAAGATGTCGTCGAAGAAGGTCATAAAGAACTCCTTTCAGTACTTAGGCACGAGTTGCAGGATGTTGTACAAGCCATTCCTCAAGGATTTGGTGGCAATTCTTATCCAGATGTCGTCCCTACTATCGAGCAGATCGGCAACAGGACTGTCGGCGCTGTTCTCGAAGCTATATCCGAGTTGTCCGCTCGTCAGGAAGCTATCAATAATGCTGCTCCGGCTCGGGAGCGTGATGCTATCGTCGACAAGCTCATGAATGTTCTGGGACCGACATTGGCTTCGCTGCAAACAGATCCTGTCGATTATGACTTCTTGACTAGCCAACTCACCCAGGCTGTCAAACCCCATATTACACAGCTCATCGATTTGGCTTCTGATAAGCGTGAAACCGCTAGTCTTATCGTTGACAGGATTCTTCCCCTCCTGCCTTCGCTAAATCAACCTGCTTTGGACATCGAGGCACTCACTTTGACGTTGACTACAGAAGTACGTCGTGCTATTGCGCCTATCGATGCGTTCGAAATCAAGGAGCAGGTTGCAGACCTTGTTGTTGAACGATTGGACTCTCGCCTTGCTGTTCGTGACAAGGCGTTCAACGTCGATACTATCAGCGGGAAAGTCACGGAAGGTGTATCTCGCCTCCTACAACCTTTGGAGTCGGTCCAGGCCAGTCTTGATAATGTCGCAGCTGCTCAGCAATCTCTCTCCACTCAACAGAATGAAGCTTCAAAGACCAACAGCGAAGTTCTCAATGCTGTATCCGAGATTTCATCCCAGTTAGATGGTCGTCTCGAGGCTCTTAATATCAGCCAAGCTGATCTTCTGAAGAAACTTGATACACCAGCAGTTGTTCAAGCCCATGAACCAGATCAGAATATCCTCGCCGTAAAGACTCATGTTCAAGAGCTTGTCGCAAGTCATAGAGAACTTGCTTCGAACAGCGAACAATTATTGGCACTTCAGAAAGATGTGCTTGATAAAGTCATTAGCGTTCCGGCATCTGTGTCCACTCTTATTACTAGCTTACAAAACAGCCTTGTCGAGCTCATCACTTCGCGTGATACAACGAAACGTGAGTTGGAAGAACTCCGCAAGAACAACACCGATTATCAGGTTCAACTTGCAAAAGCACGTGGGCAACACGGTCAAGTACGTGTCGAGAAGGATGTTCTCAGTGAGAAGTTGGGTGTTGCAGAAGGTGAACGTGACCGACTTCGTGCGCAAGTCAAGGAATTGCAGACTTCTTCAACGACAAAGACAACGGAGACTACTGCATTGGAGGCGAGGAACAAGGATCTTGAAGAGGCTCTATCCAAAGCGCTTGCTAGACTCCAGTCCTCTGATGTGGCTTCGCAATCCAATCAGAACCAAATTGCTGACTTGGAGAAGGCCAACAGAGACTTACTCGCCGAGAAGCAGGCATTGAAGAGCAAGGTCTGTACATCAACTGATTCCATTTATCCTTGTTTACTGATTATTTTCATAGGCTGATTCTCTTGAGATGCAAGTTACATTCGCCAACCGCGATAAGGAGACTGCTACCGAATCGCTCGAAGTCCTTAGGAAACAGCATGACCGACTCTCATCTCAACAGAATCACTGGGATGACCTGCGTCAAGCCGCTGAGAAGATCGACATGCTTACAAATTTGATCGGTCAAGCGGATAATGAGGAGTTGAAGGAGTTGAGACGCTATCGCGAGCGTACCAAGGCTCTTGAGAGTGACCATATTACCCTGCAGAAACGCTTCAAGGACCTAGAAGCGAAACTTCAAAATAGCGAACGGGCAGCCACAACTTCCAGGCAAAGTCTGGCCCAGGCTCAACAACGTTCTTCTGAATGGGAACGTAGGGCCAAGGAGTATGAAGGACAACTTGAGCTCACAAAGACTCAATTGGAGCAAGCTGAACAGACGCAGACTCAGCTTGATGCTGATTACTCTTTGGTGAAACTGCAACTAGAGGAGCGAGAAGCGGATGAACGGCTTACAAAGGTATGTCAATCGGTTAGCTTTCATTATATGTAGTATATGCTAATATTTTCTGTAGGATCGTGAGAACAAGCTCCTCGATCAAATCTCACAACTCGAGGTGAAGACGACTCGTCTACAGGCTGAGCTTGAGAAGGCAAAGACACCTGTCGTGTCTACGGGTACCCCTTACCGAAATATCACAAACGGAAACGCTCATCCTCCACCCCGACCCGACTCCCGTGCAAGTACCATCTATGATGCCCGCTCAGTTACACCCAATCGACGAATTTCTTCATACACAAGCGTACGCAGTGATACACCCCCACAGGCATCTGTCTGGGACTCCATGCACGCTCCCACGAATACCAACGTGGCCAGCAAGTACACCGTGGCCCCATCCAACACGAGTATACACGCACCCACTGGGCGGTATCCACACTTGGGACCGTCAACTCCAAAAGCGCGTCGCCCGATGTATGCGCAACAGTATCAACGCCCGTCGATACCCTCTCCTACGCCAAGTAACGTGTCAGCGGCACCGACGCTGGGTGATGATGGTTGGTATTCATGAGTAAGTCTCGGGTTGATTGTTTCATGACATTTGTTTTGTCTATTTTCTCTCTCTCTTTCCCTCTCCCTCGCTATCGATTACATACATACCTACATCTATATCTCCTTGCAATTCTCTCCTCTCGTACGCTAATTCATAGTACTCTCCATCATTCCTGTCGCTCATTCGCATTATCCATGCACGCATACTTGATTAATCCCACATTGATTAGCACATCCATCCATCTCTATAATCAATACATACTCTCATTATTCCTCTTTAACATCAATCGCTATGTCTACCATTACTCCGTTCTCATTTCTCTCTATTTCTATCTCTCTTGTTTCTTCGTCATCTTTCTGGGGATTTGTACATATATACCCTCATTTGAACCATAACATTTGTTGCTACATTGTACAGTCGGGGAGAATAAATTGCAGTGATTATGTGGATCTATGTAAGATCAAGAGAAAGGAAGGAAAAGGATGCCAACTATGAAACTAGAAAGCATAAGAAAAAAGGAAAAGGCAAGCAAAGGAGGAAGAGAGGAGTGGTGGAGAGAGGAAAGAATAATGCTCCGAAGTCTGTCAAATGTAAATAAGGACGGGGAATGTAGTAGTGAGTTATGTAAAAAAAAAACTGTGCGTGTCGTCGTGTCTGTCTTGGCGCAAGAAGAGTTCATTCAAGGTGCTGGTGGTGCGGTGGTTGTGATAGGTGGTTGTTGGGATTCTGGTGCTACTGCTGTCGTGATTGAAGGACCAGATGAAGGAAACGAGGGGAATATCCACTGTTGTACAACTGTTGTCGCTTCCACCGGGTCCTTTGGTATTCTATACCCCAATAACCGTAAGTTAGTAACAATCTCTCATCAAAGCGAGTAAACAAAAAGAGAGTAAAGGGAAAACGCACATCAATTTCGGCACCCACCGCCCATTCACGAGTTCAAAGAATTTTGGGACGTGTTTCTCGCCCTTCTCCTCCATCTTTTTCCGCTGTTCCCTCTGCGCATCTTCTACTGCGGATTTGGCGTCGGTTGCTTTGTCCATATCTTTGAGCATGATGGCTTGGGTGAGGTCTTTCCATAGTCTATGCGTGATGACACGAAATTTAATAAATATTTTGAAAACAAAATCGAAAGGACGCACCGCCGTGACTCGTTATACTCCTGCTCCTCCTCTGGTGGCACCCATTTGGGCGAGATGTTCTGTCCGTCCTTGACGGCGTCGAATAGGACGCGCTTGTTCCCCGTCTGCACGTGCCCGACGCGTCAGTGTGAATTCAAACACGGCAGCGGCCACGTAAAAACACTGACGCACCTTAGTATGCTTGAAATCCATAATGTGACTCCACCGACCGGAAACCTCGCCGATATCAGAGTTGTTCTTACGTATCCGTCCGGCGAGTGCGTTGTATGTGCCGGAGAAGAAACCCTGCGGAGAAAGTCAGCATCTGATTTCGAAAGCGCAGTCCAGGATGCAGGGACAAGACATAGAGTCATGACAGCAAGAAGACAATGATAACTGCGGCGTGTGCCCCATACATCGACACCGGAACGAAACGAAATGCAACGTACCTTAGTCTTGAACTCCAAATCGCAATACAGCCCGTGCTTCTCGTTCTTCGCAATACAGGTATCCCCGAGCTCGAGGACCATCTTACCGAAGAGGATCCCGCGCGCGTACATGTTTGGCATGGTGATTATATATTCTGTAAGAGACCATGAGCTTGAATAAAACGAGAAATAAAATATAAGAGTGAAAAAGAGACAGAAAAAGGATGAAGAAGAGTAAAACTCAGAAACTAGAATCGGAAAAGAGATGAATACATACCTCCATCATCCGGCCTCCCTAAGAGCGTAACGCGGTTCTCGCCCTCCATAGTGGTTGAGACGCTATTTCCGAGAAACTTTGATTTGGGGCGCAGCTCGCCGATGATGCTGACATGGTTGGCGGGGGAGATATAGAAGAAGGCCGAGATTGGCGGGTGATGCGAGACTGTTACGAGTGGAGGGTGTGCATTCAAGAGTTGGGGTGTGGAGGAAGAGACAAGATAGAGAGCAAAGACAGGAAATTAGACTGTCAGCAAAACGAAGAACCTGAACACGAGGCGAAGCCAACGCACCTTGCTCCGCGATGTAGAATCCCTGCGTGCCATTTGGGTAGTCGTATCTGCAGCGGAAGAATTCGCCGAGGATGGGATTGTATCTGTAAGAGGAGGGTGGTCGGTGTGCGCTCGATTTGGACAGCAAGGTGGGAAAAGAGGAAGCAGGGAACGAGAAGGAAAAAAAACGGGGCATGTGGGATGGAGGACACGAGGGGTATTGGAGGACGAGTGCAGAACTCACGGCTTCTTGACGCCTTTGGGCTTGATGTGCCATCCGGCGAGATAGTATTGCAGGACACGGATGAAGCGTTCCTCGGGGTCGTCACAGTTCTCGGCACTGTATTATTAGTAGCAGGCGATAAATGGCAGGGAATGGGAGGTAGATGAGCGAGAAACGCACCCAAAAATGAGGTCGGGGTGAGACATGAAATCGGTGATGCGCTCAAGCATGCTCCGGGGCTCGAGGACGAATGTGGGGAAGGTGACTCGCGATAGGTCCATCCCGACACTGATGTGCTCATCGCGTTAGATTGTAGTCCACAAGAGAAGAGTGAAGAAGAACACGCACCGGAGCTGGGAGATGAGCGAAGTGATGACGGAGCCTTCATTTTCGTCTCTGGGATCGGGGTTAGTTTCGCGGTAGTATGGCATAGTAAAGGTGGCTTGGGGGCGAGGAGGGGAGAGAGACGGACAGGATGGATGTATCGTCTGGTTCAGTGTCGGAGGGTGCTTTGTCTTGCTCTGCGCCCTCGAGTGAACCGCGTGGCTTGACGACACGATTGAAGGTCGAGCCTGCCTGGCTAAAGAGACCCATCATAGTCGAGTGGGTGTGCTGTGCTGTGTGGTGCGAGGGGTGCGGTGAGCGGAGAGGTGGTGGATGAAGCAGATAATTGATTGCACTTAGGATGAATCGGGTAGATGTCAGGTAGAGTGTTGATGCGGATTATTTTTGAATCAGATTAGGCAACGGTTAGGGTTGTTTCTGCGGACAGCTCTAGAGGCAGCGCAGTACGCAGTGCACAGTCGACAAAGAGAGGAGAGAGAGAACGATGAGGAGGGCCCTTGAAGTTAAGCCTTGACTCTGAGGGAGCTGTGTATGTGATTTGATCTCGCTTGTGCCATAATTGATTGAGCAATGCCGCTGATGTCATTTGGCGCGTCTCTTGCTCTCTATATACTACTCTACTACAGTACTCTAATCCTCCTCTATTAGAACACAATCTTCGTGGGACCCTTAGGTGCAGGTATATCGTCCCGGAAGAACGCTCCATATGCTCCATGCTCCTTCTTCTTGATCGTCATCGGGAATTTCTTCAGTCCCTCATAGTCGAACCCACCCTCCCGCAGCACACGCGCAAACTCTCCCGCAAGCGACCGCTCGTGGTTGTCGCCGGTGAAAAATGTAATCGACTTGCCCGTCTTTCCACCTCGTCCTGTCAATCCCATTAGCGTCGCGTCTACTAAGAACAGGAACCAGAACTTACCAGTCCGTCCAATCCGATGGATATAATCCTCAATCGTCAACGGGAATGTGTAGTTAATGACTGCGCCAACATTCGGTATATCCAGTCCTCGCGCAGCAACATCCGTTGCAACCATCAATCCCGTCGTGCCGTTCTTGAACTTCTCCAGCATTTCCATGCGCGCGTTCTGCGACATGTCACCATGTAGGGCGCATACCGAGTAACCTTGTCGGCTGAGCATCTGCTCGACGCGTGAGGCCTCTTTTTTGTATAGAGCGAAGACGAGGATGCGTTGGTCTGATGCGCCGGTGGTGGTAGTTTTTTTGTGCGAGAGGGCGCGTAGGGTGGTGAGGAGTCGTTGGCTGCAGAATGATTATTAGCATGATTTAACCACATAAATGGGAGTATGCACTCTTTTGACCGTCCATCCTCAAATACCTCCACGGACTGCTCAACGCGGCTGTTGGCAGTCAGGTCGTCGCTTCCAACCGTTACGCGTACAGGATCGCGTTGGAACGTGCTTGCCAGTCGGCGGACAGCTTCTGGCCATGTAGCACTGACTGTTCGTAGTGGATTAGTATTCACTCTAATATGCAAATGAGCTAAAAGAGAACGCACACATCATGGTCTGCCTCTCCGCCGCAGGCTTCGTCGCTGATATAATATTCCGGATATCATTCTCGAATCCCTTGTCCAGCATACGATCTGCCTCATCCAGGACGAGGTAATTCACCCTACAACCCAATTTCTAATTAGCATCTCTTAACCACAAAAGAAAATGGACAACTCACCCACTCAAGTCACAAACACCCTCCTGCATCAAATCCAATATTCTCCCAGGAGTACCCACCACAATGCGCGTAGTCATCCCATCTTTGCCCTTGTTCGCGTTTCGAAGCATCTTAACCTGCGGTTCCTTGGGTACACCACCGAAGACGGCCACGGAGGCAATGCCAAAGGGTTTACCGAGATCGGAGAGGGTCTCGTGGGTTTGGATGGCGAGTTCGCGCGTGGGAGCGACGACGAGGGTTGTTACTGTGCTTGTGGGTGAGGAGGAAGAGGAGGGTTTAGCAGGGGGGAGCGCAATGATTCGGGAGAGGGCGGGAATGCCGAATGCTAGTGTTTTCCCACTAACAATGCAACAAAATCAGCTAACATACTTATTTGAACGCCATCTTAAAGTGAACGCACCTCCCAGTCTCAGCTATACCCACCACATCCTGGCCCGCTAATGCAGGGGGCCACGTACATGCCTGGATCGGGGTGGGCTCTTTGAAGCTCTTGAATGACTCGGCAAGTGTCGCGTGTATAGGGAGAGCGGCAAAGGAAAGGATGGGCGGGTGCGAGGGGATGGAGGGAGGTGATGTTATGGTGATGTTGTGCGTTGTGAGGAAAACTGCAACGTCGGTTGGAGAGGGAGCGGGGGCGGAGAGTGTTGGGGTAGAGGAAGATGCGCTGAGAAGGGAAGAGGAGGGGATAATTGAGGATGAGGCTTCGTCTTTACGGCGCTTTTTCTTATCATTCTTCTCTTTCTTGGATTCTCCTCCAGCAGCAGCGTGCTCGTCTGCCGACTCACGTTTACGCTTTTTCTTCTTCTCTTTCTCTACCATACCGGTATTAGCACCAAATCACCCCAATGGTATGTGAATCGAAATACGTACCTTCACCCTCACCCTCTCCATCCACGAGCATATCATTAGCCTCCCTATCCTCGGCTTTGCGCTTTTTCTCCTTCTTCTCCTTCTTCCCTTTCTTTTTTTCCTCCGGCACTGTTGTGTCAACTACCATAGCTTCATCATCATTCTCCCCTCCTGGGTTGATGTTAGCACTGGGCTCAGCACCTCCAGCGGCAGCAGCAGCCTCCTCCAACTTGCGCTTCTTCTTCAGCTCTTTTTTGAGCCGTTTCTTCTCGGCTTTGGCTACTTCTTCTGGGGAGAGGGATTCATCTGCATAGTAAACCAAGTTAATAAATGGTTTAAAGATATAGATGTGAGCATCAACACACCTTGAACCCCAACAACCTGCTCAGCATCTTCTACGACTTCAGACTTGGACTTTTTCGACTTCTTGGACTTCTTCTCCGTGTGGGGGATAGCGTCATTTGACATATTTGGGCTTCCGTGTAATGAGCTCTAGTGAAAGAGTCCAACGGAGAGGGTGGATTGAAGAAGGGATACAGGAATGGGGAACTGAACGATGGGAGGCAGGCACGCGGAAAAAAACCTGATGATCGGTTAGGCTTTTGATTACCGGATTTGGAAGGGAGTAGGCTATTTATGGATGTAAGTCAATGTGGAAGAGGTTTCGTTGGTAAAGCTTGATGAAATACGGCGTAATTGGGCTCGTACATGTTCGCCTATTAGTTTATTTGACGTGAAATTTATTCGCTGACCTTATGAGACTTTATTCCTGCTTTAAATACTAGTAGGGTAATCGTAAAGCATTCAAGTGCAAGGTTCTATTTGAGCCTGAGCTTTTGATGAGGAATATATATTGGTTCAGCCGTACGCTCAGGACTTCCTCTTACATATTACGCAAATAATAACTCTAGGCTCTTGAATGAAGACTCATAATGTAATTGTGGGAGTGTTTTCTTAGCAGTTCCCGAGAAACCGATGTGCAGGTCTGCTGAAACATATTGACACTGGCATTTGTTTATTTGAGTCAAAGAGGGAGAACAGTGCTCTTAAATTGAAGTGGATAATCCATGATTTATAAACAGATGAGTTTGTGTAATTGAATGAGTTTAATATGATGCTCATTGCTTGAACACGAATATATGATTGGTTAGATTTCAGTTGAGACTTGATCCAGTAATACCCTATGCCAATTAAATTATCAAAATGGGTCTACTTAAAATGTTCATACAGAGGAATCAAAAATTTCCAGGAGTAGAATCATAGAAGTAAAATTTATTAGACATGAATGAAGCATGGTGCGATGGGCTAAAAATAGTACACCTGGGAAATATTACCTATACAGATCATGACATTCGTACATATTCATATCCCATCCAAGATCAATACACATAATCAATACATCTAGAATATGTACCTATACTGCTCGAATAAAGTAGATTTTTTCATCTCACTGCTTGAATGCGGGCCTGCAATTATGCTTTTTTGTTTTTGAGTAGATGAAAACTGAAATGTGCATGCACTGGTGCTAATATTCAGGTTATATAAGTGCATCTGTAACAGGGAGAGATTGTACTGTTTAGAGAAGACTGGGACCGTGTTTATTTTTTTTGGTCAGTCAAGGATAGAGAAGGACTTCAAAAACTTATAGCAGGATGAGTTAAGTGAGCAAGGACTCAGAGCTAAAAATAGCACTCCCATATTAGAGATCATCAATCCGATCATTCTCCTTATATAGATTCCGTTCAATTCTTCAGCCATAGAATTTGCAGCTATTCTACATTTCCAGTTGCCACAATACATGACCTCCAATCCCGCCAATCCCGAGCACGTTATGCTTCACTTTACAATTTACATTTCACATTCAATGGATCTCGATTACGGAGTACTACAAAGCACGCAAATTGCCTCCATCGTGGTGCCCGACAACGTATCGGGTATTTGTCTCAAGGATGTCTCAAGGACCGCCAGAACACTGTACTTAGTCTTACTATAAGTATGTATATTTACTTATATAATCGTCCTTTACGTACCATATAAATACCTGAGGGTGAGTCGGCGATGGTTAGAGCCAAACACACACTCCAATCTCAAATTGCTTTTCCCTATCCACTAGTACGAATATGCCCAATGTCTCTGAGACACCCGCACCGGATCTTTTCCGAGGCTTATGTCCCGGGTCCGCCGCCTTGGCCAGCACCTGCGCTGCCATCTTCGAGTCAAACTTTCACTGCTTCGTCCTCGTTACAATGGAAGGAGTCTAAGGATCCCAACAAGAGAGTTGCCAGATTGCTTTCACACCTCCAGCGAGATCTTCGCTTTGTTTACAAAAGAAAAGTTGCCTGGCCAACCGAGGAATCAATTTCCTTCAAGTACGTATATCCTCCAATTACTATTTCGGTAACCAAAAACTCATTACTGTTGTTTCGTTAGCCTCTCGCTGAGCGAATACTTGACGGCGATACTACGGCCTATAGCAGACCTTTTTAACCAATTACACTCCCCAAAAGTGCTGAAGACGCCTATGAAGTACGTACACCTGGATTTTGGTGAATGTAAGTCCACCTCACTCCATTTCTTCTCAAGAACTTACATTTGGTAGCCATTTTGGGGGCGACCTTCACAGCTGAAGACTTCAAAATTCGGCGTCTAACTGCTCCAATAGTCATATGTCTGGTCAGAGAGACTTTATCATTCTCTGCATCCCGGATATCTAACCCCAATTTCTAATAGCCTGATAGTTTATTCGATTCTGAGGGGAAAATATCTTCACGTATTGAATATGCTCTCTCTAAAGCTCTGGAATACAAACCATCAGCTCCATTCATCATTGTAACGAACTCCAAGGACATCACTGTCTTTTTCCTTCCCGTACGGAACCGTCAGGCTGAGCCCCTTTTTGAAAGGGTATCGACAACTCAAACCTCTTTGGCTTTAAGAGTTATTTCCACCGCGTGTCTAAATGCTGCGCTCCCTAGCGGTTATTATATCAATGTTCCTTCTCCCGATATGGAGGTGGAGGACGACCTCATCCTTCCCGAGGGACCTCCGAAATTCCGCCAGACACAGTGACACATCTTAAGACGATACAACGCGAATCACCTCTCGTGACTATTGGAATAAGTGAAGCTTTCAGGCAGAGCAAATATTTCACACTTAAGATCCACAGCGTGTTGTCTGAAGGCTCAGAGCGCAGCATTTCCACCGTTTATCGTTGTGAGATCGCCTCAATTGACGGTTACCCTGTATCATCTCCACCTCTCTGTCTCAAGCTGTTTGATGACCGATTCCAGTTACTGAAAAGTCTCAAAGAAGATGACAAACTTCTACATGAATGGTTTGATCCAGTCGTCATTGCGGAAATGTACGCTCTCAACGAAGCATTCGCTTATGACAAACTTCGTCCAGTACAAGGAACGGTCGTTCCTTGGTTCTATGGTACTCATCAGGTAAAGTATAAAATTTCGCCAGTAATTAAAAGTGATTTCACTTACTCCCCATCGATAGTTTACGCTTCCTGATGGAACGGTTTTATACGGTCTTCTCATGGAATACATCGAAGGGCGGACACTCGACTCTGATTTTGTAAAGAAGTTGTGCCCTGGTAGGCAAATAAATATGGT
>ML213596.1:0-56291 GCA_004379715.1 Crucibulum laeve
TCAACTGCGAATGGAGTGGATAATTACACAGGAACATTACTTACTGGATATAAATTATATTGGGGGTCGGCAACGCCACCAAGGCCCGTGGCAATGGTTTGTCACGCTGTGATACACAGCACGTCACAAAACCTGGTACAACTCATGTTTTGGTTGTTCTTGATGAGTTCTTGGTCGTTTTGCATGTTTTTTTTGACTCAGTAAGACGTTTTAATATGTATTCATTATATATAACATGTATTAAATAATATTATATCAGTAGGAATCTCATACAACACTTAATATACTTGTTGTGACCAAAAGTGACGTCGCATCTGGACCTTTCCCATGAGTAACATTTTACTTGCATGTAGTATCGGTGTCATTTTAGGTAGCTTCTATACAGCCAATAACTCAATTTTTGTTGGAGTATCATGTTTAAGGTAAGAAACTTTGTTTATTCATTTTTGAGGTGAGAATATGTATTAGAGGGTGAAAATGAATCAACACACAAAATCATGATCGCTTATACCTATAATGTTACATAAGCGTTAATCACTTTTGGTCGCCACCAGTAATAGATCCTGAACATATGTATTGTCAAACTACTCACTGATCATTGTTTCCCTTCATCCGCTCAATAAATTAGAAAAAAATGACCAGAAAACATCTTATTTTTATCTTTCCTTTTATATAAATAACACAGATTTTAGGTGCATTTATTGTTATAGCTCAATGGGAAATGATCTAAAAATCAAATCCTTTGGTCAAATTAAAGATACTACTCAAACGAACATTTAATCTCACCAAAAGTAGTAGCAGAAATGCTTTCCTATTTTTTCTATAGACTTACAAGTCTGGCTCCTAAAACACTGCAAGCTTTGGCAGGCAATATCATAATTATGATGATTAAAAAAGAAATAAAATTTCTAAAAATAAAAATAACCCTACATTAGATAGCATTTACTTATTCTTATATGCCTGATGTAAAACATTTCATAGAAAGTGAGTGTGCAAAGTACAATACGCTTGGGTCACCTGCTTTCAATATGCGTTGATGTCACACACATTGTTACGGTACCGATGCATACCGGAGATTGCCGACCCCCAATATAAATATACACTTTACACACGCGATATCGAAGGGTCAAAAGCTCTTTCAATTTCCAAGTCATTCTACAAATATCAAAATACATAATAGCATGGAATAAACAGACGCGGAGAGACTTCCGTGATTGACGCAGAAAGGGTAGCGTCTATATGTATATGCAAGCAATGAGAGAATACAGAGAACGATTATCTTCTCAAAAGTAAAAAAAAAAAGAGGCTGGCCCCGAGACTAAGGAAGCCCCATAGGCAATGGCCGCACATGATCTACTTATCCGCGTCAAGGGCCAGCTGGGTCTGAGGGAGACGTCTAACCTTCGACAACTTTGTTCATCAAGGCATCAGGTACTGTGTGGGCGATATCTTAGTTAAGCAGTAATTCGAGGGTTTGATATAAAGGAGATAATCACAAAAATTTCCAACAAGTATTCGTCCATGAGCAGCCGAAACAGCTTAGAGACAAAGCATTGATTCCTCTTGATTCCATAGATGCAATAATAGCAACGCGTATCCGGCAGGTTTTCGTTCACCTCCCTTCGGAGGTGTAAATGAAGAAAGCATCACTGATTTAGTGGGGAGTGAATCCTAGTGTATCCCATTTTGCCTCCTCTCGAGAGACGAGTCAATTGCAGTGGGGCCCAACGGAATAAAGAACTATGAAAGGGCTATCTTCAAATTGAAGCCTTAACAAATTCACACAAACGAATCCGAATCCTATAATCGCCTGTCTAAGTATCAAAACAAAAGGGTATGTACGACCAAACTATATATATAACAGCCCTTGGATGCAAAATTACGAATCATTACATACAGCAAATAGTACTTAGCATCACCACATTTCCATCCATCCTAGATCCTAGTTAATAGTATATTGTTACGTGTATCATAAGTGTTATCACTCCAATTAGTTAGTAGAAGCGGTTGCTGATCCACTCTTTACCATCGACCAGACGGCGGTGAAGGATATTACTTGTGAATGACGACCACTGCGGAAGAGACGTCAGTAAAATGGAAATTAAGAAGGAAGAGCAAAGACGTACCCCGTTGCCAATGAACACAGCCGCTCTCCTAGCAATATCCATATCCACAGCCATACCAACGTCCTTCTCCTCCTGATCCAACACCAGCTCACGACTCGTCACAACGGTATGCCATCCGTCCTTCTGTAGCACATCCTTGAGTCTATCCAACCAGTCGCTATCGTCGTTGGTTAAGAGGTATAGCACATCTAGCATCCGGACCTTCCCAGGACCAGGCGGTGCAGCCTTGACATACTCCTCTCTCGAATCCCGAATCTTGTTGACAATGAAGTCAAACGTAGGTAGGCAATGAACCATGTACTTCGCTTCGTTCTCGGGAGTATTCGAGCCCCATGAACCGCCTGGGGGAGGGATGAACTTGTCCGGGAGGTTGGGGAGCAGATTCCAGCTGTAGAACGTCGAATTCCACGTAGCGAGGCCCTTGCATGCTTCCTTGTAGTCGCCACGACGAAGATGGATAGCAAGCATGCGTTCATAAGGGTTACGGGAGACGCGCTGCGCGGGACGAGGACCTCTCGGGAGGAAGAGATACTCGTTTTTGTCGACGGCAGAATTGACGACGGGGGAAGTGCCAAGCAATTTCGAGATGGGAGACTTGGAGAACTCATCCCACATATTGAGGATACGCTCGCTTCCCCATAGGTAAAGGTCGAAGACTTGAGGAAAGCCATCCTCGGCACGGTCCGCAGGGTGAATCTCAATACATCTTTCCGGAGCGTCGAGAAGAAGCTTCTCCCAGCGGCTGAAAATGGTCTTTCCATCATCCCACATAATCGCTGGCTTGATTTCACCAGTGTTAATAATCCTGCGCTCAGACTCTGGGCACACCTCATTGTAGTAATCCAAAGATACTGAGCGAGGAGACATGTCGCCTTCATCCCATGGCCCACCAGAGGTAGGACCTGAGATAAGTGCGTTCAGAGGAGTCCGAGGGTCCTGCTCCCTGAACTTTTCTCTTGGCCATGGGTAGTATTCCGGTTTCCAGATGTAGTTCTGGAAGACATAAGCGCGTTTCGTTTTATACGCAAGGTAGGAGTTCATAAGCCTGAAAAACGCGTCTATCAGCACCTCATAACACAACAACGACAGCGCGACTTACCGCTCATTTAAACAGTTATTCCAACCCAACATCTGGATCTCATTTTTGAAGAAGAGGTATCGTCCCGTTTTCCCTTCTGGGAAAGGAAGCGACGTATTATGTTGCGGGAGATCATGCTCCCACTTCTTCAGGCGATCCCAAGTTGGTGGCAGGTCCAAGTCGGCGACGACAGGCTTGTCATGAGTATGAACGAAGTCGGGCTGGTGGGTGCGGAGGCCGTGGAAGTACCACATAAGGCCACAGAGCCCGAGCACAAGGCCTGCGACCTGGTACTGGCGTCGACGGTGGGTGATGAGGGCCATCTCAACGACGGGCTGCACGATGAGAAAGGGAAAGAAAGAAGAAAAGTTAAAAATTGCTGAGCGTACGGCACATCAGGGACGTCGTCGCTTATTCCAGGATCCGTGCGTAACGGCGTTGACTTTTGATGGTTGATTCCATCGGTCTCAGCAGTGAACTAGTGACGAGCGGGCTTCATGGTTACGAAATCCCACGTATACTTCTTCCTGCATTCAATCCATCATAATAGTGAAAACGATTGAATATGTATATATCTCAAGGCTATTTAAAAATATGGGTATACTGAAATCCATCCTCGCATTACGCATAAAAAAACTCATTATCAACTAAATGTACAATACTTGTTCGCATCCTGTGTAAATGCAATGAGCTCCTCATGTTCTCATCACTAGTATATGAAGCAACCTATTCATCAACGTCGTGAAAATCAAAGATGTAGTGCACCCCAGACTCAGTAGAAACGGTTACTGATCCACTCCTTCCCATCTACCAAACGGCGGTGGAGAATATTGCTAGTGAATGAGGACCACTGAAATAGGGCAGCAAAGATCAGTTACAGCTCATTTGGCCAAAAAGTCAAATAACTCACCCCGTTGCCGATGAACACTGCTGCCCGTCGTGCAATGTCCATATCCACAGCCATGTTTACATCCTTCTGTTCCATATCCAAGATAAGTTCCTTAGTCGTAACAACGGTGTGCCATCCATCTCGTCCAAGTGTAGCCTTTAAATTATCCAGCCACTCGCTCTCGTCGTTCGTAAGCAGGTAGAGCACATCGAGGGTACGCTCTCCGGCCTTACCAGCCCTAACATACTCATCGCGCGCGTCCCGAATCTTCTGCACGATAAAGTCGAAGGTAGGTAGACAATGTACCATATACTTCGCCTCGTTCTCTGGAGTGTTCTTCCCCCACTCGCCTCCCGGCGGGGGAACAAACTTGTCTGGTAACTGGGGCAGCAAATTCCAGCTGTAGAATGTTGAGTTCCATGTGGCAAGGCCTTTGCATGCCTCTTTGTAGTCTCCGCGACGTAAATGGATAGCGAGCATGCGCTCGTATGGGTCCCGGGAGGCGGGATGTTTGGGGCGTGGGCCCCGGGGGAGGAAAAGGTACTCATTCCTATCCACTGCAGCATTGACAATAGGCGACGTCTTCAGCAGCCGCGATACAGGCGAATTTTTAAACTCTTCCCATAGAGGAAGAATACGTTCGCTGCCCCAGAGATACAGGTCAAATATCTGCGGGAAGTTGTCGACGCTGCGAGCTGTGGGCTGGATTTCAATGCAGCGCTCAGGCGCCTCGAGGAGGAGCTTCTCCCATGTCTGAAAGATAAGATCTCCGCGTTCCCAGAGAATGGGCGGCTTAACGTCTCCAGTGACAATGATGCGGCGTTCGTGTTTGGGACATACAATGTCGAACCAGCGCTCGGAGACGGAACGAGGCGCATCGTCTTTGGGGTCCCATGGTGCGCCAGATGTAGGTCCAGAAATGAGGGCATTCAAAGGCGTACGAAGGGGCCAGTCGCGCCATTTGGGCTCTGGCCATGGGTAGTACTCCCTCTTCCACACATAGTCCTGAAACACATACGCGCGTTTAGATTTGTACGCGAGATGCGAGTTCATGAGACTGCGCGCCTATACTTTAGTAAAACCCTCCGGCACGAACATACACGCGACTTACAGCTCGTTCAGCACGTTATTCCATCCCAGCTGCTGAATTTGGTTCTTGAAATGCACGTAACGCCCCGTCTTGCCCTCAGGGAACGGTAGATCCAAGTTGTGTTGCGGCAAGTCCCGCTCCCATTGCTTTAGTTGCTCGTATTTCGGCGGAAGGTCCAGGTCGTATTTCTCTTCAAGGTCAATGATTTTATGTCCATGCGGGCCACGGAATTTTTGGTATAAGAAAATTAGCGTGAGTAGACCACCGAGCATGAGAGCTGCGAGGTTCCGTCGCCTATTTGGTCCAGCAAACATACTGGACACGCGTAGCCTCTTCGATGAAGGCATACTCGTCAGCGGCAAGCCGTCCTCGCCGTCTGAACGACCAATTCGAGCCCTTAAACGCGGAATGGTGGAATGTAGAAGGGGGAGAAGGGGGTGGAAGGGGTGACGAGCAGCGACGAACGCGTGGCGGTAGCAAGCCAACAGCAAATAGGATGTTTTTTTAAAAGCGGCACCTCTAAACGCGCCAAGCAGCGCCTAAGGCCTTCTACAGGGCCGCACACAAATCAGATCATTTTGCTTTGCTGCGATCTTTTGAGCCAGAACCGCTTGGCTTCTTGAGCATTTTTACAGGGAAATGCATACAAATGGAGAGCCCCGGATCACTTGTCTCCCGTCCATCACCTCCGCCATGTGCTCTTGAGCGTTTTGTTCTCCACTATCCCATCCCATTCTCAATTATCTACGCGTCCTGGACCTACAACTCGACACCCAACGCCCAAATCCTTCTGACGGATACCACGTAAAAGCGGCGTTCCATAACCCTGTTGGTGTCTGAAGAATCAAGAACACAACAAAAACACTTCCAGAAGAACCATTCTTGCGTTGTAATTTTAACCCAAAGCCTATTCCCGTGTTTATGGACTTCCGATTCTATGATCGACTTCCACAGCCCCCGTATCATGGGCCTCTTTAATGTGAATCGTTTCAAGCGTTGCAAAAGTTTCAGCATAAAGGATTAAACAAATTATAAAATGGCGTGAAGACGATAATACATAGATTACAGTGTGGAAGAGAAGAAGAAACCAGCTCTAGTGGAACAGCTCTATGACGTCACAATCGTTAAATCAACCCCAATCCAACTCCTCCCCGCCTCTAAGCTCCATACAAGTCCATAATATTGCGAGCCTCCGAGTTCAGCTCGTCCACTTCAGGCTGCGCAGCTCTCCGTCTTCCCGATGCCTTAAACGAACGATTACTGCTAGATGTGCTGGAACTCTGACTCGACAAAGAACTTCGACGAGATGAATGAACTCCTTCCCGTTTGCTTTCCGCCATTTCATTCACAGCGAGATGGTTTTGATCGGCATAGCTGGCGTGCATCGATACTTCATACGAGGTGCCATAATTAGTGTGAAGATATGTTTTATCTCGAAACTTGGTGCTTACGAGCAATAATAGTCTTTAGCATCTATTTTTGGACTGTACACCTGGATGATATTGGTCGTGAAAGCGAGGAGATATTCACGAAGCCTGAGCACCTAGAGGTTGTGGCGCTGTACACACCTTTCATTCTCGTTTCTCCTATTTATGCATCGGACTGATCAAGTGGATATGATCACTTGATAGCTTCCTGTTGTTGGGGTTCAACCATGACCAAGATAGGCATCTTTCACTGAGTTATGAACTTCGAAGGAGTCATCTTCTTGTCAGGTGCAACGCCGCACACCCCCAACTAATGATTTATAGCAGGAACAAGAAGCAGTTTGTATTCATTATGGGGCGGATGTCAGTGGGGCGGGAAGTGTACAGTGTCGGAGAGCGTAGAGGGGCCAGATGAGCGGACGGAGCGGGGGAGGGGCTAACAGTTCTTCGTGACTGCACGGATGCTAATGTGACTCTGAAGACATGGCGTCGAGGAAAGTGCAGACTTTCAACGCAACAACTCGAAGGGTAGAAATAGTCAATCCTATCGGTATTTTTATTAGCTCAACGATCGACCCAGGGTGATTTCTGCCATCTTGCTTCTCCGGGTATGCTTGTTACTGTCGGAGCCGCAAGTGGACGGATCAAAATATTGTTTACAGCGATTCTGGACGTCAGCGCCGCTTGCGCACATGGACGAATAAGCTTGAAAATGCAAAGACGTCATTTCTCAGTGCTCCAAAAAATTCGGAAGGAAATAAGGGGAATAACTTCAGGATGCTTGCTTCATACAAAGTTCTATTTACCCCACGCCGAATGCCTGTGGGTTGGACGGTCACTCGGGTAGACGGACCGGAACTATTTTTACCTCACTTTGACATGATATGGCAAGTCTCCTTGTTCGCAACGCCGAGCAGATTCAGTAGTAGCGTGGTAATTGATATAATACAGCCTCATGGAATAGGAGAGGTCCGTGAAGCGAGCTGGATTTCCGCCATATCACCATCTGGGCGGTGACCTATATTCCGTTCTCAGCTTCAGGGAATACCAAGACCATAAGTTCTTTCTAACTTGGTTTGCCATAGACATGGCCGTAAGTCTGATCATTAAAGAGCACTACAAAGTAGTAACATACATCTCCTCGATTTTAAAATAACCAGCCTTTTGTGTTTGATTTGCTACGCCTTTTCAAGGCAGCTTGGCTTCACAACGAGCCCTCATTTGACTTTAAATTGGGACTTCTTCCCAAGGCCTCACTCGTATGGCATTCACGATCAAGAAGTTGACGTATTGTGTGAGGTTGTGCGTCCTGCTCCTCTGCCCCTCAACCGGCGTAGCTTTGGTCGATGAAAACGCGAAGTCCGCTATAGGGACCCACGTCGACCCACAGCCGCGGTCTGTTTACATCATTACCATTGTTGTGTAGAACCTCCACCAGGCCCTTCAAGTCTTCAGACCAATACCTCCTCCTGGATCCTCCGTTATTTTTGACGTCCATCATCTAGAACAATGGTGCGAGTCTGGTTCAGTGAGTAAAGATGCCCGAGGACTTTAGCATCTCAATGTTCTAATGTCTGTACAGTTACAGGAGCTTCGTCTAGTCTAGGTCGTGCTCTTATCAAGGTCATCCTAAGAAACGGCGACATAGCAGTAGCAACTCTCCGAAATCCTTCGGATTTGGCAGACCTTTCGACACCTGCTAACGCAGATCGACTACTCGTCCTCATTGGCGACGTGACGCAACCAGAAGACATATCAGCTGTCTTCACCAAAACTATCGAGGCGTTTGGGCACTGCGATATCGTATTTAACAGTGCTGGACGCGGATTAATATCGGAGGCTGAAAGTACGACAGAGAAAGAAGCACGCAAGATGTTCGAGGTGAATTTCTGGGGCGCTGCAAATGTCAGTCGCGAGGCTATACGTGTCTTTCGTGAAGCAAACCCGCCCGGCTGCGGAGGGAGGTTATTGAATGTGAGTTCGGGCGCGGGGTTCGTGGGAGGTCCAGCTGTTGGATACTATTCTGCAAGGTGTGTGTTCAACATATTTCTCTCTTGCAAGAGCTAAAACAATTCCACTAAATAGCAAACATGGTTCGTTATTTGCTCCAGATAAAACAGAAGGATACAGACTAATTTAAATTCCCAAGCTTTGGAGGGCCTAACCGAATCGCTCGCGAAAGAGATGAACCCAGCCTGGAATGTTAAGGTAATGCCAAATATATTTATTTTTAGAGTGAACTTCACCAATGCTATATCGACCCTGAATAGATATCGATTCTTGAACCGGGACAGTTCGCAGTACATCCCCGTACGAGAAACAACGTGGTTCTGCCGACGATACCAGCGTACAAAGATCCAGCCTTGCCATCACAGAAGATGCGTCAATGGTTTGCCGCTGCGCCAATGGTAGACGACGTCAATCTCGTTGCAGAACGCATATTCGAGTTCGCAGGTATCGTAGAGCCACCATTACGCTGGCCAATCGGTGCGGCAACTGTTGCAGGGATAAGAATGAAGGTGAACCATGTGGCCGAAGAGCTGGATGCGTTTGAGAGTTGGTCAAACGACCTTACAGTTCGGAGAACACAATCGGACAGTAGATCTTGATTGTTCGTAGATGTATCAATTCCTCACGTAACATATAGGCAAGTCGTAGAAGATGATAGCTTGCATGCATTTCAGAACCGAACCAGCATGATTTATATTTTTCCTGAAATTTTGTATCAATATTATCCATGATAACAATCGAAAAGTCGTTCAGTGTGACTAAGATTTCTGAAGCAGTCCGTACCCATTAGATATTACTTCTTTAGATTGAACTCAATCTCCGCCTTCAAAGTATCCAAAAGATCATTTGTGCCCTTCACTGGCTTCCATCCAAGAGCGCGGGCACGATCAGCTTTCGCACGAGAATTGGTGGCCAAAACCGGCCAGAAATTCTGCATTAGCGTCAGAACACGAGTTGTCAGGGTGAATACAAAAGATGTGACATACCCCGAAATATTTCGTGTTCTCTTCAGGGGAGAAGGCACTGGGCGCGGGGTTGGTTCCAACACCGAGTTCAACCAGGTCCTCAGAAATACGTTTGGCAACATCTATTGCAGTATACTCGCAGGACTCGACGAAGTACCAGCCATCTCGACCATGGCCAGCGCTCGCAGGATTACCCAGGATGGCGTTGAACAAGACGATATAAACATCAGCAGCTAATTGTGCACTTGATTAGAGCACAAGGTTAGATACCAACAAGAGGACTAACTCTCGTCAACGTCAGCCGCACACCAGACGTTCTTTCCTGCACCAATGTATCCTCCTTGCTTACGGTCTATCGCCGCTCTAATAAAGTAGGGGAACTGAATCGAATGGGTATTCTGGATACCCAGGTCTACTAGGGGACCTGAAGGAGTTCCAAATACAGTACCTAAACATCTAGGTTAACGATGAATCTTTGAATGGAATAGAAGTATACATACCCGGAGTGATGATATACGACTTCAAATAGCCTATAGTTGGATATCTCTGAGTTACCCTCTGAAGGATTTGCCAGACACTTTACGAACCTTCTTTATCAGCGTTCAATACAAGCAAATCAACAGTACGATGAAGTTGGGTAGGCGGCAGAGCCTCAATGGCCTCCACGTCGAGATCACTGTAAACTTTGTGGTCGGAGTGCATTCCAAGTGCATTGTCAGCGATGTTGGCTGGAATGTCGTCAATAATCTGATGAATAGTATACTGGTGAACAGAACGTACCGGTACCAGACTTTATATAAAAGAGTTTAGAAGCTGGCTAGATAGCACAGTGCGAACGGGACTTACAGTGTGAATGAGAGTCGGGACTTTCCCAGTGTCTGCGTGCCTTTTCTTCAGACCATCAGCAATAGCTTGAGCCGCCGCTACATTGTCTGAGTCAGCCTACGCCAATTTAGTCAGTGTAATTAAGAAAAAAAAGAACTAGAAAAGCTTACAATGGCAAAAACGACGTCAGCCTCTGAAGCCGCCTTCTTCAACACTTCAAGGTCATCGTACGACCCAAGAATAGTCTCAACACCAAGAGTCTTCAATTTCTCTGCCTTTTCGACGGATCGTACCAGTGCAGTGACCTTGAACGTGGCAAATTTAGGATGCTTAAGGAGACGTGCGACGACAGAACCGCCGACATAGCCTATAGAGAAAAGTTTGTCAAGAACAAGTCGATAGAGGCTAAAGGGCAGGAATCACGTACCAGTAGCGCCAGTAATGAATATGTTCAGCTTAGCAGACATGATGAGGTAGAACGGTTGAATGGACTGAAGTAGCCTTCACTAAAAATCATTATTTATAGAGCACAATCAAAAGAACTTCTGTAATACAGTAGCAGTTCAATTTCCAGACTCCCGGGATATCATGGTCAACTTAGAAACCAGCCGCTTAGCGTCGCCGCCAAATGTTGATGACATACGACTGATGATAGTTTATCCACAATAATATCGCCATAACTTGAGTCAGCTGCCTGAGAAAGCTTGCTCATCGCTCGCTCAGCAGAGACTATATTGGGTGGCTTCTCCGTCGACAGGTCTGGTGGGTGTGTGAGGGTCGGTTCTTGTTATCTACGTGACCAAAATTTCCCTGAACTAAATTTTGGTGGTACACATCAGAGGACACCCGAGACGATAAAAGCAGTCTATAAAGCGTGAAGTGTAAATTTATGAGCGTTGAAGCTGGTTAATTGCAGAGGTGGTCGTGGGAATCTTTATTGCCCTATAAATATCCCCCATGGTGCTTGTTTGGCCTTTAATTTACAGTCAAGATCTACGATAGCAGAACCTATGTGCTTTCTATGCAAACTCAATGTAGTATATTTCCTGAGGACCATTCACTTCTGAAAATTTGATATGCAATAATAGAGAATCGTATCTATGGCGTAACAATGCGATTCCAAAATTAAGTGGGATCTCCATAGTAAGGTAATAAAAATCCTCTTACCAGCGTCCGCGGCTGGTATTTACAGCAAAAGCACAAACCTAAGATGATTGACTGCCTCTCTTCTACTCGCCGAGTTCCTCTTCCTCTGCAATCAGTTTCTCCACCTCAAGTGCAGCCATGCAACCACTACCAGCACTGGTGATCGCTTGACGGTATCGTTTGTCCTGCACGTCTCCAGCAGCAAAGACACCTTTTACTGAGGTCTGCGTGGTCCCAGGAACAGTGATGATGTAGCCGTCGGGGTCGGTCTGCAGCTGCGTGCGGACCAGAGATGTAGCAGGTTCGTGGCCTGCAAAGTGGTGATTAGGACGAACACGCTTTATTTAGATTGCAGGGCGGGTGGACTTACCAATGGCGTAGAACAACCCATTGACAGCAAGGTCTTTTTCCTCACCAGTGAGGACGTTCTTAATGCGGAGGTTGTTCAATAAGTCACCGTCACCTTGGCACTCAGTTGCTACTGTGTTCCAGAGGATGGTCTGTTACAAAATGAAAGGTCAGCTCTTACGAGCATCAAATAGACGAGAATCTAGCGCACAATTTTGGGGTTGTTCTGCAGACGTTTTGCCATGATCTTCGAGGCGCGGAGCTCGCCTTTTCTGACGAGGACATAGACGTGAGAGCCATACTTTGTCAGGTCTACGCAAAATACATTAGTATACGTTGTATGAATCAGGGAGTAAGGAGACTCACAAGTCGCTTCCTCCGCGGCGGAATCACCTCCACCGATCACAGCCAACGGCTTGTTCCTGAACAAAGAAAGTCATTTCTGTTCAGCTTCTCATGTTCGATTACCTCAAGAATGATGTATAACACCCACCTGAAAATAGGAACAGCACCATCGCAAACAGCGCATGCACTGATACCACTCTGCCAGTACGTCTGCTCACCCTTGAGCCCTAGACGCTTCGCACTCGCTCCGGTAGCGATGATCACAGTATCAGCGGTTTCCGGCTCACCATCTTCCTGCATCTCACGCCAATATCTGAACGGCCGTGCGGAAAGATCAATCTTCGAGACGGTCTCCGTAATGATAACTGTGCCGAAACGAATCGACTGCTCGCGGAATTTGTCCATAAGTTCAGGGCCCATAATACCACTAGGGAACCCGGGGAAGTTTTCGACTGCGGAGATAGTGGGGTGGTTAGTTGGCGGAATGCAATGTCCAAGATGTGGGAGATACGCACCATCGGTAGTGGTTGTCAATTGACCACCGGCAGCGAATCCATTGGCCATGAATCCCTCGAAGAGAACCGGGTTTAGATTCGCACGCGCCAGATAAATGGCGGCGGTGTGTCCTGCAGGTCCAGATCCGATAATCACCTAGAGAATGGGTATACAAGAATGGCCTTTTTAACGATGATTCCACAGGTAATCCTGGTGCGATGTACTTACAACTTTGGAGTGCATCTTCGAGCTCTTGGGAACGGGGGCCATCGTAGAAGGTTTCTTGTAGATGAGGAGCGAAGCGATTAGGGGGAAAGGTTTAAGACTCCTAAGAAGGGCCTGGGAGAAGAGATGGGGTGACAGTGTTTTGAAGAAAGAGAGAGAGAATAGGAAAGACGGGATGTGTTATCGCAAGTGTTAAAAGTAATGCCAGTTTGCTACTCCGGTTACTCAAGTCGCAATGGTCGAGCATCACGTGCCTATCCGTTTATTCGTAAGCGCGCACGCCGCCAAGCACGCGCTCGATGATCATGATGCGCTCCCGCTATCGAGCATAATGTGACCACTGACGGCAGCTCACACTCGAGTACTCCAAAACAATGCAGCACGGCCTGTTGCGACGCATTCAGCATAGCAAGATTTTTATCATGCTGTAAAAGATCGTCTCTCTAATTAGAGCATGACGGGCCCAGAGGAAAACGTCACATAAGCGAACCATCATTGGTTTGCTTGTGTCTGCCATAGTCCTCTCGGATGTATAGTAATTATAAAGCCTGTGCATGATCGCCCGGTCCAGTCACCAATCCCGAAGGAATATCACAAATCCACGGAAAATACCAGAGTTGATACTCTACACGGCTATGGATGACTATATATATACACAACGAGCCACCATCGAGATTCGAAAACTATGGCCGACGATAGCGCAAAGCTAGGTACCCATAGAAATAAAGTAAGCAGATTAGACTGGCCTTCATAACGAGGTAGTGTGTTATGCATAAATTATTAGGGTTGGTCCATAAACCCGGCCTCCCATCCTCCAAGAAAGATAAATAATATGGTAGCTTAAGTTTTAGCTTCGGATACATTAATAACTGCTTGCAACGCTGCCTATTCGGCCACCGTCTACTAGCCACACCGCGCCGTTCACGTATGCGCCGGCGCGGCTGGCGAGGAAGAGAATTGCACCGGCCATATCCTTCAGACGGGTCGACTAAGAAATAGTTACTCACATCAATGAAACGAAAATACGCACCTCTTGTGTGCCCACTCTCCGAAGGGGGACACTATCTGCTAATGCAGCAGGATCCAATTTGAAAGTGGGGGTCGGACTCGTGGTCATTTCTAAAGTTGCCACCGTCAGTCACGGTCCGAACTGCGAAGCCGCCGGTAAGACGGAGGAAACATACCACTGGGCCAGACACCAGGTGCCAAGACGTTGCTTCGGATCCCCCAGGGAGCGAGGAGGTTCGCCAGAAGCTTACCAAGATGCGTACAAGCATGCTTCGAAAGCGTATACGACGGTGAGAGGATTTTAGAGTCTAGTCGGAAAGCGCCAGATGAGGACACAGAGAGGACTTGGGATGTATGGTGTGGCGGACGTGGGACGCCGTCTGCAGCCGGGAGAGAGAACCTCTGTCTTCGTACATTCCCTTGATGAAGGAGGTCAAGGAAGGCGACAGTGGTATAATAGACTGCCGTCACATTCGTGGCAAAAGTCTCTGCAAAATCGTCTGGAGACCCTGTGTCCCATAGAGCACTCTGGAAGGCTTTGATTGATGGTATTGAAGGGTGCGGAGATGGAGACGCGGGAGGAGACGGGGGTTGGGCAAGGTCAGATGAATCAGTGGGAGAGGGTAGAGGGTGGGCGTAGAGATTTCTTGCGATCCCCGCATTATTTATCAACAGGTCGATGTATCCATGACGTGCCTTTACGACTTCTGCGATCACAAGTAAGCTATCGCGGTTGCTGATATCACCCTCAAGAGTGATGATTTTGTCGTATTTCTGAAGACAAAAATTTATTTAGCAGCCTTCGTTAAGAAAAGAGCCGGTGATTTCTAGGCGAGATAGTGAAGAAGGTGAATGATAGAGTTGCTTCTATCACAGTGCCTGTATCGATCTTGGCGAGATTATAAATGCAGACATACATTATTTTCCCGAGCTGCCTGTTCAAGAACATCTCTCCGCCGACCCACAATATAAACAGTAGCGCCGTTATTCTCAAGGGCAGTAGCCATCATGAGGCCGATGCCTGATAGAATGATTCAGCCACGACATCATTACGAGTAAAATGAACATGCAGAACACATGGAGTGTATATTTGTACCTCCAGACGTCAGCACGCAACAGGCGACTCACCCGTTCCTCCACCAGTAATTACAGCTACAAGCCCCTCCACATTAAAGATGTTTGCCGAGTTGAGGAATGACGGTTCCCGAATGACGGGATCGGGATTAAGCAGCACAGCGTCCGAGACAAAGGAAGACGAAGAAGCCATGACCAGGATAGCGGGAAGCGAGCTGATGGGTGCACTGGTGAGAACAGTTCAGCGCGACAAAGATCAGAGCCAGAACGGGCAAAATCAGAGTCGGCAGGGGCTGGGGATGACTCAAATAGAGGCCATGAAGACTAGGAGCAGAAAGACTTTATAGAGACCGTCAAGGTACGATTGAGAGCCGTCCTGCGAATAAACCCTTCAGGGATGATGGACTGTTCCGCCGGCGATGTCACCAGTCGGATGACTCGGCCTCTCAAGAAACGATGCCATCCTCTTCGGGCTCTTCTTCATCGATAGGACTCAAGCCCCATGTTTCATTCTCCGCGCGTATATTTGGAACTGCTCCGACTCGACCTTCGTTTCCTTCTTACACCCACATCCTCAATTGCTTTGTTATTACGACATCCAGACAGCACCATCGCCCAAGAAGCAGTTGATCACAATTAAAGGATTTGTGGCAATGGGCCTTCCCGAGGAAAGTGCTCTCGTGATGAGCACAATTCTATAGCAGTGTCCGAGGTCCGTTGTACTCGCTGGTGGCGAACGGCAGGAAAATGATGCCCCCTCTCTGGACAACTATGAAAACGTCCTCAAATATCTTAGACTTATCTAAGACCACTCTCCATTTCAGTCACCCAACCAACTTCGGGATTCCTACCATATTTTCCACCCCGCGGCTCCATCTTAATCTGATTCGATGTAATATCCAATACACTCTTGTGTTGCACCTGTTCTCTGGATCGATACTGCTTTTGATTGGAAGGCGCTAGGCGGATAACAATTCGAACATACGCAACCATGAGGCTCTATCCGGTATATCAAACACTATCACAAAGGATTCTCTTTTTTTGTCTTTGTATATCCTCTGACCAGTGGGCTATTACATGTCGGACGACTCTTCCTCCGCTTCCACACAAGCAGACCCCGAGCACTCGATTTTTCGCGCGATGGAGCGATCAGGGACACGCCTGTGTTGTCAGCACCGTCTTGTAAAGTCCGGCTTCTTGAATGCCCAGTTGGATCTTGCAGACGGTTTCAGTGCGCCTCAACAAACTAGACAAGCCAACACATCCAGATGCTGTGTTCATGAACACCCTCACATTTGGATTTCAATCAGATGGCTACTCAAGTACCCCCGAACGTTACTGTTACTTTTCAAGCTATACATGAATGCATCTCGAAGCCTTGGACCAGTCTATGTTCATCGCTTCGAGGGCGAAGCAAAATGGAGGACTCTCCAAAGCTCTCCGAGTTTACTTATCGGTTTCCGAGGGTTGATCAGCATGCTCAAGCATGTTCGTTATGCTTCAGAACTGAAGAAAGTCATCACACCGATCGTCGCGGTAAGTAGCCGGAATGCCGCTGACTTCTTGACTCCTCGCACGCCGTTGATACAGCGAAACCGACCTATCCCAGCCGCCACTGCTATTGTCACAAGCCTACGTCAGCTCAGACATCTTGATGACTTAATCATCAGCCGTGTCTCTCAGGCTATAAATTACAACTGTTCAACGTTTTGGTGGGATGTAGTTCTGTCCATCTGATGAATGGTACTGCATCTGTTCTTGGCTCGAATACGACGGACTATTAGTAAAATTGCGCCCTTGCTTTCTTTTTGCATGTCTGTTGGCGTTCTAACTCTTGCTTATTTGAAAGTGTTGTTGGGTTGACTATAATGCGTCCATTTTTAGATGCTTAACTAGGTTTGATACCCCGGATGTCGTACACAGCCGTAAAAGTCCAAATACAGGTCCTCAGCTGGTTTCTTATGTTAAATTGTCTGTCTGATGGCCGTTTCTCTAAATTTTGTTCCCCAGATCCCTCATCACATCTGAATGCCGGCGCTGAATCTAAGTTCATTCTGTGCAGTGTTCGCACTGTTACAGGTTAACAGAACTATGCTCGAAATAGTCTTAACTGCGATCATGGGCTTGCAACTCTCATGGATCGTTCCTGAAGCTGATATCAGTGCTTATAAGATTACCAAATCTCCCTTTAATTCCTCTAGAGATGTGTATAGACCATGACTAGAATTAAAATATAGGACTTCCATAATATGCTGAACGTTATTTCTATGGCCCTTAGTGTAGTTAAATGTTTGAGCTGAAGAAGCTAACATTAAATTTATGAAGCGCGCGTCGGCGAAACGGTACGACACCCGGTCAAATTTGCAGACACCGCAGTCCCCATCATCAAGACGAGAGGTTGCATAATGATGCGACGGAAGTCCGTTGGTCTCGAATAGTACCGTGAGAAACAAGTCCTAATTCAAATAACTGATTAGAGATATTACGACCCTAGGCGCTCCTGTCGGCACCTTCATCTACTGGGATTATCCGTCACTGCCCATTGCATATCAAGAGATTTTGTTCTAGAAGTGAATGAATATCAGAGGAAGCATGTGGCTTCGATTTCAATTTATATACAAGTGGCCACGAGCTCTACACGAGCTGTCGAACGCTGAATTTGCCTAACCGTGTGGGTGTTTAAATTCTTGCAGCCGTCAATTTGCCTGCAGTATTGATCGCGATATTTTTACCTCCAGCGCACGCCGGCACATCCCTGTAATGAAAATGACGACAAGGTTGTGTCTCATACCATGTCAAACGTCATTCCGGGCTTAGGAAGTGAATACCCTTCTTATTTATAGCATCAGTACAACTTAGTATTTCCTTTCATGAATGTTATTTTTAAACGTAACAAAGGAGAAAAGAGGTAGCCGATACCAATCAAACTAATTGGTCGCGGAATGAGAATATGTCGCCTCGAGTCTGGACTTGACATAGTCCCCTGCAGTTACAACGTCGTATTTAGCTAGAGACCCAGGGGATGCACAACTAGGTATAGGCTATAATTTAGAAAATTAGCACAGAAAAAATCAATCGCTTTGTCACCTACCTCTAGACGGACGTTATAATCTGTCCCGAAGAACAGCGGTATGGAGAAGCGTTCATGTCCAGAACGATTCATTACACGATGTAATGTTGATTTAAATATATCATCTGCGAAATAGAAATCACATATATGAAATTAAGGATATGTATATCAACACACTGGTCCAACGAGCGAATTGATCACCAAGACTGATTTTTCGAGTTAGTATGGTCAGCGTCATATATATTATGCAAACACTTACTTCACGACGACGGTGCCAGCGATAGGCACTGCATCAATCCATTGCCCCTTCATGTTCTGTACCTGTAACCCACCGGACTGGTCTTGCCACAGAATGGTAAAACACTGTATAGAGTGTAAAATTAGAAGTCAATCAATGTCTGTCAAATATGTTACCTCGTAGCTGATCAAAGACGGAACATTATGAGCAGAATATTATTATTAAGAATACAGACGATAAAAACATACTCAGTATGTGCACCAATTCCAATTTGCTTGTCATTAACAGCAATATCAGTAAGATTTTGGGGAGGATAATGAAGAATTCGCATGATAGCGGCGGGTTTGGTCGTCTATTAAAAGTGTATAAATCCATAGAATATGGGAAAATAAATTACAACAGTAAGGACCTTGTCGTCAAAGAAATTCTCCGGTAGATCAAGTGCAAGGGCGAACAACGGGAATAGCCGTTTACCCAAATCAACAGCAGCATGACTGTAAAGGTCGGATGAGTAGCCGATTTGATGACTTGGCCAAGTGACTAACTAATATGCAAGAACGGGTTCCTTGAAGCCGGGTAGATCCTTGGGCCAGACGTTTCCTCCATTCATAGGGCTATTATCAATAGGGGCGTTCTCCTCCACAGATGCTTCTTGGGGTTCCCAACCTATATCAAAGCCTTCATGCAGATCTCCTTGCCCTTCGGAGTTGGTGTTTTCTCCTAGCAGTGCAGTATATCCTTTGTAATTGGATGACTTGTGAATATCAAGCTATGGTTTTATTTAGGGGGGAGTTTACTGAGAGGATTGAATATGTCACCTCCATCTTTACTGGCTCTGGAAGTGAGAAGAATCGTTTTCCAGCATCAATTGTATCAGTTATAAAATGATGCGAAATCCCATGATTCTTTACTAAGTTATAATGAATGTTAGGAAGCAGAAAAGTGTAATATAAAAAATCATACAATAAAAGAATCCGACCTAAAAACAGTCCAGATTCGATTAGATAGCGCCCTTCCACTCCGTGCCATTTGCTAAGCTCACATTGATACAAGCATCTCGAATGCGATCCGCAAGTTCTCGACGGATGACAGGATCCTTGCTATTAGCATCTTTGAAGTCTCTACATAGATCTCGTTAGCCCCGGAATTCCTCCAACCTTTCATTCTGAGCTAACATAACAGGGATTTCCTCAAATGTGCTTTCTGTGCGACGATTCGCCAGCAAATAACCAGGACTCGGTGTTTCTGGAAGTTCAAGATGATGATGATGACCCATGATATCACATGAAACGGCCTATCTGATATGTTGAAACCTTGGAGATCGAGCAGAAGCTGGTCAGTCTGAGTAAGGTCGGATAACGATGATGGTAGAAGGGATGTTCGGATGACGTTCCGCTGATTCCGGATCCATTAAGAAAAGATACCAACAAATATCCTTCAGTAAATACCAAAGCAAATAGCAGTACAGCGCTCTCAACTACATATTTTGTAAAGGTACATATGTGATTCAGCTGTAATTGTGTACAATGTGTTTTTATAACACTAAGTACATGTCTTCCTATGTTTGTCCAAACCAACCGAGGACATGGAAGCTTTACCTGTCGTGGACGTACATGGAGACGAGCCAACTCCACATAAAAGAGGTAATGTGACTACTGAAGGCCACCAAATCAGACCGTACTATTCTTCTCGACGGCATAATACGCCGGGTAGCACATCAGATGTGTGATCTCGAGTGCAATTTAAGTTGCGGTATATCCAGATACCGCCTTGAGCGGACCCGTCTGCATCACGTATACCCCAACGGCCTGCTTAGAATCGTTTGGAGAGCCGTATAACTCAATGAAGTGAAAAGAGTATCCTGAGTTCGACGTCTGTACCGATCACAGCTCAATCGTTTCCTTATGCTTGAACTTCCTCCCCACGCGATCCGCTGAGCGGAAGCAAAACTGATTCCCGTGTAGCTCGAACTCCATGTGTGGCAAGTCGAGGACAGTGCCTTGCGCATTCTTCGGGGGAATAGGAGGGAACGGAGTTGGCGTGTGGCCTTTTTGATTGGAATTAGGGGCAGGGTTTGTGGGGATGATGGAATAAAGAGGAATGGCAAATGCGAATATGGAGTTTTGCTTTGGCAAGACTTAGAGACGTGATTTAAGTACAGAAAAAAGAGGAGTGAATGCTGACGACGTACCTTTGACCTTACTCTCGGTTGTGATGATCTTGAACGCGTTTTCAGTTTCGTGGATTACAATTCCCGATAGACCAATAAGAGAGGGGTTCTTACTCCGCCGCACTTCGTGTCAAAATATTTAGTTAGCATATCGCAGAACCTAAATGGAAACCAAAAACGCACCTGTCATAACTGACCCATGAAAGTCTGCCTTGACAAGTTTGGGATGCAGACCAGACGATCCTGGCATCGTTTGCGCTGATGGAGGTGGCGACGACGACATTGGAGGTTGGGCTAACCCCAGAAGTTCCGACATATAGCCCATCCACATATGGTGTAGTGGCACGAAAAGCTCAAATCTGTAACATACGCATCAGACATTCCACTTCACCGCCAAACGTGAGACGCACTTCATCTGCTGTTCATCAAACTTCCACACGCCCTTCTCCCTTGCCTCTCTCTTCCCGATAATACCCAGCTTCTTTTGCTCCTTCTCAGCTTTCCGACGAGCGTGTTTCAACTCCATCTCCTTCTTCGCTCTACTCTCACGTTGCGGGTTTTCGAGTAGCATCATTCGTCCGTGTATTCGGCTGGCATACATTCCTGTTGGGTCCGATGAGGCTGTGAGTTGCTTTTGTACAAAACTCGGCGTGAATGGGGTGTTGCTCTTGAATTCAAGGCGATCATGCTGTAGAAGAACGATGAGTTAATAATCGGGAAAGATTTTGAGGGGCTTGCTTTGAGAAACGAGAGTTCCTTGTATGGATTAATAGAGCGTCCATATTGATCCATTATCGAATTGACCGTGAGTATGGTTTTAAACGGTAATTGAGTTGTTAGATCTATATGAGAGACTACTTGGAGGCCGAAAAATGGTTCAGCGCCTAATGTTCAACAAATCCAGTGGAGAGCTGGAGACGGACCGCAAGACCCGTCGCCCAATTGGCTTGCGTAAATAATAAGCACATACAAAGCGAGAGCGATGATGCCAGCGATCACTCTTTCTACAACTTGTCTACAACTTTTCTACAACTAAGGAAATTTTGCTTTACAAACAGCGTTTTCTTCATTAAGCAGGTGTGATGGCGAACCACTTGCAGAATAAGTTATCAGAATCGTACTTCTTTTTCAGTTCTTGGAGTCGTGGATAATTTGTGCCGAATAAGAACGGCGCCTTATTCTTCATATCTTTCTCATATGCATCTTGGTCTGCAGGACATGGGTTATACGACATTTCCAAGCTCGACGATTAAAAATCTCACCATAATTACCATATCCCTCATTCGATACTCCTAGAAACTCTTTCTGGCCTGCCGCGATAAGGCTAGTGATCTCTCGGGCGGCCGTACGAGCATAAGCTGAATTTTCAGCAGTATCGTTCTTCCAAGTCGAAATGGACATCACATTGGCACCTGGGCCTCTAACAAAGGCGCAGTCACCATTAGGTACGCTCTGAACCTTTGCCAGAGAAAAGAACTCCAGCAGCAGAAGCGAGCTGTGTTCATCATTACAATGTACGATCACCCTCTCCATCGCTTGACGTATACTTTCTGCATGAAGTTTGATTTGGAAAACACCCTTTATGAGGCGACATTGCCCATGGACGAGATGCTCATTCTGGACATAATACGTCAGATAGTATCGTAATTAATCCATAAAGAAAAACGAAACCTGGATGCTATTGAGCATTTCGTAAGGCACTTCTCGAGTCAGGTCCATGAATGGCTCTGGTGGTAGAGATTAGGTTAAAATACAAATGGAAACACCAATGAAACACAAACAACTTACTCAGATCGAAGAAATCCTTGAAATTCTTGCGTCCCTCAGCTTCTGTTCCGTTATAGAACAAGATAAGAATGATGCATGGCTGCCATGTAAAATGATATAATAAGCGCTTTGAATCATATAAAGCCAATGGTTCGATATCTCTTACGTTTGGATCTTGTGGAGGGCGCGTAAACATTTGAAGCATACCCTCCTTTTCACACAGACCACAAGACCACCAACGGTCAGTAAGCGAAATAAGTTGATCCAGGATGGTGGCAGGAAATATAATTTCTCCCGTCCAAACGGTTCGCCTTTGGGGGTGTAACTGGAGGACAAAGCGAGTGACGACACCAAAGTTACATCCTCCTCCGCGGATGCCAAAGAATAGGTCTGGATTTTCAACCTTGCTGGCGGTGAGAACGGAGCCATCTGCAGTAACTACTGTGGCCTGTGTGGACCACCGTACATTCGCTAAATACATATCTTTCTTCGAAAATCAGAGAATGCGCACCTCAACAAGGTTATCGATTACGAGTCCGTGCATCCCGGAAAGCCAGCCAAGTCCTCCCCCGAGTGTAAGTCTGAAGTTTGAAAAAAATCAGTCTACGATATATAATATAGAACCGGTGTGTACCCTCCCACTCCAGTCTATGAAAGCAAATAAAAGCAAATGAGTTACGGTCGATCTGGGAGAATAATGCAGTGTACATGATTAACAGTTCCGGCAACAGTGGCTAGCCCGTGCTCAATAGCTGCTTTATCCACCTGCTCCCAGAGTGCGCCTCCGCCGACATAAGCAAGTTTATTGTCAACATCAATGGTAACTTCCTTGAGGTACCGAGAAAGGTCGATGACAAGACCGTTCTCAGATGATGAAGCGCCGGAAGTACTATGACCTCCACCACGGATGGCCAAAGGCAGCCCACTAGTCTTCGCATAGTCAATGGCAAATGCAACATCTTGGGCGTCCTTCGGGAATGTCACAATTTTCGCGTTTCGTCGTGCGTTCAAAGCCCAACGGGAAATAGCCTCTGCATAGTCTGCATCGGAAGGCGTAGATATATCGCCTTTGAAAGACTTCAAGAATGATTCAAGATGTGCCATGGGAGTAATTCGGAAAGAGCTGTCTGCTGTCTGGACCATGCACCGCTCTTTTAATCCATGAGTAGTATGCGATATGAAACACACGTTTCGGGGGAGTAAACACCATGTGTCATTCTTTATCAGCCGGGTTTTGACAGGGAGTACAGTACCCAGTGGCGTTGGATCTGATAGACTGCTTGACTTAACGACATGCACGTTTTATTTGTGAAGTTGGGTATGACTTGAGGACAAGAGTTCACTCGTATACGAACACGAAATTGGTGAAATATGGCGAATCTAAAAACTGTTACTGGTGCGAGTTGTGGCAGATGAACCCAATCATAAGTAGATAGGCAAAGGTTGCTGAATTTTAATCAAGTTGACATTCAAGAACGTTCGGAAGTAAGGACCGGGCCTAATAATCACGTATTCGATATTTGTCAAAGGATTCATGACCAAACAGCTTTCTTGGCGAAAGCAAGAATTTAGAAATGCGAAGTTGAATGAATAAAATTATATACAATGCTACTATAGTACGTCCTTTGCGATATCATGCTTTTGGGTAATTCAGTTTCCTTCCTTGCTCATCAGTATGCAAACTGAATTAGTTTATTTTGCCAGATCCCTTGCGAAATGGAAGAAATCGACGCTGGAAGCGTTGACACCGTATTTATAGATCTGTAAATGAAATCAAACCTTGAGTTATAATCCATTAAATGAACAACGACTGTACTCACGAAATGTGATGCAACCCAGCTGGAGAACAGAGCACGTTGGTAAGTCTCCGGGAGCCTCTCCATCAAAGTCTCCAACCCTACTTGGCCAACAAGGGTTTTAGGAATTGCACGACGGATGACACCCTTGCGACTCGGGACATCGTCAAACAAATCCGAGTTCTCCAACTCAGCTTGCAGGTTGTTCAATGTTGAAGAAAGCTCGTCTGAGATCGTCGTTCTTGGCTTGGTGCCCTGGAGGCGGGCATGTTCGCGCCAGATGCACTGGAATTCGTTAGCGGCATTCTCGGAGATTTTGGCTTGGATGTCCTTGACATAGTTCTGGTAGAATTCTGAAGGCTTGCCATCCTTGAAGATCATGAGGTCGATGTACTCTTGCGTCGAGAGCGCGAGACCGGCGAGCACTTCCAGTGAAGAACTTGTCACACCACCTAAGCAGCACGTAATTAGTTAACTATCCTTAAAAAGTATAAGAACGGCATACCCTTGTTGGTGCTAGAGTCCTTGAACAAGATAACCTTGCGCTTCTCAAGATGCAGACGTGCTTGTTGAGTAAGGAACAAGTTGGCACCCTCAACAATGTACTTGAAGTGAGGTTTGCCTTCTGAATCGATAAGAGCGGCCATATTGGAGATATTGACAGCCTCAGGACGTCCACCACATGGAACGAACAGATCGGCCTTGAATCGCAAGTGGGCACCGTTACGGAAATCGGTTCCATCAAGAACCAGCTCTCCAGCTGTTACAATACCATAAGTACTTGATGCAGTGCATATTCGATAAACACTTACAAGGTAGTCTGAGGTCGTGATCTTCGACCTTGACGAGGTACCCATCTTTACTGAGCTTGGAAGTGTTGAAATTGCCGACTGGGACACGGAGTTTGGCGAGCCGGATAAGCTCAGCACGATCAAGGCCATTAGGATCAGCAACGACACCGCTGCCATCGATGACGGCAACAGTTTTGTCGGACGACAAGAGGATCTCGTCTACGGGAACCAATGAGGATCCGACCGAAAACATAATCAAGATAGAGAAACTTACTTGAACCAAGATCACCATCTGGACCACCGGTCTGCACCTTCGTCACATCCTTCTCCCTCAACCCAAGTTGCTTGTACAGACCAAGCACGTACTGTCTTATCGACAGCGAGGTCATTCCATATGTATCATGTGGGATACCACCAAGTTTCTGGGCGCTCTTTCCGGTGGTGAAGGACTTCCACCAGGTTTCGGCGCCACGTTCGCGAGCGTGAACTGAAGAGGAGGTTAGCTTTCATGCAAAGTACAACGAAGGAAGATTCTTACTAGCAGCCCAGTCCATCATATCAGCGGTACCCTCATCAGGACCAAAGAACAGTAGCTCTGGCTTGCCGTACAAGTCGACTATGGGCTCCTTGATTCCGGGGGTTTGGCCTGGGATGAGAAGGTCGATGACAGCCTATGTGACAGAAATCGGTTGATTGAATAACTCAAATTGAGAAACCAGTGCTTACATCAACGTATTTCTCGAAACAACGTCTGGGATTGGCTCCGATCCTACACGAACCAAATGTCAGAAGTTATAAAAGGAATAACCACAGACAACATACGATGGCAAAATCGTCCCTTTGGCTCCTCCCTCAGGGATATCCTTATTCTTCAATGACTGTGTAGATGCAAGTCCATAGTTCTCATCGAACCTACACCGCAAAAGTCATAAGCATCCTCGCAAAATCCACACCAAAAACAAAAAATAAACTCACAGCTGCCTCTGATTAATCGAATACGTCTCCTTATTCCTCGACATAACAATCCTTATCCCGCCACGCGCAACATCGCGGAAGCGGATATGGAATCCACGGAAATCGTTGCCAATGATGAAGAACATCCCATATGGCTTCTTGGGATACTCGACCTCGGGGAGGAAGTCCGGTGCGAGGCGGAAGGACAGGGCAACCTTGGTGGGTTGGTAGAAGTTGGTTTTGAGGACATGTCTGTTGGGTTGGTTGGGTCAGCATACAAATGCATAGGCATGGGAGAGAGAGAGGGAAACGAACTTGTTGAAGATGAGGAATGCCTCGAGGACTTGAAGCTCATGCTTATTAGGCACAGAGCGGCGAATCTTGTCGTAGAGCTCTTCGTCGGTGAGCGGTTGCACGGTTTGTAGACGCTGATACGATAGAGTTGGCCTGGATGGTTCACGTTAGCCATAACTTCCTTTTTAAACCCAGAAGGAACACTAACATTAACGAGGATGCCTCATCAGACTGTGGATAATGCGTCATCGCAAAATTGACATAGAGCAACCGAATCTATTGTATCCCAATTTAGTTCATACTAGGTATGCCTTGTAAAGGAGAAAGGCATACCAAATCCGGATGCGCATGGATAACCTGCGCGATACTCTCGCGTGTGAAGGTCTCTTCACGGAAGCGGCGCTTGATATCATTGAGCACCTCAGCATGTGCCGGATCGTTTTCGTTGAGGACGTTCTTGAGCTGGAGATATGCCGGGCCAAGACGATTACAGAAATGCTGGGCGAATATCCAGCCACAGTCTATGCACGCACATTCTGTCAGTGAGTCTTTTTCAACGTGTGCGTGTTGATAAAGTGAACGTACATGCATAAGTAGCTTCCTGCACAGCATGACTTCCTGGGGACTTGGGCAAGAAGTACGGGTTGTCCGGGAGACAGAAGAGCAAGGAGGCTTCTTTCATCACTTGGAAGATTGAGTGCTCGATCGGGGGCGCGTTGGCGCTAGGTAGGGGATTGAGATACATAGAGATGATGGTAACTCCATTCGAAAATTGCTCTGTACACAGATAGAAATGGCAGGTGAAGATAAGGAAGGAAAGAAAGGAAAAATCCCAGTCAGCATACAGATAATAAGATACGGGGGCCGGGAAACTACCCACCGACGTATTTGCGCGCCGAGTAGAGGGAATAGAAATGGTACAAATTCGAGAGAGCACTGTAGGGATTAGTTAGTATGTACGAATGATATGGATTGCGAAATCATACCTAAAGAATCTCGACGTGCCGCCCATCTTGTACCCGATAACGATCCTCCGCTCGCGAGTGCCTTCAACTTCGAAGACCTCGATGACGGGTCCATATCGAGCCTCGACGTTCCACATTACCTAGAAGTGGATAAGCATTGAATAAGATCGATGTTAATGCAGACGAACCTTCTGGTAGATATTCAGCGTATTCTCAGTCGCCTTCTCTAAGAAGGACGAGTCCGATACCGAACGGATATCGGTCTTGCCCTCGACGAGCTTCGGTGGACTCGACGGGAAACTGCATTTTGTCACAAAGTAGCATCGCAGTTGCTGCGAAGCGGTGGCAGAAATTGAGCCGGTCGAGCGGAAGGTCTCGAGGCGGTATGCGTTTGTTGGTGTTGAGTTGTCCAGGAATAGTTCGTCGATGCTAGGGGATAGCGAAAATTAGCATTGCTCGACACATGACGTTGGCTGTCAAATGCCGTCGGGACCAATAGCGCACCGCTCGGCTACCCCCCGGATCTCAGCCCTGTTCAATATTCTTGTCCCGTCCGGCCAGGCACACGCGAAACAGCCCACAGGCGGAAAATGGAAACCCCAATCTCAACAACGAAACCAATGCTCACCGTGCTTCACAAACCGCGCCCGGTCCCTCCGTGGTAGTGAACCCAGGCGCGCTGCTATGGATAAACGTTGCTCCATTCCCGTCTTCATCGATCCTCTCGAGGTCGATGACAAGCTTGCTCGGGTCGTGCTTGGTGTAGGCTAGAATCTTTGCGCCAAAGAGCGCGATGATGTGATCCGAGATGACTTCGCGGCTCTCGTTCTGAAAATAGGTGTCGTCGATGCCGAGGTTCGAGTAGAACCAGTTGACCTCGCCGGGCACGAGTTCGCGGGGAATGAACCCCTGTGGAGATGGTTGGTATCAGCAATGAAGATGAGGGTGAGGATGAGGATGAGGTCGGGGGTGCTGATTGGAATGCGGGGTAAAGATCATCGCGTACCTTGGCGGCAACCTCATTCTCGATGAGAGCGCGCTGCTCCTCCTTGCCTTTGAAGACGGGGGTGGTATATCCTGGGATGTTCTTAATACGATGGATGGAGCTATCGCTGTTGTATGCAGAGCTAGCTGCTGCCACGAGTGAAGGCCTCTGCGCTGGGACTGCGAGGTTGTTCCCGTTCGAGCGGGATGCAGGGGATTCTGACATCGGTGGTAGAGATGGACGCGACGTCGAGGACGGTAAAATAATACGCAGGATAAATGGTAGATGGAAGAATAGGATGAACGGGTAGAGGACTAGGTTACGGTCGAGGGCTTTTATATGAGCAAATCGTAATTTGTTTACCTGTATTGCTTAGCATACGATCTTGGGGAGGAGATGAAATCAATTGCGCCGTCCGGGGGGATCATGACTACAAGTCACGGACTCAACCACGGCAAGCCACATTTCCCGCTTCTTTCATTCAAAGCCGCTGCCAGAATTCGAAACACAAGCCTATTGCGCTAAGTAAAGTACACAAGACGGTCACGGAACTAATGAAACCATGAAAAAACTAGCGAGGCGCGTCCACATGACTGCTTTCTCCCCAACCACCACTGCGAGCAAGGCGCAACCTGGAAGTTTTCGCCTCTGCACAGGGTCTTCTTCGCCTTCATATACGCGCCTTGGCGCAATCGTGTCGCGATTTTCTCATTTTTAAACGTTTGTAAATCTCGTAAACTTCCCTGCGAACCACATAAAACGTTCGAGGGTGGAAACTTGGATTCATCTCGGAATACCCAATGACTTCCTCCTAATTTTATATGCTGTCTCCAAGTCTTGTGCTCTTCGTACTCTCCTTCAAAGCAATTCATAGAACTTTCACCGACACATAGGCTACCGCCAGGCTTCTCTTCGCACCGAAATTAGCATGGACCCACACATCGAAGTGTACGCTTGTGACCTGCAGGGCTGCAATTCGCTCGGGCCTTAATCCACTGCGGCATCTATACCCCAGACTACTTATTACCCCGCAAGGCGCCGATCCCCAACGTTCCTATTAAAACATTGTATGAATCCTGGGGAAGAACTCAACTTCTTAACATTCAAGAACCCGGCACCTGACCTTGATCACACTGGGTTCCTGTCATTTTCCTGTCGTTGCTACCAACCAGCGGACGGAGCTTGCAAGGGTGGCATTTCACCTTCAAGTGAACCTGCGATGACGGGTGGGTTAACGTGTCCGCTGTTGACAAGGAATAACGAATCAGCGACATGTGCGGGTGTTTTGGTCGAGGCGGAGCTTTCGGAGCGAAGGAATGGAGAGCGGAAGGGGCTTTGTTGCTGTACCGAGGGCTGCTGAGGTCCGAGGTCGCGTAGCGGTAGAACCGCCGAGCATCTCGTATATTCTGGGATCTTGATGGTTTATTTAAAGATCCTGGAATATTTTGGCATATAGACAGTGAGAGCATCTCGAATTCGGCATTTTTTTTGCCATCCAATTCGACGTCGAGCCGGACATGTTTTCCGTGAAAGCAAAGTCGCGTAATCCTCATACAGCAATTGTACACAGCCATAGAACCCGGATCCGTCATGAACCGTACCCGCGCTGAACGCGAATTTTAGGCTCTTGCTAATAATACTGCGTACTCCATGCTCACTCAGCAGAACCTTTACAACGTTACAATACGCATGTGTACCTTCACCAATATGTATTTGTGTATTTTTAAAGATGATTTTGACACTAGCAAAGCAACAGAATAGGAAGAAGCAGTCAAGGGTTATACAAAACATCTAGGGAATATAGTTTACATAGTCCGCAGCATCGCGCGAAGCAACTTCTTTCATTTCCTTCTTCACCAACAATTTAACATACCTTCAACATTCTACTCACTCCAGCTGGGCGAGACCCTCCCTCATATACTCCTCAAACAAAGCCTTATAATTCTTATGCCACCTACTCAGCGCCGGCCTGCCCTCAGCAACATCCGCTGCGGCCCACATAATCCTCAGCTGATCCACCTCGCGCTTCGTCTCGTTGTCGGGCACGACGATATAGAAATCGCCTGAGCGGACTTTGTCAATCATATACAGCACTGTCTCCTCCGCGGTCCATGCGCCGGCTGGCTTGGGCGTATTCCCACCCGCGGCTGTCAGACCCGTGAACGTCCATCCTGGGCTGTGGGATAAGTGTGCCCCGTAGAGAAAGGTAGATTTGAGAGTTAAATGGGTTGGGGTATGGGGAAAGGGAGAAAAGGAAAGCGAGGCGAGTCAGTTGACCGAATAAGCGGGGAAGCAGGTGGGGTTAAACGCACATGAAGAGATGAGCGGTCACGTTACTGTCAGGTCGCTCGCGCAGCTCGTACGCGAGGCCTTCGGTGAGACTTTTCACTGCGGCCTTAGATGCATTATAGGCAGCATTTCCACTATAGGATAACTTGTCAGTCTAACCTGGTCCCACGATACACAAGAAAAAATAGGTCATACGGAGGGTTGGTAATGCCTTGCTTCGAGCCAGTGTTGATAATCAAGGATGGGTTTTCTTGATGGAGCATACTCTGTAAGGGTTAAGAAAATCGCGCAATGCGAAGGAAGATGCACGATGAGCCCTGATTCCGAGCTGGAGGAAGTGTAATGAGGAGAGAAGGATGCTCACAGGAACAAACGTTTGCTGCACGTTCACGATTCTGTAAGATAGACAACAAACGTGTCATTAGTCAGAGTTTAAGGTTTTAGAGCTCGGAATAAGCAATGGTGATAGAAGACGAAGAAGGGGGAAGTAGCGAGAAAAGGGGAACATACCCAAATAGATTAACATCGAAAATCTTGTGCCAGTTGTCAATACCGGCCCATGACGTGCCTTTGGCACCGATGCCAGCATTGTTCAGGAGCACAGCGACCTGGGTGTGAATGAGTACATGATCGGGGAGGAAGGGACGGTTACAGTAGTGTCGGCGATGGAAGAGTTGCGGATGGTCGTCATAAAGATCAATGATGATGCAAGGAATCGCAATAATAGCAATCAGGGTATGGGAATAGGATGGGGGATAGAAGGGGAAGAAAAGGGAGCGGAAGATGATGATGAAGATGATGATAATGAAGATGAAGTAAAAGCAGACAGTGAATGGGAAGGGGAAGGACGTAACGCCAGGTGTGAACCAGACGCAATGATCCTCACCTCGCCCCATGCTTCGTAGACCTTGTCGCGCAAACTGACGACCTCTTCAAGTTTAGAGACGTCGGTCCGGACGACCAGCACATTGGGCTCGCCGACGATATGCATGAGCTCCTTGCCAACTTGGGCGAGCTTGTCGCCCTCCACGTCGGCGATGGCGAGTTTCAGTCCCAGCCTAGACGGATTATCAAAGATAGATAGATCAGATACGATGATGAGCCATGAATAGCTGCTTGTACTCACTTTGCGAACTCTATTGCAGCTGCCTTACCAATACCACTGGCAGCACCAGTGACAACAGCGACGCGACCAGCGTGGATAACAGGGTGCAGCTCGTCGGCCACGGAGAGGCTGTCGACTTGATATGATGTGGTAGCGCCAAATCCAGGACGTAATGGTGAGCCATTGCGGCTTCCGTGGTTAGAGCCTGGTAGCATTATTTATGCAGTTGAGGTACTATCGATAAGAAGCCAGGAAAAAGAACAGCAGAGATGATAAGGACTGGTAGCAGAGAGTAAAAGGGATTAGAAAAGGAATAAGAACAGGAGATATGACCTTTTATATGCTGCTTCGGAGAGTTCAGCGAAAAGAGTAAAAGGGGCCGGTGCTGCAGTGGAGGTGAGAAATGACGTACCCAATCAAAATCGTCGTACTTAGCCATCGCCTTCGACTCCTTCCCGACCCTCTTCAAGCGCAATTTCTAACAATGGTGCGATCATCTACTGGCAAAGAAGGAAATAATCCCATAGCTGCTCGCGACGTATCGCACCTCGAGGCTCGAATAACTGCTATACTTGTATTCTATTCTCGGACATGATGAATCTCGGAGAACTATGCTACCAAAATAGTGGCCTACAGCTTGTATCACCGGCTACACAATCGGCATGGTCCTCTGCAGTCAGCTGCTGGGAGCAGGGTGTAAACACCTCCGGAAAGCCCAAATCCCTCATCCTCTGACGGTCTTGGGTTGACAAGACGTTCCGCCGCAAACGACCACGAGCATCTTCTCATGATCTTATCACACGAATTCATATCCGAGGACTTGTACGGCCGAAGGGCCAATAATAATTATGTCTGCCAGTCAGGAGAGAAGGAACTAAATAATTAATCGTACAGTTTGAAAATAGGTGCCGCTACCGAAAACCCAACCGCCTCCAAATCCATGTACGACAGTAGGTAACATGAAAAGAAAAGACTTTTTTTACATAGATAAAAGAAGAGTAGAGATAGCGGACCCGTATTGGATAAAATGGTCGCATGATAGAAGGGTACGAAAAAAGGGAAAACAGAATGGTTCGTATAGAGGTTAGGAAGTGAGTGGACGAGATGGGATAGAGCCCTTCGTCGTAGAATGAGCTGAGATGATAGAGATTGAGAAAAAAAGAAAAAAGAATTGGTATCATGGCCACACGCCATTCATCCCCACTCGTGTATGCACGCTCCCATCTAAGGAAAGCATCCCACAAATTCCCCTCTACGGAGATTTGAGCGTCGCACTCGGAGGAAGACTACTCGGCGGGCCATCATCAATTCCCATCTTCTTCCTCACCAACTCGAACGTCTTCAACATCTTCCTCCTAGCCCCAAGCGCCGCCACCCCCTTCGCCTCCAACGCTGCCTCATCCATCATCACCATATCCTGCCACTTCATCCCCTCAAAGTTTGGCGTGTACTTGTGCAAGCGCAGTGTGCGTAACCACGCAGGGATGTCGCCGAGCACCGCAGGGTCCACATCTTCCTCGCCTTTGGGTGTGTTCCCACCCGTGCTCGAAGCGCTCTTCAACCCAGGAGACCGGCCGCTCGGGGGCCCATTGCGCCCGCGGCTATTCACGCCTGCAGACATAGGCTGCATACCAAGCCAGTTGGGTTGTCCGTAGTTGTTCGCGGCGATCTGGGCGGCGAGGAGCTGCGCCTCAGGCGTCAGGCCCATTGCTCCAAGCATGAACGGGCTCATTGGGGCCATACCCAGCCCGGGCATACCCATACCCATGGTAGGGCTCCCCAAGCCCATATTGAATCCACCCATCTGCATCGCAGCGAGGTTCATCGCATTCGCATTAGGGTTGCCGTTGCCGTTGTTGTTATCATCATTGCCGAACCTGTTCGACGGGTTACGGCCCCCAGACCAGCCTCCACCACCAAACGCGTTATTGTTGCCCCCGCTGGCTTGCCTCAGGCCGCCAGAAGCACCTCCACCGCGTGCTTGCTGATTATGTTGTTGTCCTGCATTGATAAGATTCCCGTTATCGTCGTACATCGCTCCGCCTTGATTGTTGTCCCTGTCTGAGGCCTTGGGGCGGCGCATAGGTGGGTCCTGGATGCGTGGGACACCGGGAGCGGCGTTCTGCTTCGACCAGTCATTGAGCTTGTTCGCAGCGGCATCAAGACCCTGGGGCGGGAGACGACTCTCCTTCTGGAACATTGGGATGAGCGGAGTATTAACCATGCTAGCCCAGCTGTCGCCACCCTCATTGCCACGAGGAGATCCAATGGTGCCAGAGAACTCGGTGCTCTTGGGGCGGGAGGCATTCATGGTGATTTCCTGTGCGGGGGCGTTCTGCTCAGAGACCTGGGTAAGCTGAGAGGCTGCGGCCCACGAAGCACGGTCGACACCAGCAGAGTTGAGGACGGGAGCAGAGATGCGATGCGCAGCGTTGCTGGCTTTGAGCTTGGCTCTCTGCTGAGCGAGAGTGGCAGCGGCATCCTGACCGCTGGGGTTGGCCGCAGACTCGGGAGATAGATAGTTAGACGAGTTGTCTAGAGCAAGCGACTGACGGTTGGCACTGAAGTTGCGTGCGGTCGGGGATGCTGGGAGACCCGACTTGAGACCAGGCGACTTGAGGGTCGCGAGCTTGGCTTCCATCTGACTTTGCATGGAGCCTACATACGTGAAAAGTCAGTTATGGTGATCGAGGGAAAAGTTTAGATTGACAACTTACCGCCCATTGCCGGACTAAGGAGTGCTGTCATGGGATCGGACCTAGCCATCTGCTGGAGGACGGTGATAAAGAACCGGATTTGAACTTGAGTAGAATGTTGGAGAAGACTGTAAAGAGCGGCTGTGCGCTCGGCTTCTGAGAGAACCTTGAACCCTGCGAAGAAAAAACGAACAATGAGTGACGGTATAACATCACAGGCAGACGAAACTCACATTGCTCGATGGCACTGAGCTCCTCTTTAAAATTAACGTCCAGGGAGGCAGCTGCCATATCCTCCTGCATTACGAAGTAAGAAAAATCGTTTAACAGATAATCAAACATGATCGTACTAGAGTCGCTTCGTAGTTTTGAAGGTTTTCAAACCATTGATCCAAAGCCTCCGCTGCAGATACGATCAAGATATTAGTGGGAATCAATGGAGCAGGGTTTAAGACAATACACACCTTCTGGTGTTTGGAACATGCCAGCACTTCCGAGGAGCTCGCTAGTGGGCCTGGCGCTAGACTGTCCTCCGGGGCGGGGGGAAGCAGGCGCGAGGGAGGGAGTTCCACGAGAAGAGGGACCCATCGATTGCCGGGCACTGGCCTTGCCGTTGTCGTGGGGTCCAGGAGATGGGCTGGGGCTGGTAGAAGGAGGACGAAGACTCATGATATAAAAGTGAAGGAATTAAGAGAAGATGGGGGAGTAGGGGGTATTGGGGAGTAGAACAAGAAAAACTGGTCAGCGAGATAGATGGTATGCTATCTGAATGGAGCTCCTCCCGAGTCGTGATATAAGTCCTGACGTCGAGTCTGTGGACGCTAGAAGCCAACTTATGCGCTGCTGGGACCCTTTCGAAAGTGCCTGCGAGAGCTGTGTGGTATCTAGACGAGACCAGCGGAGCCTGCCGGTCTAGCGAAGTACGTGGAAGAGATACGTGGTCGACGCAAAGAACGACTAGGAGCGAAGAAAAGCAATTACGCAGAGCGATGGTCGTGGTAAAGGCTGAAGGGACGATCCAAAGAAAATGAAGATTAAAGCGCTGTGAGCTGGCCTTTGTTGGTAACACCGCTTATGGCAGCCACGCAACGCCACATCAATCTCACGGCTAGTCGATAGCCCTCAATTATAGCTCTCTTCCGATCCCTCTTCCGATCCCTCTTCCGATCCCTCTTCCGATCCCTCCTCCGCCCCGTTTCATCCCCTATCATGATGAAGGCACCAACGATCCAAACTTATATCTAGCGTCAAGCACCAGCCCAGACTTCCCTACTCTGAGCTATTTCAGCGGTACACAAACACAATGGTGAACACCCACCCCCTCGCCATCTCTGATGCACAGCTGCCTCTCTTACACGCCCCATGAGTCCCCGTCATATCATGATCCTCTCCGAGCCTCTGGGTGGTATCTTTACTCCTATTGTACTGTTTGTATTGATGATTAACCACGGAATGATACATTCTGACTCTAGCGCTCTCATGCTATCCGAAACAATGCTCGAACGATTGACGCCCCATTCTTTTCTTTGAAGGCTGTCCGATTCGGCCAAAAGACAAGCTGTCAACATTGCAACCGTGCATTGAATCTAGACTTACAGAATAACAGTACTGGCTGAATTCTATCACTTCCAGTTTTTGAACCCTACCAGTGCTTTCGGTGGGTGTTCATTGTTCATTGTCACTTACCTTATCATCAACTGCAATTACGTTGACAGTGCTTTGGAATCCAACTCGAACATCAGAATCTTATCGACAAACGCGAAGTGCATGGTCATATCAGTAGTCAATACTGCTCGAGCTTTAAATCTCCGGAACAGTTATCACTTTATCGTCACTTCCAACGCTTTCGTCTCATGGTGGAAGATTGAGCCTACTTAGAAGTACGTTAGTACAACGGAAAGAGTAGGGTCACAAAGGAAGCGAACACTGCCGTACCACCGAAATCGACGTTCTTTTGGCAAGAACGCGTCAACGATTACCCCTCTACCCAGAAGAATTCTTGATAGTACCCGGTGAAAATGCGAAGCTGAAGCATTTCAATGAATATGCAGCTCCGAACACGACTTCTTACGAGAAAGCTGTTGATATTTAGTCAATCGGCATACCCAAGTGCCTCCCACCTTGCGGGATTCGTGGATGGTAGAAATTCCAAACACGTGCTGAGCATATGCTAGAAGTCTCCAACCGCGGTACACTGATTTCATACAATTACTCTCTAGCTAGACGCCAGTCAGAAAGTTCCCTAACGCAACCTCTAGCAGCCAAAGGCTGCCAATGCCGATATTCTCTTGTTCCGAAAAGGTGGGTTAAATAAGCATTCTTTTACTTGCCGACATACTGAATTGAAATCGTTTTTCAAACTATATCAATCCCTGGGCAAATCACGACCCACACACAGGCTTTGTATGGGAATTGAAGGATATTTGACAATTGATACTCGAATATTTTCATCTGATATTCAAGGAATATAGACTGAATTACCTGTGACTTTCAACTCAGGCTTGATACTTGATCCACTAATCTAACATCAAGCACCCTTCGGCGTGCATGACTCGTGATGATAGAGCTCATCGGTTTTGTCTTGAGCGATCGATGGAAGCATTCGACTGTGGTAGGTTGGCTATAGCCCGGTCAGAAACTTCCCCAGAGACAACTTCTCGCAAGCGAAGGTTCATGATGCCAACATTCTGTTGTTCTGAAAAGGCAGGTCAAAAAGCATACACTTGTCTGCTTAACTAAATTCGAATTTTGTTGATTAGATATCCTTACCAGTCTCCAACTGAAGTGCTTATGAAATTCGTATGGAAGCAAGGATTCCTTGTAATCAATGTTTTCAGCCGCTTCTCGAACTGCATATAACAATGCTCTATTCGCTTGCTCTTAAGTTCACAACCATTGATCTTGCATTAATCTATTTTTCACCTGACTAGTGTCTTAAAAGATGTCAAGAAGTACATTCGCTATAGAGGATTCCTAATGATAGAACCTTCGATCGTGAAGTTATTCGGAGCGATTTTGAAAGAATCGTGTTATGTCAGATTGATATCATCCACTCGCACTCTAGGTATAGTCCGGTCAGAAAGTTCCCCGAACACTATCCCGCAAACAAATATTGTCGATGCCGACATTATATTACTTAACCACTTCCGAAAGATGGTTCGTTCAAACAAGCTTTCTTACTTCGATTACTGAATTTGAAATTCACTGTTCAGATATCATCATCGGCTCGACACCAAAGGTTCCCGAAGAGTGTTTATGGTAGGTACGAAAGTAGAACGTTCAACGATCATCTCTTCTAGACGAAACGACTTAGAATTCCAAGGGCGTCTGAGGCGTCCGGTGCTTTGCGTCTGATTCTCCCGTGTACCTCGGCTATTGCAAGGCTTGAAATAGTTGTCTTTACGGCAACATATGAAGGAAGTGTTCAACCCTCAACGCTTCCAATTCGCTTTCGAGCTTCAAGGACTGGATGAATGCTCACTCTGCGCCTTTCCTCCTTGTCAATAACCTTGCATGGAACAATCATATCCTCCATAAAGCCTCAATCCCCATTCAACACTCGCAAAAGTTCTGCACAGAACGCCAACTCGTCGCATGATGCTGGTCGAACCCGATTAACCATCGAGAATAAGTCTTTGTATAGTTAGCCAGAGTGCTAAACCTTACTAGATTGCAAGTTTTCCGACACTCTCAGAGCGGAACTAACGTACTTGTTCAGGTGAAATGGTCAAACAGGAATAATCAGCTTTATCGAGCGTAGTCATAATTTCGATTCAGAGGATAGATAAAAGCTGGTCGATACCTCTCGAAAACTTCAGCATTCTCTCCTCGAGAAAGCAACTGGACACCAGCCTTACAAGGTACTCACTCATCCTTTCAAGTGTTTTGTTAATTCACATCTAACCTTTTTTTTGGGCAGCCACCAACCCACTAGGTTCAAGCCATCATGCTGTCTTCGCGCCTTGTCGTGTTCTCTATGCTCTTCGTGATGCTGGGCGTTGCCAACGCCTTACCGACGGAGAACGACGCAGCGTACAAGCCTTCCTATAAGCCACCCACCGTGGATGGGCTTGCTCCTGCTCCTGGGGCTTCTGACCCGTCTCCGGAAGGTCACCCGTACAGGCACAGCCCTCCTGTTCATTCGCCTACGAAAACCACCGTAACCCCAACAGCTGCGTCCCCTACACTCGCAGCTCCAACCTGCACTCAGCCCACTCTCAGTGCTAATGAGGCGTCCTGGAGCAATAGGACTTTCATCGAAGCCAACCTTCCTAATCCGCTCACGCCAACTCCCATCTTCTGGAGTGGCACCGTGGGCACCCAGTCTGTCGTCAGTATTGCCGAGCGCTGCAGCACCACTGTCAGTGGAGCCACCGTCGGTATGATGATGTGCACCAACGGGAGATTTACTATGCCAAATACCACTACTCCAGCAGCGAACGCGTTGTGGAACTTTGCATCGGAGGTGTTCGCAAACCATACCTCTGGACGTGCATATACAGTGTTGGGGACCACTGTTAATCCCAATGGTACTTGGAGGCAGATTGAGCTGCCTGCACTTAAGAGGAACACTCGCGTCACGTCTGTCATCCAACTGGATAGAACGACCTGCGGGAACGAATGTTATTGGTGGTGCCCTAATCCTGCTAGGGATTGTGCGGTATGTCTATTTATATTTGATGCGATATCATTTATGACTAAAATTTCGTATAGGGTATTAGAGCTTGTCCTGAACCTTAGTGGACGTCGACCAGGGAGATTGATTATGCATTCCAATATGTTCCTTCTTTGTTTTTAGCGCTGATGACTTGAATATGAGAATAAAATTTAGACGAAAACCGCAGGGCTTGTCAGATGCATCAAACAAACGCTTTCAAAAGGATTATCACGCTGACTGGGTATTTTAACTGTACTTTGAAGCTTTTCATGATATTTACCCGCACGCACAAAAAAGCCAATGAGGCGAACTCGAATATCTACTAACTGTTACCAAGAGGGTCAGCGAATAAGAGCAAAGGTTTGTAGGAATATTTACAATTCAAATTGGGAATAGAAAGACCGGCTCTGCAAAAGGGACTGCTTCGAAGAACTTAGTCGTAGGATCTGAAGGGGAAAAATTCAACCAGAGTAACGATGAAGTAAATTGCCTCTTGCTATCTTAGTACTAAAAAATCTAATGCTGGTTTTCTTTTATCATTAGTACTTACCGTCTTTGCTCTAGAGGGTACGGTGACATTCAGACTAGTGGATAAACCTTCGCCGAACAGAAACCTCCAGAGAATGCCCTTATTATGCGCTGGTAACCAGACCTTATGGACCTCAGCATCAGAAACACCCATCTGCGAGACAGAGAAAAACATGCCGAAAAGAATTTATCAGTCTTCACATGACAGCCTTCCAACCATATTGGGAATATGGCCCTTCCGACTATTCTTAATGAAGCAATACCAGCTTATAAGTGAAATGAAATACGGCGGCGTTGCGTACTGAAACTGAAACGTCGATGACTGGTGGAATGTTCACTCTATGTTCTTTCTCCACATAAAGAATCTTCCTCGGCCCAAAGTTGTGCGCGCTATGAATCAAGAGCGTGAATTTTTTTCTGAACCGAAAGCCACACGCCGCCTAGCGGACAACAAGATATCTGACTTTCTTTCTGCTTAGAATACCTCGGATGCGTATAATTTCCGAGCCTTCTAGATCGACAGGGAAAATGTTTGTGTTTGAGAGGTGGATTATAGCGGAATACTAGGCGTTATTTTCCGATAGAATAAAGGGTCAAATCCTCTACGAGAACGAATAAAAGGCCTCAAGTTGCTCTTCACATGGTCAGCATTCTCCCCTCGAGAAGGCATCTGGACATCGGCCATCTTTTTCAGGTGGAGCTCTCTCCTACGCCTCCTTTTACATAACTAACTACTATTTCCTCAGCCACTCAGGTAAATCATGATGCTATCATCGAGCCTTGCAGTGTTCTCGCTGTTGCTTGTTGTTCTCGGCTTTGCGAACGCGTTACCTACGGACAATAACGCAGAGTACCGTCCACCTCCACCACGCCCACGTCCTACAAAACCTAGTCCACGACCTCCCTCTCCTACTGGAGTCGCTCCAACATGTGTCCAACCAACTCTTACAGCCAACGAGACAGCCTGGAGCACCAAAAGATTTATTTCCGCCAACCTGCCTGACCCACTCAAAGAGGCCCCTATCTTCTGGAGTGGCCAGGCAAACAATCAGTCTGTCGTGAGTATTGCCGAGCGTTGTGGTGCAAGCGTGCACGGAGCTACCGTCGGGATGATGATGTGCGAGAATGGTCACTTCACTATGCCTAATAGTACTACCCCCGCGGCGCATGAATTATGGAACTATGCATCGGAGATCTTTGCGAACCATACGGCTGGACGAGCGTATACTGTGCTTGGGTCTACTGTGAACCCGAGTGGTACATGGGTGAAGGTAGAATTACCTGCGCTGAAGAGGAACAAGCGTGTTACATCGGTTGTTCAACTCAATAGGACCACCTGTGCTAATGACTGTTACTGGTACTGTACGGAACCCAAGAATTGTGCGGTAAGCAGGTTCGGCTGTTTCATAAATCTTTCGAAGTCTGATCAATTCTGTTTTAGGGGATTAAACCCTGCGAAGGGGCTTGATTGACTTTCAGAATCGAAACTATGATTGCAATGACAACTCTTCATTTCTGTATAATATAGAAATGTAATCATAAGCTCGACAGGATCAACAGCAATTTTATCGTAAGAACTACATGAAAAGCGTACTAAAGACCACTCCATCCTGAAAATTCGAGTCATTTTCAATCCTTAAACCCGCTAGTGCGCCATGAACTGCGAGAATCGCGTATGTTGGTTTGAGTATGTGAACAGCGGATCCATAACGATGATAGTAGGGTGAAAACATTAAAGACTTATTCCCATTATACAAGCTGTGAATTTTAATACCTCCATTGTGACGCATTAACTAATTAGACCTCAAAATATTAAGGTCTTCCAAAAGTGCCTACAAGACCTAGAGCATTAAATGAGTTCGGAGTAATGTTATCTCGTTTCAAGCAAAAACCAAATTTTCGACATCAAGTATTCTCCTTGGTGTTGGTATAAATGTCATAAGTAATATGTAAGGTCTGGAGCCAAGGAGTAACTGAGAGTTTTCTTTTGCGAATATTCAACTCTGATTAGCTTCTGCAAATTGCAATGGTCTATTCCGAAAAGGGTATTTAAAAGACCAGATTGAGGCATTCAATAAGAAAGATATACCTATTTTTAGCCTGTCAACTTCAATCTCGATCCGCAGCCAATCACTGAAAAGTCATCAGGCACCAAAATTCGCTAGAAGACACATAACGGAGGTCCCAATCGGAGAAATATATTCTTGGGAGGGCGACAATGGAAAGAAAAGTTGGAGATACTTAATTATAAGCATTCTGGCAGGTGCTGGGATGGTTCAAATATTCACAGCTGGCAATGTGTTATATGTGACTGCCTGGCTTGAACTGAAATGTAATATTAGGGTCAGGTGCCAATTTTGGATATATTTGCCCTTGAAGACCTTCATATAATGTGTTCTATCTAGTTGTACAAACTATATTATACAGCAGAACAGCATATGCAATTAGGTTTATAATCTGCAACAGATTCTAATGCTAACGGTTGCACATGTTATGGAGTGGTGTAGGCTCCAGGATTGTAGGTTGGCAGAGCTGGAGTAGGATTATGATTTCTCTGTATGATATTGCCTGCTTGTGATATTGGACAAGAGTAGTTTCAATATTTTTTCCCTCCATTTGCAGTGATGAAAATATGTCATTGATGCTGAAAGGAGTTACATTTGCACTGGAGGTGGATGAACCCCCTAGTCCCAAGTGAAATTGGCTTTGAGTACCTACAATCATATATCAAATTAGATTAGTGATCCCTGAAAAGAAGAAAAAACAACAAACCAACTACATTTTGCATTGTTGTTGTGAGGGCTCTCTTCCATTGCCTGATAAAAATAAATAGAATTATTGCCATGATGAGCACAATTGTACCAAGAACACCTCCAATAATAGCACCTAAAGGAGTATATCTTGATGCAGGTCCCAGTATTGCAAATGTTGTGGTTTTCATTTGCATTAGTGGTGGGAATTGTCAGGTTAATGTTGAAGATGTGAAATTCATCAAATTGAAGCTGGGCATTGCAGAGAGATACTTGAAATAAGGAGTATATATGATATAATCCAGCATAATGGACTAATTCACTGCTTGAGTAACATTCATCACTAATGTATGAATATCAGGGATTAATGACTCTGCTGAGAAGAGTAAAAAATGGTCAACACCTCCATTTCTGTCCAATGATGTTACATCATAATTCCTGAAGATGGGTGGACCATTGTCAATCACATATGTAGCTGATGAGAAGCTAAGCTTTGATGTTAAGTGCTGAGCCAGAAAAGGCCTGACTTAGGTGTGGAGGTGTTGGGTAAGTGAGTGTGGAGTGTGGAGATGGAGTGTGTCTTGAGGCAGACTAGGGACTTCAGCTTCAGCTTATGTGCTGTGCCCCTTTCCACTAGCTGTCCCTGGATTTCAGAGGATGAGAGCAAGGTAGAGACAGAACTCAGGGTGGAGTTCTGAGAAACAAAGAGAACTCCTTGCAGGAGTTCTACAAAGGAGTGTGGAGATGGTGCAGACTCAAGACAAGTTTACAGTGAAAACTAAGTTGATATTCAAACTGAAGTTACAAGTGAAGTAATCTAAGTTTAAATACTAGGAAATTCAGAGACAAGTATTATGGAGTAGAAACAAGTAACGCAGAGTACTAGGTACAAGATATGAAACATGTATGAGGATGGGACAGAGTCATGAAATAAAACTAAAAGGAAATAGATATAAATTGAGAGATAACCAATATAGATAAAAGATAATTGAGATTTAAATAGAATTCTGTGAGGGATGAGTGGAGAACAGGATCAAGGGTGCAGAGTCATATGTGAGATATGTGGAGTTGCTGGATAACATGTGGAGTTGTGGTTGCTGAGGCATGGATGTAACATTTGACCAATCAAATACTCCATTAATAGAGACAGATGTTCCTGTTATGCCAGTGGTAAGTATCACTTAAAAACTTCAGATGTAATTAATTGCTACCTACCCACAAATTTAAAGCTCATTGTTGCACCATGAGCACTACTGATATGTGTTGTGTTCTGGAAAGGAAAAGTCCTCAGCTGGGAGTCAAGGCCAAAATGATCACCACTGATGTTCCAATGGTCACTGTACACAATAGCTGGATCACCATCATCTACAATTTTTTTTGTCTGGAAAGTGGGGTGTTTTGGCTGACTTTGATAATAATAAAATCCAAGGATGTTCTGTTGATATGAGTTATTATAATATTATATTCTGAATCAGACAGCTCAGGAGATTGATACCATTGCCAATATGATTGTGGAAGTGGGTCATCATATGATGTTACAAGTCTTATGTAATAAGAATTGTTCTTTTAGTGAGCTTTAGTAGAGCCATCTGTCACCATCAAAAGTGAGCAAGAGTTGTACATCAGCAGCATGCACTGCCACTTTGGCATTTCAAAAATCACCTTTTATGGAAATGACATGTGATGTAAATTACAGCTCCTCCTCTTTGTCCCCCTCTCTTCTCTCTTCTAATCACCCACAATGGAGTAAGCATTTCCTTTTTCTTTTTCTTTTTATTCATTTCTATTCAATGCAGAAGTAATGGCCCTGTGCACCCCTCCTCACAAAGAGAGATGTGGGCTGGTGTCTACAATCACCCTCCACCCTTGGCTTGAGCACAGCCAATATCCCCATCACCACCTCAGTGCTGGTGCCAACACCAACAAAGAGCACAGCTGCTCATCCCTACCTGCACCTTCAACCCCAGTATGGCCAGTGTGAGCATAGCAGCTCCAGCTCAACCACAGCCCAGCAAATGCCTTCATTGCTGTCTCAATGCCAGTGCCTCCACCAGCAACATAAACACTGTCAACACCATTATAGCCAATGCCCCATTACCACCTCAACATCAGCACCAAAAACAGCAAGAGAGGCAGTTCAATGTGCACAGCTGCCCACCCCCACATCCACCTTCAATGTCAACATGCACCTCCATGCTACCCTCACCCCATCCTTGCTACCATCACCCCCACCTTCACTACCTTGTTTTATCTTAGTTATTCACATTGTATCATCATTAGTTATCTAAAAGTTATGCCCATACAGCACACACATTTCAGTAACCACCCAGTGGAACTAGAATCTTCTTGGAATTTGAAATTAATGAGCTGCCCCCAAAATAATGCACACCCCTTCTTCCAGAGAAGAAGAAGCTGCTGACTGATTGTTAAATATTGAATTAAGAGCAAGATATGAATATCAGGGTTGTGTCCAATTGGGAATGAGTTAGGAAAATTCATTTCTCCAAAAGAAGAAAAGACTCATACTGCCATGCTTGCAATGGCCCACAACCCCAATTTAAGTAAGAAGAGCTGTTGTCAATCTGCACAAAAATTATTTGAAGGCTGCCAAGGTTGGGTGTATTACCATGGAAAGTGATGGATGTTCTTGTTGTAGCCACAAGTACCCAGATGTGAGAAGCAAATTCAAACAGACCAAATCAAGGCCAGGGAAAATGAAGCATACCATGGAAAGAAACCTTGAGATTTGCAAATGCATTTGAATTGGCTTTGACATCAAAAACAACAGTGCTTCCATTATACCACTGGAAAGATGAGACTGTGTTCCATGGGCTGGGTCCATATGTGATATTGTTTGATGTATCAGCAAGAATAAGAAATAAGCTCATAGTTGCAGAAACTAAGTAATAGTTGGTAAGAATGAGGGGTCCAATTTTATAGTGCTAAATTAGTGCATACCAAGATGAGCAATGCTATAAATAGGTAGGATTCAAATTCTGCATTATATGAGCTTGGTAGTGGCAGCAGCTAGTACCAGTGTTACTAGTAACCAAGTGCAATGGATATTGAGGCAGTATCTGGGTTGTCTAAAAACAAATCTAGGTAGAGAAGGATGGTTGAATTCAGTCCTGTTGCAAGCTTGGACAAGTGATGTTGATGTTGATGAATTGCACTATACACCATTATAAAGGTTACTAATCTGAAGAAACTTGAAGGAAGCTGTTGCATGGTATTGGATATGAATGTAAGTAAACTCAGCCAATGGAGAGACAATGACTGTATTAACTGTACCTATTGGATATAAATGTAAGTAAACTGTAGGTATAGTAAGTAACAAAATATAAGTGTAATGAATAAGTGACATACCTCAGCCAATGGAGAGATAACAACTGAGGTTGAGAAAGTAAGCTATACAACAATAGAGGAGCAGAGGGCTTGGTGTGGTAAAGAACTATATAGTTAATAAAAGATTATAAGGAATGATCTAATCTATGACACTCCCCCTCAGCTGGGATTGTGGTGAGGAATGAGTCCAAGCAAAGCTGTATGCTGACAATGAGGAATGGGGGATAGAGCTTTGGTGAAAATGTCAGCACAATTATCTTCAGTAGGAATGTAAACTGAAGTAAGCATCTGAGATTGAGTGGCTTCTTGTATCCAGTGGTATGAGATCTTTATGTGTTTGGTGTGATTGCTAATGTTGTTGGGCTTCTCAATCATGCGAATAGAAGACTGATTATCAATGTTGAATGAAGTGGGGGAGTCTGAAGCAAAGTGGAGTTCTTGAAGTAATTGACAGACCCATGAGACTTTGTATCCAGCATGAACAGCTGAATAGTATTCCACCTCTGGGGTGGATAGGGCAGTAGCTGTCTGCTTTTTAGCTGACCAGGAGAATACATCATTTCCAAAGAGTAAACAATAACCAGATATTGAGCAACCATTATCAGGTGAGCCAGCCCAATCTGTGTTGCAGAATGCAGTGAGAGCCTGAGCTGGGCTACTCATGTTGGATGGAGTGGGATCATCACCAAGAGTAAGGATGTGTTCACAAGTGCTCTTGAGATATTGAAAAAATGCATTTTATGGCACTCCAGTGTGCAGGTCCAGGGTTGGACATGAATTGAGCAACTTGTTGAGCAGCAAAGGCAATGTCTGGACAAGACATGACAGCAGCATGCATGAGTGAACCAGCAGCAGCCTGGTAAGGGATCTTCTGCATCCATTCCAATTCTTCTGGTGTTTTTGGGCATTGGTGTCAGGCACGTCAACACAATCTACTAAGAGAGTGCCGAGGTCGATATGCAAACTATCAACTTAAGAGAAGAGAGAGGGATGAGGAGTAGAGACCTTTGTATTGGCGGTAAGAAACGACCAGCTAAAGACTACAGAATAAGAACGTAAACTACTACTATATATACCAGAATATCATGCACATAAGGTGCGACTAAAGCTTGTTTTAATAATGAGGGAAACATGTGTAAGTAATATATCTACTGTGCACTGCGGCTGCGTACTGCGGACATGTGTTACAAGCATGTATCTAATAAGAGATTGAAATGAAATAAGTACTACTACTGCGTGTTATCCTCGTGTCGTAACATGAGCTGTCTTGTTTGTCTTTGTCATCGAAATTATAGAAACTGTTCTAGTAATTAGAAAAGAAAAGGAAAAGAATATTTAAAATAAACGGTTCATGACAATTGGTCCTTTGAAAGACAAATAGAGCTGTTCATGAGGGTGGAAATGGACTTTGCAGACTGCGTGTTGAAGCAAGCAATGATGGTGTCAATGTAGTGAGTATGAGAGAGGGAAATGGTTTGTTTGGAGCAATCTTGAAGGATTCCTATGCCAAGAATAGATTTAGCTTTGCCTTGATCTTTGATACTGATGTGAGTGTGAAGTTCTTTCTTGATGAGGGAGATGACAGCCTTGGAGCTGGCAAAGAGACTGAGATTGTCAACATGAGTGGAGATGATGCAAAGTCCAATAGAATTACAATGAATGAAAATGCATGGATCAGAACCACAGACCTTAAAGCCTAACTTAATTAGAATACAACAAAGCTCCTTGTACCATAGAGAAGCTGACTGCTTTAGTCCATATAATGCTTTATTAAGGAACCATACCATGTGTTCTTTGCCTCAAATAGAGAAACCAGGTGGTTGTTTTGCATATGCTGGTTGATCTTTTGGGATTATGGTGTTAAGAAAAGCAGAGTCCATGTCAACAACATCAAACTCAAGATCAAGTTGAGCTGCAATTGCAATGAGGAGATGGATGCTCTCAATCTTTGCTACAGGAGCAAAGGTTTCAAAGAAATCAACTCCAGGTAGTTGGGTGAATCCTTGGGCACATAAACAGGCTTTAAAGGAGGAAATACCACCTGTAGTGTCATGTTTAATACAAAATACCCAAGTAGTTCCTACTGGTTTATGGCTGGGATCAGGTTCAACAAGGTCATAAGTACCAAGTTGATGGATTGCTTGAAATTCTCATTTGATGGCTGCCTCCCATTCTGGCCAATCTGGGGAATTCATTGCTTCTGCAAAAGAGCAAGGTTCTTCACCAGATGTGATGTAAACATACTTGCCTAATGCTTTGGCAAGCATGGTCATTTCATCATTCTGAGAAGATGAATCCTCAGCAGGAGCTCCCCCTGGATTGCTATCCAAGCTAGTAGTGATAGTGTCAGCCAGAGGTGGCTCAGGGGGTTGAAGATCAGGACAAGGGTGTCCAATTCAAGTAGAATGATGTGTGGGAGGTCTATAGTTAATGTGGAGTCAAGGAATGCAAACTTCAGACAGATCCAAAGGGGTTCCAGGAACATCAGTTGCTGGAAAAGGGATACTAGTAGTAGGATTTTTGGGTGCTAGTGGTAGATGTCAAACTCAAAGAGACAGATGAAGAAGGTAACTCATCAAGCATAAAATCTTTGAATTTTTGAGATTAGCTTGCCTTTATTCTCCCCCTCTTTATCAAATGTATGAGAAGAGTTCAAAATATCATCAAATCTGACATGATTTGATGTAGCAATCATCTGCTTTTTTGGGATATAAACCCTCCAAGCTTTCTGAGTATCAAAGTAGTCAATGAAGATTACTTCTTTGGCATGAGGATCAAGCTTCTTCCATTTAGGTGAATTATTGTACAGAAAAGCCTGACACCCAAAACAATGAGCATGAGAGAGATCAGGTTTATGGCCATAATATAGCTGGTAAGGGGCAGATTTGGGAGTGGAGCAAGAAGGAGTGCAATTCTTGATCCAAGTGTTATATGAAACAGATTTGAACCAAAGAGAAGGTGGGAGACCTGAGTCAATGAGAGTAGTGCATACACAGTTGAAAATTGTTTCATTGAATTGTTCAGCAACACCATTTTGTTTGGGTGTGTATGTCAAAGTTGTTTCTGAATGAATTCCACATTCTTCCATGTAGGATGATCATGCACTGTTAATATACTCTTTTCTATTATCAGATTGAAGACATTTGAGCTGGTAACCAGTTTTCTTCTCTATTGCAGTGATTCACATTTTGAAGGTAGCAAATGCATTGCTTTTTGCCCTTAAGAAGTAAACCCAGACCCATCAAGAGTGGTCATCTGTAATAGGCATAACATACCAAGAACCTGAAGGACTTTGGACTGGAGCTGGTCCCCACAGGTTGGAGTGGACTAAATTTAAAATGTGAGCTTCTCTTTCCCTCTCCAAAGCAGGGAAGGAAGCATGAGTCATCTTGCCCTCTACACAGGCAGCATAGATAGGAGGTTCAATAGCAAGCTCCTTTTGGGATAATTTGTGCAACCCATCAACAAGCTGATAGCAAATAGCATCCTTCAGAAAGTCATAGTTGATGTGGCCAAGGTGTAGATGGAGCTTTTCAAGCTGTGATAATTTGCAGCAGTTAGAAAGACTTTTCAAGACATGGCATTGCAAAGAAGCTTTCCTCCATCCTCATTTTCGAAGACAACACATTTACCCTCTCTGAAGAGAATATAGCATTTAGCTTCATCAAGATGCTCCACTGAAATAAGAGTAGGCAAAGAGTTTGGGACATAGCAGGTGTCTAAGAGTTTAATATGAGCAATGCCCTTTGGGATTCAGGCATTCAGGGTGACTGTTCCATGGCCTTCAATTTTTAACTTTCCAGCACCAAAACCATTGATAGAGCCAGCTGATGGAGTTAGAGATGTGAAGTGGGCATATTGGGAATGAATGTGTGATGAAGATCCAGAGTCAATAACAATGGTTGATGTGTTCAAAGTCATACCCATGGAGTATGTTGATTCAGATGACAATAAAGGAGAAGTGGTCAAGGAGGAGAAAGAGTTGCTCACATGTGTCAAATAAGTGGAAAAGTTTGTGTTGAAGCACTGTTCTAATACTACATGATTTGAATCCACATCTCTACCATCAGTAGTTAGATTGGCCTTTTCCTTGCCTCTCTTCTTCTGTTTCTTCTTTTTACACTGGCCTTCCTTTAGCCCACCAGGTGCCCAACATGCATCCTTGATATGACCCTCACAACAGCAGTGAACACAGAATAGTTTGCTGCAAGTGTGAGCATCTCTTTTGAGAGCAGCATTGGCAGCTTCAGTGCTTGAAGCAGCAGCAACAGTGGCTGTAGCCAAGCATTGCTTTTCTTCAAGTATAGCATTGACCATAAAGGATAAGGTTGTTGAGGGATCAACTTTGATTCCCAAAACAAAATTGTTCCAGGAGTTAGGATTGTCAGGGGCAGAAGGAAGAGTGGATAGGAGGATGGCAGAGGCAATGAAGTCAGAAATGATGAATTCAGCAGAGGCAAGATAGTGGAGTGCTTCCTGGAATGCAGATATGTGTGCAAAGATGTTGCCACCAGGAGGCATGAGAGTAACAAGGCAACAAACCCATAACATGAGGGAACCAGAGCCAGTCTGGCTATACATGGTATAGAGGGTGTCCCAGATGATTTTGGAACTTATATATCCTCCAACCTTGATGATGAGATTGCTATCCATGCACTGAAGCAGGAAAACCATGGCTGATGAGTCCTTTTTCCTGTAAAGCCATGCATCCTTGCCAGACTCTTTAGCATTGGCAGGAGTAACCAGCACACCTGATACAACATCCCACAAGTCACAAGCCTCAAAGGCTTTGATCATCCTGATAGACCATACATAGTAGTTGTCCTTGCTCTTCAGATGATTGCCCTCAGCCTTTGGGAAGTACTGGCCAGCCTGATTAAGCAGTTCCTAAATCTTGTTTAAGATGAAGGGGTTTGATTTTGAAGAATATGTCATTTAGACAGTGTGAGAGTAAGGGGAAATAGTATGGAGGTGATGACATAGTAGTGAAGTGGAGACAAGGGCAGGGTAGCAACAGCTGACAGCTGGTAAGAGTGTGAGAGATTGCAGAGAAGTTAATAATAATATTGACAGATGGGACTGAGCAGTTGAATGGCTGAGCTTGTATCAAAATAGAGCACAAGCCCAGGGCCCATAACCTATTGGATATGAATGTAAGAACTCAGCTGATGGAGAGACAACAACTGTATTAACTGTACCTATTGGATATGAACATAAGTAAACTGTAGGTATAGTAAGTAACAAAATATAAGTATAATGAATGAGTGACATACCTCAGCCAATGGAGAGACAATGACTGAGGTTGAGAAGGTAAGCTATGTGACAATAGGGGAGCAGAGGGCTTGGCATGATAAAGAACTATATAGTTAATAAAAGATTATAAGGAATGATCTAATCTATGACACATGGGAGGTCCAAAACTGGCATGGAATGTGAAATATCAAAAGCTAAAATAGCATGCCAGTATTAGATTATTGAAGCCATCTAAGCCAGAGAAACATACATATATAAAACATATGAAGAACATAGCAAAGGATGATTCAAAGCCAAAATGTGATGAAAATTTTCTTGAGCTAAAATTAAAATGCATCTGAGTAGTTGGCTTATATGGAGAGGCTAGAGCAAGTAAAGAGTCATTGAATTACACTGCCATTGCAAAGCTCTTTCAGATGTGCTAAATAGTTTAAAATTGAGGGAAGTGTGCCAAGTTCCCCTTTCTATCCTTTATGCCATAGGCAAGAGATTTTTTGCCTCTCCATATGCAGATAAAGACAACTGATTGAGTTGTCCTTTGAGATATATCTAGATTTGACAATTAGAAGTTTGTTATCATTATGCTGAGATCAAGTAATAGATCATACAACTGTATGGTGTAACACTATAATGAGTTGCAATGTAAAGCCCTTGATACTGCATGGCAAGTTGTAGCATAAAGCCTTCCTGCCACCTGAGCTCTCATGGTCCCAGGTTCAAATATAGCCATAAGCAGTATTTTTTTTTTTTAAATTTAAGTGGATTGTTTTACTTTTCTCCCCCTCTTAATGGATCCCTCTAGTATAGTTGCTGGTTGTATTTAGGAAACTGTTAAGGTTTTTAGAGCTGAATTGCTGATAATTAGAAGTATGTCTTGTATATAAGACTGGAATTCAGCAGATTGTTCATAAGGTACAAAACTGTGTATAATGTTATGAGTCTTATGTAATAAGAATCATTCTTTTAGGGAGCTTTAGTAGAGCCATCTGTTGCCATCAAAAGTGAGCAAAAGTTGTACATCAGCAGCATGCACTGTCACATAGGCATCTCAAAATTCACCTTTTATGGATAATCACATGATATACTCATGGGACTTGCCAGACAGCATATCAATGGGTGTTGATGTTTTCAGCATTCACTAGCACTCACTATTCCTCTCTCCTCTTGTCCCCCACAATACATCAAAACACTAGGTGAGTAACACCAATTCATGACTAATTTATATTTTACAGATCTCATGCACTGTGTGTCCCTCCTTGCAAACAGAGATGTGGGCTGGTGTCTTACTTGCCCACCACCCTTACAACCCCATCACCTCCTTCAATGTGAGTGCAGCATCCTCTAGCTCCACTACTTCCTTCAACACAAGTGTGGCACCACCTTTCCCCACTACCTCCTTCAATGTAAGCATGGCACCCCCTTCCCTCATCACCTTCTTCAATGCAAGTGTGGCACCCCCTTCTCCCACCCCCTCCTTTAATACAACCTTCAATGTGAGAACAGCTCTGCTGCCCCCACCTCTGCCTTCATTGTGAGCAGCCACTGGTTCCCAAGGTAAATTGTTATATTACTTATTACTTGTTCAACTTGTAAAGAGAAAAATACTTTTACTGCTGTGCTTGTAATGGCCCACAGCCCCAAGTACAAATAATTCCAATTTAGTGAAGGAATGCCAGGTTGCTCTTGTACAAATCTAGGAAATAAGAAAAATACAGTATTGGTATGATGAGGTGCATTGCATTGCTACAATGTGCATCCAACTCAATGATGTCAAATGGGGAGAAGGAAGAGTACATATCCAGCTTCATCATTGTGTCTTTGAATACTGAGAACAAAGGAGAGAAAATATGCTTGCAAATCCTATTGGCAGCAAGGAGCTCAATGAGGAATATCCTGTGGATGGGGCCTGAGAGCAGATATATACTAGATATGCTGGGGAGGAGGAGAGAGGAGAGGAGAGGATCAAGTGAAAGAAAGTATGCTGAACATTGAACAAGTTGGGTTGTCATTTGGGATATGTATCTCAAATGTGCATGCATCACTCCAGTTCTCATCTGATTTAACAAAAATAGCAGGCAGGTAGCAAAATCTGCAGGATAGGCATGCCAGTCTCACACATTTGTCAATGTTCCTTGGTGGTGGTTCTTGTATTAAAGGCAACCAGGCCATGGCCAGTATTAAAAGAAATGAAAGGTGGACTGGAAGACAACAGTCAAAATTAGAAAAGTATTTGCATACAAATGTGAGAGCTACTTTACCTGGAAGACAATAGTCAAAGTTAGAGAAAACTTTGACCACATTCCAGGATTTACTGTATGTTGCTTATGTAATCTATGTCTGAGTAATCTAAGCATTTTTGTAGTGGCTGCATTGTATCACAACACTCCCCTTCAACAAGTTGCACATTGATTACTGTGGAGTAGTATAGAGTCCCAGTAGTGTCATCATCTCCAAAAGCTTTTGTCTCCCAAGTCCCTTTGTAAGAGTGTCTGCTGGCATTTTATCTGTTGGTAAGTGTTCCATTTGGATTATCCCTTTTTCAACCTCATCACACAGCCAATAGAATCTGAGGTCAAGATTCTTGACATGACCATGGTGGTTGGGATTGCAAGCTATGGAGAGTGCAGATTGGTTATTGATGTACAGTGTTGATGGTGAGTCAAACTTGTATCCTAGTTCTGTGAATAGATGATGCAACCATAGTATTTCCTGCCCTGCAGAGACTGCTGCAACATATTCAGCCTCTGTGGTCAACAAAGTGACAAATGGCTGCAGACAGCTCATCCAGCTAATCACTCCCATTCCCATTTTAATCATAAACCCTGTTGTCAAGCACCCATTATCTGGATTTCCTCCATGGTTGGCATTGCTGTATGATGTGAAGAGCTCATTTGTTACAGATTCCAGTGAATAATGTAGTATGACATTCAATGTCCCTTTGAGATAGTGAAGAAGTCATTTTAAAGCTGCCCAGTGAGCTTCCCCAGGGTTTTTACTGAAGCATGATAAAACACTGATGGGATATGCAATGTCTGGCCACATTGCAATAGCTAGATATGCCACAGCATCAAGGATGTTGATGTATGGTATGAGTTTCATCTTATTTTTCTCCTCAGAAGTGGATGGTGACATTGCCACAGATAGATTGATGTTGGGATCAAGAGGTGTGCTGACTGGATTGCAGTTGGACATGCCTGCACATTCAAGTATGTTGAGGGTGTATTGTTGCTGTGGAAGAGTGAGTGATTTCTCTTTGTGATTACATTCAATCTTTACTCCAAGCAGATAGCTTGTCTTTCCAAGGTCCTGAAGTTTGAAGTGAGTCTCTAGCTCTTTTATGATGTGCTGAATAGTAGCTTTATCTTTTGCAGTGATGGTCATATTGTCAATAAAGACAGGGATAATGATATGACTATCATTAGAGTCACACCCATACACCCAGATGCTATGTTTGCAATAGATGTGTAAGAACCCTATGCTGACCAATACAGCATGGAGTTTCTTGTGCCACTCACACACTGCTTGCTTTAGGCCATACAGGGATTGTCTTAAATGCCATGCCTAAGATCAATCGGAGGTTTGAAAATCTTTGGGCTTCTGCATGAACACAATATCATTAAGCAGGCAGATGAGATGTCCATGCTTCATAACTTTAGATCTGTGAGTGCAGCAAATGCTAGGATGGCATAGATGGTTGCCCATTTTGGTGTTGGAGAGAATGTTTCTGTGAAGTCAAAACCCGGTTGCTGTGAGTATCCCTTTGCTACCAGTCATGCTTTGTATCACTCAATTGACCCATCTGCATTTCATTTGATTTTAAAGACCCAACAACTACCAATTGCCTTTTGACCTGAAGGGAGTTTTACCAATTTGAAGACATCATTTTCAACCAGTGAGTCCATCTCATTTAGTGCAGCTTAATACCACATTTCTGCTTCTGCTTCAGGTCTTGCAAGAGCCTCAGCAAGTGTTCATGATTCATTCTCATGGCATGAAGCCTTAAGAACATGTTCAGTGTGACAACAAAATGCAGTATCCAAGGCCTCTGATAGTGTAAGATATCTACCTTCTGGGTCATCTCCATACTCAACAAAGCTCATACCTGCTAAAATTTGCTCATTGCTCAGGTGAGAAGAGCTTTGAGGTGGATCTGCTGTATCTGGTTCCAAAGTTGGAGGCTGTGGAGGTTCCCATGTCCCATGGTAGTTCCAGGGAGGTTTGTCATTTTGAGGAGTAAGGTTCTTGTCATGTAGACATTGTCCTTGGCCTGTATTTGGTTCTGAAATAATAAGACCATCTTTTCCAAACTTAGGTTCAAAATGTGCTTGGGGTGGAGATGTAGTTGGTAGTTGAGGTGGTGAGGAAGGAGGTGTGGGAGAACCTGATAGGCTTGGGAGTGATGTAAGAGGTGAGCCCCATGGTGTGTCAATAGCAGGGAGTTGAGGTGATGAGAGTTCAGGGACTGAATCTATGGTGGGTGGTACAGGTGTAGGCTGTATGTTAGAGCTAGTTTCAGAAGGTGCAGAGTCAGGTTCAATTTCTCCCTCTCAATGGTGTATGTCTGAAGCATTAGCTCCCCCTGGATGTGATATATCATCAGGGGCAGTTGGGACAGTGGTAATAGGGTAGTTGGAGAGGTCACCAAAAGGATTGATATGTTCTTTGAATTTCCAGGGAAGACTTGTTCATCAAAGGTAGCATGACTGGATTCAATGAACTTTTGGGTTTTAGGGTTGTAAAATGTCCAGGCCTTCTTTCCATCAGCATACCCAACAAAAATACATTTCATAGCATGGGACTGAAGGCTTTTTTGCTTTTTCTTCCAGATAAGGACATATGTAAGAGATCCAAAAATGCACAGATAAGAAAGATCAGGCCTCTGGCCAGTCCATTGTATAAATGGTGTTGTATTTGGAAGAGGACTAGTAGGGCAGCAATTTCGAACATGGATAAAAGCAGCTACTGTACACCACCAAAATGAGCCAGAAAGTTTAGATTCAGCAAGAAGGGTTTCAGCACCTTCAATAATGGTGCAGTTGGCATGTTTGACAACACCATTTTGATATGGTTCATCAGTCTCTGTATGCTGTCATTGTATCCCATGTTCAGTGCAGAATTGATTGAGATCCTTTCCTGAGTATTCTCCTCCTTTATCCTCCTGGAATTCAATGATTTGAAGGCCTGGATTTACATTCTCAGCATAAGCTTTATAGGCTTTGAAAGCTTCAAAGGCCCCACTCTTCTGTTTGAGGGGATATACAGCCCAAAAACAGGATGAATCACATATGAATGTTATCCAGTATTTGTAGCCTTCTGGAGTAGCAACTGAAAGAGGACCTTTTAAATCAAAGTAGACATGGGCAAGCTTAACTGCATAGGAATATGTGGTCCTTTGGGAATATTATAATGATGGAACTTGCTTGCAATTGGATAGCCAGTACTTCAAAAATGCTCTAACTGCCTTGTACATTACTACCAAAAGGTCCTTCGCACTCTCACCTAAAGGTCCTTCACATTCTCACCAGAGGGTCCTTTGCATTTACTATAAACAGTACTTTGCATTTTCCATCACTTGTGTAGGAGGCTT
>ML213596.1:95514-422908 GCA_004379715.1 Crucibulum laeve
AGTTTGATAACCTCAAGTTTTAAAAAAACAGCTACTTTATTTTATCTCAAAAAGACTCATGCTGCCATGCTTGCAATGGCCCACAACCCCAAGTTAGCAGAATGCAAGCGGTCCTTTTAAGCTTTTCAGGTAAAAAAAAAAACAGATTCTCAAGGGCAATTTTAAAAGGTTAAATATGGTTATGGATTCTGAGAGGAGTTCTGTGAAGTTTCAGCCCAATGGGGCACTCAGCCATACCAGCAATGCAATCACTGCACTCTCTTAACATCCAGCTGTCCCCCATGCCAAAAAATCTCTTGATATTTCCCAATCAGCTCACATTATCATGACTTAAAAATCATTTTATATCATTTATTACATTCTCATTTAAGTACTCAAGTATTTTGCAAGGCTGTTATAGTTGTATGGGAGGTGCTAGTGGAATAAGTGAATGTGTATATTGCAAGGATGGCAGATTATATGTCGGAGCTTTTCAGAGCAATGGGTAGGGATATCAACTTGTAGTTTTGAATCAATATACTTAGGTAGTATACTTGTCATTAACCTAAGTCTCATAAATAAAACATATTTCCCGCTGCTATATGTCGCGACAAAGATGGAAAAGAAAGAAATATAAGCCGTGGGAAAATGTCCAAATGCAAACACTTTTGGTGCGCGCGAGTATAGTTTATGCAACTAGATAGAACACGTTAACTTCGAATTTATATCATTCCGAGTCGCCTTCGTTACTTACAAAGTTACTAGACCCTTAATCGATATGTTATATGAAGGTTTTCAAGGGCAAATATATCCAAAATTGGCACCTGGCCCTAAAGTTCAGGCCAGGCAGTCTCAATCTGGTCTTTTAAATACCCTTTTCGGAATAGACCATTGCAATTTGCAGAAGCTAATCAGAGTTGAATATTCGCAAAAGAAAACCCTCAGTTACTCCTTGGCTCCAGACCTTACATATTACTTATGACATTTATACCAACACCAAGGAGAATACTTGATGTCGAAAATTTGGTTTTTGCTTGAAACGAGATAACATTACTCCGAACTCATTTAATGCTCTAGGTCTTGTAGGCACTTTTGGAAGACCTTAATATTTTGAGGTCTAATTAGTTAATGCGTCACAATGGAGGTATTAAAATTCACAGCTTGTATAATGGGAATAAGTCTTTAATGTTTTCACCCTACTATCATCGTTATGGATCCGCTGTTCACATACTCAAACCAACATACGCGATTCTCGCAGTTCATGGCGCACTAGCGGGTTTAAGGATTGAAAATGACTCGAATTTTCAGGATGGAGTGGTCTTTAGTACGCTTTTCATGTAGTTCTTACGATAAAATTGCTGTTGATCCTGTCGAGCTTATGATTACATTTCTATATTATACAGAAATGAAGAGTTGTCATTGCAATCATAGTTTCGATTCTGAAAGTCAATCAAACCCCTTCGCAGGGTTTAATCCCCTAAAACAGAATTGATCAGACTTCGAAAGATTTATGAAACAGCCGAACCTGCTTACCGCACAATTCTTGGGTTCCGTACAGTACCAGTAACAGTCATTAGCACAGGTGGTCCTATTGAGTTGAACAACCGATGTAACACGCTTGTTCCTCTTCAGCGCAGGTAATTCTACCTTCACCCATGTACCACTCGGGTTCACAGTAGACCCAAGCACAGTATACGCTCGTCCAGCCGTATGGTTCGCAAAGATCTCCGATGCATAGTTCCATAATTCATGCGCCGCGGGGGTAGTACTATTAGGCATAGTGAAGTGACCATTCTCGCACATCATCATCCCGACGGTAGCTCCGTGCACGCTTGCACCACAACGCTCGGCAATACTCACGACAGACTGATTGTTTGCCTGGCCACTCCAGAAGATAGGGGCCTCTTTGAGTGGGTCAGGCAGGTTGGCGGAAATAAATCTTTTGGTGCTCCAGGCTGTCTCGTTGGCTGTAAGAGTTGGTTGGACACATGTTGGAGCGACTCCAGTAGGAGAGGGAGGTCGTGGACTAGGTTTTGTAGGACGTGGGCGTGGTGGAGGTGGACGGTACTCTGCGTTATTGTCCGTAGGTAACGCGTTCGCAAAGCCGAGAACAACAAGCAACAGCGAGAACACTGCAAGGCTCGATGATAGCATCATGATTTACCTGAGTGGCTGAGGAAATAGTAGTTAGTTATGTAAAAGGAGGCGTAAGAGAGAGCTTCACCTGAAGAAGATGGCCGATGTCCAGATGCCTTCTCGAGGGGAGAATACTGAACATTTGAAGAGCAACTTGAAGCTTTTTATTCGTTTTCGTAGAGGATTTGACCCTTTATTCTATCGGAAAATAACGCCTAGTATTCCGCTATAATCCACCTCTCAAACACAAACATTTTTCCTGTCAATCTAGAAGGCCCGGAAATTGTACGCATCCGAGGTATTATAGCATAGGGAAAGCGTTGTCAGATATCTTGTTGTCCGCTGAGCGGCGTTTGGCTTTCGGTTCAGGAAAGAATTCATGCTGTTGGTTCATGGCGCGCACGAACGGGCCAGGGAAGATTCCTTATATGGAGAAAGAACGTAGAGTCAGCATTCCACCAGCCGTCGAAGTTTTAGTTTCAGTACGCAAGGCCGCCGTATTTCGTTTCATTTATAAACGGGTCATCATATGATGTTAAGTAAGGAGAGCCGTTGTCGACCTGCACAAAAATTATTTGAGAGCTGCCAAGGTCAGGCGTATTACCATGGAAAGTGATGTATGCTCCTGTTGTAGCCACGAGTACCCAGATGTGAGAAGCAAATTCAGACAGACCAAATCAAGGCCAGGGAAAATGAAGCGTACCATGGGAGGAAACCTTGAGATTTGCAAATGCATTTGAATTGGCTTTGACATCAAAAACAACGGTGCTTCCATTATACCACTGGAAAGACGATACCGTGTTCCATGGACTGGGCCCATATGTGATATTATTTGATGTATCATCAAGAATAAGAAATAAGCTCATAGTCGCAGAAACTGAACGACAGTTAGTGAGAATGAGGGGCTCCGGTTTTATAATGCTAAAGTAGCACGCACCAAGATGAGCAATGCTATAAATAAGTAGGATTCAAATTCTGCATTGTATGAGCTCGGTAGCGACAGCAGCTAATACCAGTGTTATAATAACCATTAAGTGCGATATATATTGAGACAGTATCTAGGTTTTGTAAAAACAAATTGCAGCAGAGAAGGATGGTTGAATTCAGTCCCGTTACAAGCTTGGACAAGCGACGTTGGTGAAGAAGAATTGCACTATACATCATTAGAAAAGTTATTAATCTGAGGAAGCTTGAAGGAAGCTGTTGCATGAGAGGTTCGAAACTGACGTGGAACGTGAAATATCAAAATCCAAAATAGCACGCCAGTATTAGATCGTTGAAACCGCCTAAGCCGGCGAAACATACGGAGAACATAGCGAATGATGATCAAAGCCGAAATATAATGAAAATTTTCTTTAGCTAAAATTAGAACGCATCTGAGCAGTTGGCTTACATAGAGAGGCTAGAGCAAGTATAGAGTCGTTGAATTACACTGTTATTGCAAAGCTCTTTCAGATGCGCTAAGCAGTCTAAAATTGGGGGAAGTGCGCCAAGTTCCCCTTTCTATCTTTTACACCATTGAGTAGAGGAGAGGATCAAGTGAAAAGAAAGCGTGCTGAACGTTGAACGAGTTGAGTTGTCGTTTGGGATATGCGTCCCAAATGTGCACGCATCACTCCAGTCCTCGTCTGATTTAACGAAAATAGCAGGCAGGTAGCAAAACCTGCGGGATAGGCGTGCCAGTCTCTCTCGCGTTAGTCAACGTTCCTCGGTGGTTGTTGTTGGATCAAAGGCGATCAGGTCATAGTCAGGTCATCCTCGTTCATGCCGACCTCCCAATGTTTTGGGCCCTACAGCTCGTTGGAAATGGAAGAAGACGCACCCAGAAGGAGGAATCATGGAATGGATTCAAGAAGGTGATGAGTGCTCTGTCCATTATCAATCTTGACGACATGGTAGAGTTCCGGATCTTGGACGTGAAGACATGACTCTGTTTGACCAGGTGAGTTGACAGTCCAATCATGACAATCCTCTACTGACTAGTCGAATTCAAGCTTCCCTGCACAATTCTTCTCTGGATGTCGCGTCAATGTTCACTCTCCTCTCTTATGATGCTTCAAGCTCCTGACCTTCTCCCTGGTAATTCTATAATTAGAATGCTTTTATACTCGATCTTATCAATGTGGATTTACCCCCGTTGCCGCTACTTCGAACCACGCACTCAATCCTCCGAGTTGGAACGGAAAAGGCTTGTGCAATTTATTCATCCAAACGGTATAAAAGGAATACACATACCGCTCTATTCGAGAATCAAGTGTCACCATCCGTTGGCTTGAGCTGCACTTTGAAAATCAAACAAAGCTAGACTCTACGTTGAGGAGACCGACTGCACTTGCATTGTACAAGACGTGCCCTTCTTTTGCCTTGGAACATCGTACTGATTAGATAGCTGGTTGAGACGTAGATCCATAGATCCGACTCCTGTACGAGACGGAGCTCGTCCCACTTGTAATCCGAGAGTATGTAGCCTAATATAGCAGTGTATGAACTCCAAAACCCGCCTCAATAATGTTATTGTAGTATCTAGTACGGTCTCGATGATCAATTGTTGTAATCTAATTTCCAGAGCGAAGTCTCGACTGGACTTGTTGACTTTCGTGGCGCAAGAGCCAAGCGGGGAAAGGGTCGGCTGACGACGGGAGCGGAACCCGGAAGTATCCCGCGTGAGTATGTAATCACAAGAAAGACCTCCACAACCCATCAACCAACCGTCGTTTTTCTCTACTTCACTGCGACGAAGAGCCCCGAGCCCATCTCCGCCGCCGTCACCAGTAGCGAACAAGCTGGCTTAACTAGCCTACAACAGCCCCAAACCCGATTCCTAAACGAGAAGACGACTGCGATGGCCCAGACTTACTTCCCGACACGCGTTGCTTCTCCAGTAAAAGAGTCATTGAGTGACTCTGCATTCAGCGGGATGAACGGGGACAGACAGTTTAAGGTGGAGGATGTGCAAGAGGCTTATATCGAGCATAAGGATCGGTGAGTGCTAGTTATGCAAGACCTGCCGCTCTTTTTGTGCTGTATCGGTTATTGATGTGTGAATTAGTTTGGTTGGTGCGATTGATTCTACCAAGTCTGTGTTGAATGATATACGGGTGTTCAACAAGACTGAGTGGGTTGTGCGATATCCTCAGCTGCGCGAGCAAGCTGTTCCTGTGCAGACTGAGAATGATACACCTGCCACTTCTACTCCGACCGCGCAACGCCGCAAAGCAATGCGCCGTTCTTTATCTTTCGCGGACGACCCGTCCTTCGAGACTGAAGTCATCGTTACTCCTGCCAAGCAGGGCCTTACCCGGTCAATGACCCTCTCCTCGATCGCCGACGCTCTCGAGGAGGAAGACGCTGATGCGACAGCACACGCTGACCCCGATGCCGAACGACTCATTCCCACCTCCGATTTCAACGTCTTCCGTCTCGACCTCAAACTCGGCGCCAACCACTCTTCTGCATCTGCTGCATCCCTCGTTTCAGAACTCGAAAAAGGATCTATTGCCAAACTTCTTGACGCCCGCATTGGCTCGTCCATCGACCATATCGACAAACTCCGTCTTCGCGTAGAGGACACCTCCTCCAAGGTTCTCGTGACTGGTGACCTTAATGCCGGAAAATCGACCTTTGTGAATGCTCTCCTTCGTCGGGAGGTCATGCCCGTCGACCAGCAGCCATGTACTACTGCGTTCTGTGAAGTGCGCGATGCTGCTGAGAACCAGGGTATAGAAGAGGTGCACATAGTTGTTGAGGATGCAACGTATGATATTGCTGATGAAAAATCATTCACTCGGGGGACTATTGCGAATTTGGAGGACATCATTGCAGAGAATGAAGATACCCAAAGGATGATCAAAGTCTATCTTGCAGATACCCGTGCTCCGTCCGAATCACTACTCAACAACGGTGTTGTCGACATCTCGCTCATTGATGCTCCTGGTCTGAACCGTGACAGTCTTAAGACCACGGCTGTCTTCGCACGTCAGGAGGAGATTGATGTCGTCGTCTTCGTCGTATCAGCGGAGAACCACTTCACTCTCTCTGCGAAGGAGTTCCTCTGGAATGCTAGCAATGAGAAGGCTTACCTCTTCATCGTTGTCAACAAATACGATCAGATCAAGAACAAGGATAAGTGTCGTCGCCTTGTGTTGGAACAAATCAAGCAGCTCAGCCCAAGGACATATGAGGATGCGGAAGATCTCGTGCACTTCGTTGACTCTGCCGCCGCTCTGCAGCCATTCACTGCTAGCCCATCATTCGATGACCTCGAGCAGTCACTCCGATCATTCGTTCTCGTAAAGCGATCCAAATCCAAACTCCAGCCCGTCTCCACCTACCTCTCCAACCTCCTTGCCGACATAGAGCTGTTGGCCGGCGCCAACGCCATCGTTGCCGACTCTGAACTCCAGCGTGCACAAGACGAGCTCGCAGAGGTTCGTCCCGTCCTCGAGAAGATGAAGAAGGGCAGCGACGTGCTCGAGGATGCCCTTGAGGTTGTCGAGGAGGAAGGTGCCACCACTGCCACTTCACGAACCAAGACTATTCTGAACGACGCCCTCGACCGCGTCGGACAAGGCAAGCTTGGCATCGACAAGTCTGTTATACCCATGCCCACATACCCAGGCTTCCTTGGTGTCTGGGATTACGCCCGCGACGTCCGTAAAGCTCTCCTCGCTAGCGTAGATTCCGCCGTAACCCTTGCAGAGAACGAGGCTCGTGTCGTCACCGTCGATGGTGTCAACAAGATCCGCGACATCGGTGAGGAGCACCTTCCTCAGGATGTCGAACGTAGCCGTAGAGTGTTCATGCCCGAGGCTATGTTCAGCGCTGCTCGCCGTGGTACTAAGGGTGTCAAGAGCAGAAGGTCGTCCACCCACGGCCACATTGGTGGTGCCATTGTTGCTGGTGGCCTTCACGGTCTTGGCATCGGCCTCGCCCAGCGCCCCGACATGCTGGAAACCACATTCTTTGACCTCTTCGACGTTAACCACCAATTCTCCCTTCACTTCGGTGATGGCAAAGAGCACACCGAAGATGATGAGTCATCGAGCATGAGCGCACTCAGCCTTGTAAGCGTCGGTGTTGGTGCGATGACCATGGTTGGCGGACAGGCTATTGGCGTTAGGAGCGTGATTGAGGGCATTGTGCGCATCACTGACCTCCTGGGCAACGAGACTTCCCGCAAGTGGGCTGCACCTGTGCTTGGCGCTGTTACTATCGGTTTGACGGCGTACCTTGTCCTCGAACTCCCCAGCTCCATTCCCCGAACCATTGGTAGGCGGGTGAGGGCCTCAGTGCTTCGCGCGGATGGCACAGAGAGTGAAATGCAGTTCGTCAACGCACATGCTACCAGAATAACCAGGGAGACGAGGAAAGTTCTTCGCCTTGCATCATGGGATCTCAAGACAAAGTTCAGGGGTGCAATGGAGGAGCGAACAGTGGAATTGGAAAAGGCAGAGCAGATGGAGAAGAAAGCTCTGAAGGCGAAGGAGTGGTTCGCGGATGTTGGAAAGAGAACAGGTAATATTCGTGCGGAGGCGCAGCTTGAAGCCATTGATGCTTAAGCGCACGAGTTGGAAACACACCGAACAAAGTTAAAATGTGAATAGCGAAGTCTCGTTTTCGTGTATGTTCCCTCGATTTTTTTTCTGTTCCTTTTCTTTTCATACTATGCTCTTTGACATAATGATTCCTTGCCTTGATCATTCCCCAGTCGCGAACTAGACGCGCCGCCTATGCATTTCTTTTTTATCCTTACTCTGCAAACACGCTCCTTTCGTCTGCTAAGCTTAGACTTTATCTTTACATCCCCATTGCATTATTTCACTTGATTTATCTCTATACTTTTACGACGCTTCTTCAATATTTTGATTGGCACCCTCCCTACACGTCTCTTTAACGTACCACCACTATGATAGGAATGTAACTTGTTTGTACGACCTCGTATTAAACAATGTTCAAGCTTAATTCAAGTAATAACGTGTACAGTATGTACAGTCAACCTGCTCATAATGCATAGCGTCTGGAGAGGCCATTTTCCTATGCATTATGAGGTTTATGCACTATGAGCAGGGAATCTGGGTGGGCGATGACATTTTCTCCCTCCAAAAACCTATACATTATGACCAGTTATGCATTATCATGTTATACATTATGAGCAGGTCAACTGTACTGTCACAAGGCATACATGTTATGACATCATGATGGATTTTCATAGTTATGAGCGAGCAGGTTCATACGCAGGAGGAGCTGGTTGACCTCCGTCGATACCAGCGCTATGACCAGTATACGTAGAAACATCAGCGGTACTCAATGGACTGGTGATACCTCCGGCTCCAATTTGCCCAATCTGCCTGTCGATAGCTGTTACCAGGCTCTGTAGCTCCTGCCTTCGCCTGAGCAACGCTTCTGGACTGGTATCTTCCACTGCCCCCGAAGAGTTCAGCTCACGAGCAATCATTTCACTTTTAGAATCTCCAGAAGAGGGAGCAGGATTTGTTGATGCCAGAACAGATCCAGGTGTTGATTCGTTATCTGGTAGCACAGGTCGATTCGGGATGACGAATGGTTCTATGCTAACGGTATTTGGTGTGTTCCTAGTCGCTGCATTGTGTAACAAACAATTAGTAGCTGTATCCCACAGAATCTTGTGGGGAGTAGAACTCACGCTTTCCCTCGTTATCTGACTGTTTTCGTGATCGCCGCCACCACCATAGCAAGAAAAGGAGCGCAAGCAATCCAACGACCCCACCTACTACACCACCTATTATTCCGTTTCTTGTACCGGCGGACATACCACTTGGCGCTGTATTTGAGTTGTCGCTAACCCTATCCAAAAAAAGAAGGTTAACTTATGTACCCCAGACATAACTGGGTACACACTGTGGGCTTGTTGACGATGCTGAGGTCGCAGATGCAGTGCTCGTCTCGCTACCAGTGGTAGTACTCGCTTGAACGCCCATTGCAGCTGCCTATCAACTTATATTTAATATTGCTGCGTTCAACGCTGAAAACAGGACTTGAGCTTACCTTGAATTTATCCAAAGTTTGGTCTTGGGCAGGGTTCAAGGCAAATACCATGCCCTGTTTACAATGGCTGCAAGAAAGACATAAATCAACCAAAAAAAAAGGATTGGGGGGACATTACTTACTTCACGGGAACGGTCTGGGAACAGAAGAACCACACTGGGCCATTGACGCGAGGTATGGTGTAGTTCCATCGAGGAACGTCTACAGAATTGGCCTCAGGCACTTGGAAGCCTGAGCTCACACCGGTCTCAGGTATAGCCTGGCGTAAACATGGGCTTGCGAAGCTGGACTGTGTAACAGACTAGATTGAGATTATATGGTGAGCGAAAGTAGACGGTTTTTGAGAACGCGAACAAACATGGTTTCCTGAATGGCTTCAAAGACGCGTTATTCGACACATGGTGGCGTTTGAAATTGAATGTTGCGCTTACAACTCGAATATTAAGAAATCACCAGGTGAACCATAGGTTACATCTGGGTCGAAGGTAAGCTAGACGCGTAGCAACCGGTGAGTCTGGCAATGCGGTTGTGCAGAAAGACATCACGCACGGAATTGTTACCACCAATAACTACCAGTATATCTCTGCCAGCTTCGGCTCCAACAAGGAGTACTAGTAAAGTCGAGAGTCCAAGCAGATGCATTCAGGTCTTTTGAACTTGAAGACACCAAGGAAAAGACCCAGCAGGAGGCGGTTAACGACAGGGAGGTGATTCATCCCGAAGAATGATTTTCCAGGGGCAGTTTCAAGTGGCGCTCAGTATGAAGCGTCAGCCACTTCGAGGTCTTGATCTCAAACCCTGTCAAAGATAGTATTCATCATTGCACTAATTCCACTTGGGTCGTCGGATCTTATTGCGTTTGATACTTCATGTGATTTCAGGATTTGCTAGAGTTGAAGGTGAGCAATGCCATGCGGGTGGCATCACAGAAGAGTGTTGGAAAATATTAGCTACGAGACACGTCGGATAAAAGCCCCGGAATCAAAGTAGGAGTACATCAACGTCCGGCCCCCGGGCCTGGACTGATGAGCATTTACAATTGTTTGGCTGAGTATCTCAATAGCAATAGTAAACAGACATCATGTGCAAAGTGCCAAGCACTCCGAACTTCTCATCTCCTAACCGCTCTTCAGCTCTCAGCGCCTTGTCCAACTTGGTTCAACCAATAAGTTTCCTGTAATACGCATATTCCAATGATTTGCGATGAAGGAGACAATGATACACTCCGATAGTGGTTTTCAGGGAATCACAATGCTCTTCACTTAATCTATTCAAATAGGCTTGAATTTTGAAGGCCAGCTACCGTATGATTCTTAAAATTCGGAGAATAGCTTGTCTATGGTCATCTGCTCTTCAAACCTGCAACAGTTGCCAGCTGTCATCTTTTTGTACCCGTTTTATTTGTTCAACGGAAGCTCAGTGACGCTGAAGAAAACGAAGAAGTGTCGATGTTGATGTTGCGGGTGCATTTTATGCTGGTCATGCTCATTGGCGTTCTGCAATATACACCCGGATACACCATACATAGTCAACGCCTGCAAGGAAAGAAGAAATAACATATCGTGTGATATGAACTTGTGATATGTCTCTATGCAATCTGTGCCAGTTGCTACCTTCGGGTCGCCTGTCCATGTCTCTGGTGAAGGATCCGCTTGCATATAAACTGCATCCGTTGGTTAAATTTTCAATCGACATCAAAAAACCATACCGGCAGGCGCGGTTTTGCTCTGGCATATAAAAGCATGCTACTTGAGGTATCTCAGCAGTTTCATTCGCTGGAACCTTTGGGACGAGCACTAGGCTAAACGCTACAATGTTCTCTTACGCTGCTCTCTTTACCTTGGCCATTTCCGCCTCGTCGGCGGTTGCGGCACCCTTCACCAACCCTGCTGAACTCAAGGCTCGCCAGTCATGCGCAGATGTTGTGGTCTATTTCGCGCGTGGCACCACCGAGCCTGGCACTCTTGGTACTATTGTTGGACCCCCATTCCAAGCCGCTTTGACTAGTGCTTTAAGAGGTAAATCTCTAAGCTTCGTTGGTGTAAATTATCCGGCAACAGTTGCTGGCTATCTGGCTGGCGGTGATGTTGGTGGTGCTACCACGATGGCGAACAGCGTAACCTCTACTGCAAATTCATGCCCCAATAGCAAGATCGTGATCTCTGGCTACAGGTGCGTTTTCTTCTAATTTATATGATATCCTTGTTGCTCATGTTTTTCGCCTCTTTAGTCAAGGTGCTCAGGTCACCCATCTTGCTGCTGCAAGACTCTCCTCCACTATTCAGAACCGTGTCAGTGCTGTTGTTACGTTCGGGGATCCTGACCGAGACCAGGCACTTCCTGGTGTCCTCCAAGGACGAAGAAAGACGTTCTGCGCCGCTGGAGATCTCATCTGCGAAGGGCAGCCTATCATTCTTGCTCCGCATCTCAGTTACGGAGCTGTAAGTGCTTTTCTATCCTTCTCGCCTCTAACTCTCTAAATTTCTTTCTGTAGAACACTCCAGAGGCTGCGTCTTTTGTCGCTGCTAGGGTTTAGGATCAAAATTTTATCAACTTCGAACTAGCCCTCACTTGTAAATAGAAAAAATCGTTAGCGGATGCATGATATTTCGTGAATATATATACGAGTATATGTTTTGTAGTTTAGGTGATGCATTAACGCAATGAAACCATGCAAGCTTCGCTGTTATACAAAGGGTGAAGTTTTATTGTGAGTCAAAGATATCTAATGGTGTGCTATCGTAGATTGAGAGTTGTATGTGTCTAGGAAGTGGTATAGGTCTTGTACACTGGTGGGGTGGAAGCAGATCCTGGGATCCTGTCTGAAGCCGCATAACTCCCTTGTGTAATATTATGCATGAGAGATGTTGGATGGGAGTAATTTGATTTTTTCTTCCTTCAGTTGCAAGCGGCGAAGATAGGTCATTGATGCTGAATGGAGCTACTAGGTTTACATTGGCTATAGATGAACCTCCAAGTCCTCGAAGTTAGGATAGTTATCACGAACAAACTCAAAAAGACACGAACTAGCACCATACTGTGTCCTTCGTACGAGAACCCTCTTCCGTCGCCAGATAAAAATAAATAGAATATTACTGTAATGAACACGATAGCCTCAAGAATGCCTCTAGTAATAGTGCCTGCAGGAGTGCGCCTTGGTGCTGATCCTGGTGTGGCGGATATTATATTCTTCATCTGTGCCGATGGTGAAAATTCCGAGGTTGATGTCAATGGTGTGAATACAGCTAAGTTGGGGCTGGGCATTGTGGAGAGACTCGAAATAAAGAGTATATATGATAACATTCATCCCTAATGTGTGTTCATTAGGGCTTAATGATTCTGCTGAGAAGAGCAAAAGTTGTTGACATCACTGTCTCTGCAACGATATTATATCACCACTTTTGAAGATGGGTGAACCATCATCAGGCATATAGGTAGCTGACAGTGCCTTGTTACTGAGGTAATCACTTTTTCCCAGAACTATAAATCTGTATACATGAGGTCAAGCGTTCAAACCTTGCTACGGCCCAATTTTTGAAGGGTAGCCTTGTTGGCCCTTCAAAAATATGTAATGGGTCATGAAATTCGGATTAGAAAATTAATAATGACCCAAGGCATTGGAACGCCCGTTGTAGCGCCCACAACAGCGCCGTTGTATTGGATTTTGTGATTAGCCGTCACGTAATAGACCGGACCGTCGGCGTTAGGGGCGTTAACATGCATTGTAACGCCCTTAGGAAATCTCTGACATTATTAGTCAGCTAGGGCAGGTGACTTATACCACTGCCAACGTGACGCCGGTTGCAGGTCGTCGTATGTTGTCGAGTATGGCGCAACATTTGTGTTAGACGGGTTAGACAGACAAACCTTGTTCGCCCCCGTTCTGGCGCCTTGATTGGCATCTTACTCTGTAATGCCAGAGCCAAGAGATCGTTCGGCGAACTCCACAGAAGTAACCTACAAATTTTGTGTCTCATTGCAGGCTGACTACATCTACCACACATTCAAGTATTCTGCCCAACTGCTTTCGAATTGACATCATCATTCCGGACGTATCAACCTGCTGTGTGACAATGGAGAAACGCCGGCCTACACAATTGCTCTGACAACCTGAGAAGCACTCGGATCACATCTTAGTATGCTTAGTATGCTTATATGAGGTGCTTCTGGAACATGACTCGTATAAGTGAGCTGATCCCAGTCCAGAACTCCTTCAGTCACACCTCTACACTGGCAACTATGGCCCCCCAAGAAACCCCCTTCCAAATTGCTATCCCCGCCGAGCAGATCGCGCTCCTTAGGAAGAAGCTGGAGCTCACGGTTCTCCCTGACGAACTCGAAGATGCAGGGCGCGAATACGGTGCCTCACTCTCTGATATCCGCCGCCTAGTTACGCGCTGGAAGGACGGATATGACTGGCGAAAGCATGAAGCACAGCTGAACACTGAGTTGCCCCAGTTTACGACGGATATCGAGATTGATGGATTTGGGACTCTGAATGTGCACTATGTGCACAAGAGAAGTGACGTGGTGGATGCTATTCCATTGCTGTTCGTGCATGGATGTGAGTGGTGGCCTGGCTTCAGTTGAATGTGATACTAACAGTATCGTAGGGCCTGGGAGCTTCCTCGAAGTTCGCCATATTCTGCCATTGCTCACGGAGTCATCACCCAAGCATCCAAGTTTTCACGTTGTCGCCTTCAGTCTGCCTGGATATGGTTTCTCTGAGGCACCGAAGAAGAAGGGCTTCGAGCTCACACAATACGCAGAGGTGGATATTCATGCGCAGCCTAAAACAAGTAACTGGAATATATTGATCTATATTTACTTAACAGCTTGGGAACAAGCTCATGACCGCTTTGGGATACAATGAATATGGCGAGTAGTCATTCACTCTATCTTCACAATTCCCGATTCGCTTATCCCGTTATTCAGTTACGCAAGATGGATGCTGGGGACACTTGGTTAGTGAATATTGTACTCTATACTTCCGCCACTCCCTGATCGTATGGCTCAGATCACCCTAACAACCGCTGTAAACTACGGGGGGAACATAGTAACGCCTGGCACACAAATGCCCCAATGTATATCTTCCTCTAAGCCCTTATTTACGGTATTGAATCCTAACTCGCTATACAGGGCACCTCCACCGCACCCTATCTCTCGGCCACTCCTCTTTCTCAACCACCTTATCTTCGGCTACACTCCCAAAGAAAAGGCAGGCTTTGAACGTTCGCTGTGGTTCAGAAATAAAGGGAATGGTTATTACCACGAACAATCTACGCAACCGCAGACATTGGGATATGGGCTTACCGATTCACCAGTTGGACTATTGGCATGGATTTATGAGAAGTTGGTCAATTGGACGGATGATTATCCTTGGGATGACGATGAAGGTTTGCGTTAACTTTCCTTCGACTTCGAACAACATTCTTACGTTTACCGATATGTATCTAGTTCTTACTTGGATCTCCATCTACTGGTTCTCGCGTGCTGGTCCTGCAGCCTCCGTCCGCATCTATTTCGAAGTCAATAAAGCCTATCCCAACTTACTAGAAGGCGCTACATCAAAGACCACAATTCCAATGGGATACTCCTACTTCCCGAAAGAAATCGTCAAGCTTCCCAAGAGGTGCGGTCTTCTGCTCAGTATTTAACAGTATGTTTCTAATACATGAGCTATTTTTTAGGTGGCTAAGGGCTCCAAACCTTGTGTTCGAATCGGACCATACCAGCGGGGGTCATTTTGCTGCACATGAGAAACCGAAGGAGCTGGTTGATGATTTGAGGAAGATGTTTGGGAAAGGTGGGCCTGCGTTTGGTGTAGTTCATGGGAGATCGGGATATGACCCGCAGTCGCGTCTGTAATTGTCTTTAGATGCAAAGTTGCTTGTACAGTCGATATATTGCTTTGTAACACAATAAATTGACGAGAACGCACCGCAGTACTTTCTAATTTAGAACGAGGTTGGGGTGATTGAAAGCTGTTAATTGATGCTTACCCTATCAGATAAGATAAAGCAATTATTAATTCCGAGAGCGGGGCTTTCAACTTTTCTATCTTTCAGTCAGCGTATCCTCACTTACCCGTTCCGTGCGAGCCTTTATCCTCCGTCGTCATGCCCTACCTACTAATTCAATTCAGACGCGAACATATTTGTAAGGGACTTGACAAAATCACATTGAAGACGCAATGTCATTCTAGATCCAACATACACAATCTGAGCCCACATGCCCATATGCGAAGACTCGTGTGGGAGAGTTACCTCGGATGGCTTTACATAAAAGACGGCCGGTGATGGGTTTAGCCTCAACCCCCCAATAATAACCATCATGGTGTCTACGGAAAACCCCTTCAAAATCAATGTACCAGACGAGAAGTTGGAGCTCCTCAAGAAGAAGCTCGAGCTCACCACCTTCTCCGACGAGCTTGAGGGTGCTGGGCGCGAATACGGTGTGCCTCTCACTGACATACGCCGCCTCACTGCTCGTTGGAGGGACGGATATGAATGGAGAAAGCACGAAGCGTTGCTGAACGCTGAGTTGCCACAATTCACGAGGGACATCGAGGTTGATGGGTTTGGAACGTTGAATGTGCATTACGTACATAAGAAAAGCGAGGTTGTCGATGCTATCCCTCTATTGTTTGTTCACGGATGTGAGTACTAGCCTTTCTCTTATCAACTTCAAGCTAATGCCACTCACGCGCCAGGGCCTGGAAGCTTTATCGAAGTTCGGCATATCCTCCCTTTGCTCACGGAGGCATCTTCAGACCACCCCAGCTTCCACGTCGTTGCTCTTGGCCTGCCTGGATTTGGCTTCTCTGAGGCCCCCACCAAGAAAGGGTTTGAGATTCGACAGTACGCCGAGGTACGAAGAGATGTTCAAATTTCCTTCCAAGTCTACGAGTCCGAATACATACTTTCTTTCTTTTCAGCTCGCCAATAAGCTAATGCTTTCACTGGGCTACAACGAATACGGTGAGTAATTGTATTTGTACTTAATGTTCTTCAGTTCATTTTCGTATCCAGTCACTCAAGGAGGGGATTGGGGATACGCTGTGAGTAATATCGTGTGGGAAAGTGAAATCGGCTCTAATTACATAGTATAGATAACGAAATTGATGGCAGTCAACTATGGCCAGAAACACAGCAAAGCGTGGCACACTAACTACCCTATGTAAGCCCATTCCACTCACCCAACTCAGTGGCATAAGACTAACACCTGCTACAGAGCTACTGCACCTACTCTCAAGGACCGACCTTTAGCTTACCTTATTAACCTTGTTTCGAAGCTTACCCCGGAAGAAAAGGCAGGCCTCGAGCGCACTGCGTGGTTCTTTGGACTAGGTCACGGCTACTCTGCCGAGCAATCTACGCAGCCGCAAACCTTAGGATACGCGCTTACTGACTCTCCTGTGGGACTTCTTGCTTGGATCTACGAGAAGCTAGTTAATTGGACAGATAATTATCCATGGGACGACGATGAGGGTATGCCTTTTCTTTCTCTATTATTACGGTTTAAATTCATGATGAATTTCTGTAGTCCTTACATGGATATCCATATATTGGTTCTCGCGTGCTGGCCCTGCTGCCTCTCTTCGTATCTATTTTGAGGCAAATAAAGCCAAGCCGAATATGTTCCTAACACCACTACCAAGTAAGATCCCCGCAGGACATTCTTACTTCCCAAAGGAAATCTTCAAGTTTCCGAAACGGTGAGCATCTAGGGCCCAGCACGAATACAGCCGGATTTCTAACTATTTCAGGTGGTCGAACACACCCAACCTTGTATTTGAGTCGGACCATGACAGCGGAGGACATTTCGCTGCTCATGAGAAACCGGGGGAGCTCGTTGGTGACTTGAGGAAGATGTTTGGTAAGGGTGGACCTGCGTTTGGAGTCGTTCCTGGAAAGACGGGATATGCATGATAGTCGCACTTATGTAAAAGCTATTCATGTACCAGGTGTTTTGCTATTAATAATTCTCGTCTGGGCGATCTACACGAATAATCGTTCCTGTTAAGGATGCTTATTATCCTTATTAGGACGAACTTGTTACGTTGATTCTCTCACAGCTTCAAGTCTGTTTATTGGGCTTATTATTCAATTGTTGTAATATTTCATGTACATTCGACAAAACAAGGAATGTTCTGCATACGAATTCTAGAGATACAACGCTAATGCAGACTATACGATCCTATGTGCACTTGGCGGAATAATCAGTCTTCACATCTGCCTGCATAGATCCTCTGAAGTCAACCCAACCGGATCGTTCATCAAGCGAAAGAACGCTTTCGATATTCGCCGCGTCTATTCGTAATCAGACGTCAGCAATAGTCCATGTATTAATTTAAATATGAACCGTACATTTGTAGTGTTCACCGCCTTCTGGGTCATTATTGGGAGCGCGCTGAAAGAGAAGCCGCGAAATCGTACTCTAAGTGATAAATTTGATGTTGCAAGATTACTCACTTTGTCGTCGTAATTGAACCACACAAATCCAGATGCAACAGTTCGTATACTACCCTTTCCACCGACATTGCAAGATTTGGTGTTTATCTATACAGCCCGATTGGAACGTCGCAATCGATAAACAGATGCGATCATTATGCTTACAGTCCCAACACAAGTCTTGCCATCAGGTTGGTCCATGATCATCTCTTGACTTATCATGTTGTTAACCTCGGTTTCAAACCTATAGAACATGTTACGACACCGCTGCAGGGGAAGAGAACACGTCGTACCCTTTTACGTTCGGGTTCTCGAATGTAGTCGTCGTTGTAACAGACCCACCAATTTTTACAATGTCGGGGATTTCGACTCCAGCAGTGAGGATAGCGGCTGTAGCCAGTGATGTGGTTTCTACATATCATGGTATCAGTTCGTTGAATAAACCCAATAGCCTCTTCCATACGCATACTTGTAACACTCCATGAGGCAGAACTGCTATAGCCTTGTCCGTAGGAAAGCTTCACTGACCCATTTGTTCCGATCATTGAACCACTGATTATCCCCTTGTTCTCGTTGCATGTAGGTTCCCCTATGGAAAATTCAGGTTGCTATGTGGAAGTAGAAGCTTTGGAGCGCACCGTCCATTTGAACCCGAACAACACCTCCATCTACGCATGCAGTCGCGCCTCGATCCAAGTACTATTAAAAGAAAGAGACTGGATCGCCAAGCAAACAGTTAATAGCAGTGATAAACGTACCTCGTTGGGGTTGGTGACAATATTCCAACTCCTCGTACCCCAGGTGTCTTTAGCATATTGCTCTAACTTAGACCAACCGGGAACTTGAGAAGAATTTCAGGGCCCAGCCAGTAATAAAATGAATTCAAAAATTGTACGTACGTTCTTTGGCTTCCTCAACACTGAGGTTTGTACACGAGTTCCCAGCATCCCGTCGCTCAAGTCCACCTAAGTTTCTTTTAAGTGTGGCACCCGAGTACTCTCCATACAGAGAGCCGTCAGATCGATCCGCAAAATATCTCCTTGTGAGCGTATTATGTGCGATGTGGGATATCCTAGAATCAGATTTAGCGCTAGTGTGCGTGAGTGGTATCGCAGTGACCAGTTGCAGGCAAAGAAGGAAAGCTGAGAACTATACATCTCTGTAAGCGATCGACACCTTGGATATATATAAAAGGCATTTACAAGAATAAAAATCATCGATGATTATAAATCTTGTGCTTGAGTTGAAGTTATGAAGTTATAGTCGGATTTCTGGGAGACCAGCTCTACAGAGAAACACCATTGTTCAAGCGTTTATAACTAGACATTGAAAAGGCTATGTTGATATAAAGCGGTGGCTAGCGTTGTATTAAAGACTAAGACTGTTCCGCTTAGATTCGAGTCACCTAGAGAAGATCAATTATCGCATTTTGAACCGTAGTTTGATCTCAGTTGATATTCACTCAAAGAAAATGATGCAAATAAGTAAATACAAGTAACGATAAATTGGTATTATTAAACTCGGAAAAGCGTAAACTCATCTCGTTGATTGTTTGAGAAGACTTGGCCATGAATGCAATGTAGAATTAACCAAGATTACCTACTTATAAAGCGTTGAAGAGGTCAGATTACAAGCGCAGACGTTGTAGGATTTCTACTAGCGCAGAGCGAATGCTAGTCTCATCTATCATCAGTCATCGAAGGTGCTAGATGGTCTGTTGTGTAGCTGCGGATTAATTGCCATGCATCAGATTGTGATCTAGTCCTCAATGTGAGAAGGCTTAGCTGTCTTCCATCTGCACTGCGTATGAGCGCTTGAGTTAGAGCTAGTAAGGTTGAGTTGCTTGGACTTCAAGGCGGAAGGTGCCAGATCATGCAGGATGAAGTTGACTGCGCGACCGTGGCTGAGATTAATGAGTATCCAGTTCGGAGTACATCAAGGTAACAGCGGCCTAGAAGGTGATGATGATCGGAAATGTTCAACACTTAAATTTCGGACGCTACCGTCGAGTACTACTCTACAAGTATTTGTAATAGACGACGATGCCAATTAACGCGTGACGTAAGTCTAAAGTGTCGTTGGTTATCTTACTGGGGAGAGTCCTTGAAAAGGTCCGTGCGGCGTCTATGTACAGGTATGCGCGGAGTGGGTATAGTAGCAATAATACAGGAAAAGAATATAGGTGAGGGGGGGCGAGGCTTAGAGTTTCGGTGTGTGTTGTCTAGGGATAGGCGCGTATTTTGCCTATGGGTGAAAAAAGGGACTTAGCAGAGGTGAGAGGATAGGATGCGACGACGTACCATCTCGTTCTCCTTCTTTTCATATCCGCACTTCTGGTAGAAGGCTGAAAGATGAAGGAATTAGTACCTCGGCACATAACAAATAACAAACAGCTACTCACGGACGTTATCATCACTGCAGTTCAAAATTGTCTTATAGCAGCCCTCCCTCTCACTGATGGCAGTAAGTGCTTGGATGATCCTCAACCCAAGCTTCTTCCCCTGCTGACGCTTATCCACCGCGATATCCTCGATATGCCCAACCTTTCCAAGCCCACGCAGGAACTTGCGCTCAATGAACACAGCACCGACACCAACGATTTGATCCGAGGACTTATCGATGATAACGAGCGTGTAGTTGGTGTTGGGTGCCACGCGCATGGCATCGAATTGGGATTGGTATGCTGCGAGTCCGGGATCCGTGACGACTGTCAGAACTGAGAGAACTGCGAGATGCGAGCGCTGGTAGTCTGTGCGTGCTAGGGGTCGAATCTAGGTGGTCTTAGTGGGAGGACTGAGTGGATTAGGAGGGTGGGCATACATGGAGGTCTGCGGGGAGTGCGTTGCGAACTTCTTGGGATATGAGCTCAGGGTTGAACAGGAGGTCGAGCGAGGAGTCTGGGGTGAAATTGGAGCTGGTGGAGGTGGCCATGTCGTTCGTCGGGGGGTGTAAGTTGGCTGATATGTTTTAAGTTAGAGCGGGAAAGAGTGAGTGCTGGTCGTTGTGCAAGATGACAGGTATATACCAGCGATTGGCACGTGAGAGTTGTTGGGGCGAGGGCGGTGTAATCCTGTCCAAAACCCCCTGTTGCCCATCTACTATACTCCTCAATAGAGCTCCACAGGAAACCGTCAGACTTGCTTCTGGATGAAGTTTCCCGTACCTGCAGGTTCAGCGATGTGAAATACTGCCCTCTCGTTTCCATACACTTTCTCTCCCCGCTTTCAACAACACAGTTCTCCACCTCGAGTCTCAAACGCAGGAAGGGAATGTACCCCCACTTCAGCGACCCTGAGAGCCGGGGTATAGCCTCCTTGACTTGAATCCCTACATAAAAGCATTTATCAAAATACTTGTTCTACGCGTGTAGCCCAGAAAAGAAGACTGCTTTTCCCAGTCGAAGCCTCTTCCAGGCATCAGCGAGGGATACCTTGCGCTCGAAGGGCTTGAATGAGCACCTGGTCATTTTGACTGGTGCAAGGCATCGACTCCGCTAACCTCAACGCTCACCAATTTAATCAGGTCTTATCGCCTTCGCTTTCTAAGTCTCGAACGCTTCCCAACTCCCTAGCTCTTTCTCTCTGTTCCTTGAGACCTTATTCTATTCTGACACGGCGTCCAAATTTGCGGATATCACCACGGTGAAGATGGAGAAAGATGCCATTATCAATGAGCATATCGATCAAGATGGGAAATACGAAAGAAATTTTAGTTACGATCCGAAAGAGCTGTTTGCGTTACTCAGGGCCAAGTTTTCGTATCATAATGCTGTCGACAAATCCAAGTGTATTATTGGTTTGGGCGAATTTTAATTGATGGGTTTGCTTTGGCGTTTTGATCGTGGTACGTTGGTAGCTTACTTCACTTTAAGAAATCAGCTTTCATCTTGGACTTGCTTTGGCTTTCTTGACTTTTTTAAATGTGCCGTTCCAAAGTTGAAGTCTACGCTTGAAATCATAGATATGTGTTCGATGTGATTTCTTCACAGCACAGTAACAACATTTAATCGCCAGATCTTACGCAGCCATGTGAGTTCTCTTCCAGGACTGTGCATATCGACGAATACTCTTCGGTTTTCTTGCTTCGTGTGGTCTGTCTGACAATGTGTTCACATCGAATGAACTATCACAAACACATCGTTTAGGTAATGTATTCGAAATCCTCTATTGTGCGTACTCTATTTACCACAGGTTCCCTCTTGAAGATATTAACACACAAGATATTAACACACACTCATAACTCACATTCCATGTAAGCACATTAACAAATGTGTTCATTTTAAGCCTGGCGAAGTTGAAGTTGGACGAATTATGATCTACGCTGATTTACGTATTCTTCGCTGAGTTGTTACTACAGTTCAGCGTCCTCCTAAGCTTGTGACATATTCATATTAAGCTAATGTTGGAAAAATAAGCATTAATTACTGACTGTATTGTATTCATTATGGTTCAATTCCATGAGTAATATACAGCAACGTGTCCCGATTAGGATACTCATACAGATTTAATCAGTCAGTCGAGGCAGGCTTTAACTCATAAACCTCTGCTTATGGAGGAATCGCAGAGGCTAAAGAATAATGCACTTTCGGAGTGCCACGAACTTCCGTTATTCGTCCGTCATCCACAGAGCAAGGCGAAATCTCATGATAGAAGGAAAACGCACTACATTCATCCACTTACCGCCAAGAACGAAATGAGCATGTATACGTACAGCGCTTATTGAGACTCATAATTTATAGGAGGCTAACATGTTGAGCAAACCACGATCCTGTCGTTGTGAAAGCATGTAATAATTTAATAAGCATTGTATTCAATAGAGCCATCGCCCGCATACTCTACAGAAAGAGAATTCCATGAAAGAAAAGAAGAGAAAGAGAGTATAAATACCCAGTTATGTGATGATAAGCTCAAAGAAGTAGATCATCTCCACCCCCGTTGGAGGATGCACCACCAGCGTTACCACCGAACGAGCCAAACGCATTCATGTTGGCACCAGGAGGCTTCTGTGCACCCCACAGCCCCGTCATAGCCTTCTCCTTCTCCAGATCCTTTATTGACTTGCCACCAGTCGCACCTCCGGTAGCAGGTTTCGAAGCGGTGCTTCCCAATGACATGGACCACAGGTCGTCAAAGTTCGCCGTTGCACCGGATTTTGCGGGCTGTGCAGCTGGCTGAGAAGGGCGCATAGAAGGGGAGGAAAAGGAGGAATTGTTAGTAGGGAGGGAGGGCTTCATAGGTGCAGCACCGCCGAAGAGGTTGTTAGGTGTTTGAGGCTGCGATTGGGGGACCATGGGGGAGGAGAATTGCGAGGACTGGGAGAAGGAAGAGTTAGGTCGGTGCATGCCGCCCATTCCACCCATCCCTACACCCATACCGAAATTAGCGGGGGCTTGTTGCTGCTGGGGCTGTCCTAACCCAGCTGGACGAGAAGGTGAGGTCGAATTGAGCATGTCCATGAGGTTCAGTTTGGGGGCTGCTGAAGCAGGGGCAGGGCTGCCTCCTGTCAGAGAGGCCCGTACGGGAGCGGCTTGGAAGTCGGCAAAGTCGTCATCTACTAAAACTGTAAGTTGGTAGGCCGAACAAGTGTGGGCGGAAAGGAAACGTACCATCAAGACCGACATTGGGCTTTGACACAGCAGGCAACGCTTTGTTCGCACCTAAAGCCCCGATTGCAGCAGGCGCGGGAGGAGTGGTAGCGCCAAAGGTATCATCATCGAAATCCAACAAGTTCTGCACTGGTGCGGGAGCAGCAGGAGCTGGCGTAGGAGCAGTGGCCTTCCGCGTTGGTGCACGAGCCGATGAAGTCGTAGAACGCACTGAAGTTGCGCGTACAGGAGATCTTGAGACGATCTCGTCATCGCCTGCATCATATTCCTCAACTCCACGTCGAGAGTCACTGAACCCTCCACTGCCACCTCCAGTGCTGCTGCTTCCACCACCGTTATAATAGTCTGCCATTAACGATTTCGTCAGTCAGCAAAAATAAGGAATGGCGAGAGAGCAATTTATACCATTGCTACTATAGTTCGAACCTCCTCCACCTCCACCACCCAAGCTGTCACTGCCAAATCCGCCATATCGACTGCCGCCGGAGCTGAACGACATGCTTCCTCCGCTAAATCCATCGTTACCGACACCGATGTACTTGCTTTTGTTTGCCTTGGCCTTCCGCCTCTCGCCGCGAATCTTTTCTACGTCTGAGAGGAGTTCGACTAATTCGCGAGAGCGGTTGCGGACTGTAGCAATGATTAGCAAATAGACTAGATAAGAGAGGCTGCAACATACCATTGATACCCTCATCCTTCCCTTTATCATCAATATAATGGAAATTCCTGAGCATTTTGAGTGTTGATATGTGTGACCGTGCATCGTCAACGACGCGTTCCGATCCGTGTTTAATAAGGTATTCGAGGAGTTGTAATGCCTAGACAAACTGTCAGTATACTAGTGGTAATGGGAAAGTAAAGCGCACTTTGTATATCTGTCGCCATTGTCTGGCTTCCTTCTCCATGAACCGCGCGTAGATACAGGGCATGATTTCATTGAAATATTGGCTGTGTACCAGTTAGATCGATTCTGGATAAATGCGAGGATTAAGAGCTTACAAGCTGAAAGTTCTGTTCAATAATATGTTAGATTCCTCTTATAGCTGAAATAGAATAAAACGTACCCTTGAGCAATCTCCTGCATGAGTGTCGAACTCGCTCCCCTAAGATGCTCGCATTAGCGTGTCTTTAACGTTCTGAGGCATTCGTGCTCACCAGGGGTCGTCATTAGTAGCTTCCCGCACTTTGGCTTCCATTTCGCTGACATTGAGCACGACGTTCTTCGCCTGGACAGGTGTGTGTCATCAGTACGTCGGGATATTTGTAATGAGCGCAAAACGACATGCCTGGTTGTACATGCTCTTGATATCGTACATGGTAATCTGAGAGAGGGTATTCGAGAGAGATTCTATCTTGTCCATGATGGGCGAGAGGCGCGATGGCGAGAATCAGAGCGGCACTGGTGCAGTCGACGTGAAAGTTGGTCAAGGGCTCTCGTGTCGCAAGGGAAGTCACAGCAATCCGTGACATTCGTATTTGCTACAAGAGGCTGAGCCAAACACAACGGGAGGGTTCGTCCAAATTTGTGCCTCTTGATCGTGAGCACCGATGTCATGGAGGTACGCGTCCGTTCGGCACGTTGTTCCATATATTCTAAGAGGCTAATGAATTTGAATATAGGTCGTCAACCCTCGGGCAGCGCTCCTATCAAACTTCGAAGTGCTCACCTTACTTCGCGAGCTCGAAAGCGACCATCTCGCCCGAAGCAAAGCTGCAATCCGCATCAAGAAAGAGGAAGAGGCAAATGGTACCTCCAACGCTGTGCCCGGGAATATCCCAATGTTGGAGACAAGTGAAAATCTAAGGACCGTGGAGGTCGAGGCGCGTGTATACATAATTTAACTTGTATCTAGACTAAACCTCTGGATCGTGCAGGCCATTCAATACCTCTCTGCGGATTATCTCCCCACCAACCAACAATCGGAGCAAGGGATCGAGAAACTTACTCAAGACCTAGCACCTTACGACTTGACTAAAGCCGAGAAACTCCAGATAGTTAACTTGGCCCCGACGATGGAGGTGGAACTTTACGTTGTATGTAGCCGCTCATCTGAGTAGATCTGCATTTACCTGATCAAGGAATCCCATTAGATTGTGGAAGAGCTGGAGGATCGAATAGGCGAAGAGAGACACGAAATATTAACCCATGTGGAGAAATCTTTGGTGCCTACGCCTACTGCTGGGCCTACAATAAACGGATCAATGGGAGATGTTGTGATGGAAGGGAGTCAACATTGGGAAGTGTCATATGATGCATTCGCGGACGGGGGTGTGGAGGAGAACGTGTTTGATGACACGGGAGAAGGAGCGGGTGTAGAGGGCGATCTTGATGTCGAGGAAGACGACTAAGTGGCCCTATCGTAGAGGACCATCCTTAGAGATAGAGCATACCCTGTATGAAAAGTACCTTGTAATGTATGTATATATACTATTGTAATGATTTTTGGATCCATCGCCGTGAAGAAGTGATACGTGATATTGCATATTATTTTGGTCATCCACACAGGTAGACAGAAACGTAAAATAGTAGCCTAAAGTGACAACAACATGTGGGGTGGAAAAAGAAGGACGGTTTAATGAGTGTGGTTTGTAAAGATTGTGAGTTGGTCCATGTATGGAGTAGTAGTAGTGGTGATGCGATAAAGGGGATTAATACAGCCGTTGCGGGAGGGAACGCAAGTGGTAAGAGAGATATGTCCGAGAAAACCAGGGATGAAGTAAGGAAGCGCGGAGATTCAGGAGTTGCAAGAAATTAAATAGTCACACGAAGCATTCAGCGGGCAAAAATGGCGACAAGAACGATAAACGGGATATAAGTGAACAGAGAAACAACTGCCATGATACGGCATCGAAGTCGCCACGATTTCGCATCTACAGGATATCATATCAGTTAACGGATCCCACGAAGCAATACCAGAAAATACAGACCATGTTCAACCTGGGGATCATCCAGAACGACCCCCTTCTCCGAGTCATCACCTCCAAGCCTCCTGGTTCTGGGTATACCAATAAATAAGGCGGCAGCCCACCATATCGGAAAGATTATAAATCCAATGAAGAACAACCAAGCATGGAGCGGGCTTCCGCCTCGCTCAACCCATCCTCTCAATGCCCATCTCTGCCCACCACGCTCGACGCGTTCGGGGAAGCTCAGCGACCACGGTGTGCTCTGTATCGGAGCCGGCCTTCTTGGGTCGCGCATGTGGAACTTGGAAGAGCGTGCGACCGAGGGGGCGTGCGGGGATACAAGGGCTGAGATGGGTATAGATGCTTGGGAGAGGCTGCGCCGTGATGGAGCGCGATGCGCGTGACTTGAGATGGAGGCAGCACGACTGGCGTTGTGTGATCCGTGGTTGCTTCCTCGACTCGCCCATGATCCGATACTTTTGGCATTTGGGCTGTCTCCTGAGGTTCCTTGACCGTCACGCGATCCTGAACGTGAGTTGGGTGTAGATTCGGGTGTTGAGGTTAGTTTTGTGCGTTTTTGGCGATTGTATGAGGAGGGCGCGTAAGAAGAAGAATTAGAAGTTCCTGAGATGCGATGCGCTGGTGCAGAGTTGTCAGATAAGAAAATCAAGGTAGCAACGCGATAGGAGGACATACGTCTAGGCCCAATAGCGAACGTAGCTCTCTGTTCACGCTGCTGCTCCTTGGGAGGAGTTCCCCCGCCTTCGACGTCATCAGCCTTTCGTTTCCCTGTCGAACCGCTTGAGTATGATTTCTGTACGGGTGGCGGGCTCGCGTGTCGTAGGACTGACGAAGAAGGCTCAGCAGGCGAGGATTTATGATGAGTACGCCTCGTGGGAGACGTAGGTGAGATCGGCGAAACTTCAGGTGTAGGAGACGTGACCTGCAACGCAGGTGGAGCGAGGAGCGACGACGATGCGGTGACAGGCCCAAAATCCGGGATTGGACGCAGCTTTGGGGCGGGTGATGAGGGTCCCCGACGACTTCGTGTATTTGAGCTCGTCTTGGTTGCTTTGCGCGGTGTCGATATGGATCCTAAGGTATCGGATTCCCTGCCTTTCCCTTTGTTCTGTTCTGGTGGGGGATTCGTATCACTTTGTGACATTATATCGAATATCGTGCGTTTCCTGGTTTTCTTCTTCTGTCGCGTGGGCGAATATTTCGATCCAGAGGAGTTCGTGTAGATTTCGTCGAGTCGGGTATCTGCTAAATAATCTGTGGGGGTATCTACTGTAAAGATGTAAAAGAGTGTGAGTGAAATGAAAGTGGGGCAAAAAGACACGCCCACAAGCCCTGACCTTGCAATAAAAACGGTAACCCAAGCGGCTGTTTCCCTCCAGTCGACTGTTATCGATCACAAGAGCGAAATGAAGGAAAGAAAGAAGAAGGTACGAGAGTGAGCAGACAACAAAGGACGATTGTGACAAGGGAAGAGAGGGAAATCACACCCACGTTGTCACCGCGTGCCTGTGAGCTGCTTCCGAATGTGGAAAAGGGGGTGTCTTGATTAGGCGCCGTCCCTAAATGTGATCCCAGTGGTTCCAAGTTCGAACTTCGCGACGACAACCTCACCATTTCTTTAGCAACGAGCACTTCCCAAGTTTCCTCATGCTCGCTACTCTGGCCGATCGATGACGCGCGTTTTGCGCTGTAATCTGCACTCGAACGTCTACTACTCCCAATACTTGTCATGTTGTTCTTGCTATCCCTCCGAGGAACTTTCAGCGACGTCTGCGAAGGGCGATGGTCAAAAACCTGTTTTGCGTGGATTCTATTACTCTTGCGTGTTGAAGGACCAATGGTACTTCTTCGTAACGGATGTCTTCCATTCCTACTTCTTTCAGTACCAGAGCGATGATATTTGATCTGTGTCTTAGGCAACGAAGGGAGTGAGCGGGAGCGGGTGATTGTTTCTGGTATAGATTCATTCTCTAGCAGCTGTGGAAGGATACTCCTCGCCTCTCTCCCAAATGTGTCGGAGCTGATATGAAAGGCGGGATGGTCGAGCGGAGGTAGTGGTGGCGGGGTCTCCTCAAAGTTGAAGCTCGAGGACCGACGCGTGGATCTGAAGGTGAACCCAGAAGAGGGTGGTGTTGGGAACCCGAACGTATTGCGGGAAGGTGCAAGGTCTCTGTGCACCAAGTCGCGTGAAGAACCAGAACGAGAATGGGGAGTGAAATTTACGGAGGTGGGCGTGTGAGGTTGGGTGTCAGTGCTAGCGCTGTGCCTCCACGAAGCTCGGTGTCGCGATCTAATAGAGGTATCGTACTCCTCCTGCAGTATATCCGATGACGAAATATTCCTTCCACGCGGATCGCTGGGAGTCAAAGAATTCCGCGCTTGCTTCCGGCCAAACGTCGGCCAGTCATGCGAGGATCCAACATTGAATGGCGGGAGTGGACTCACGGACCTAGGAGTGCTCGTATATGCGTCGATGGGTGACTCTATGCGCCTCTTCTCGCGGGGTTTCTTCCTCCTGACGCTTGGGGATAGGGGAAGGAACTCTACAGATGAGCTTTTCCGCTCGTAGTAGCTAGAATGCGATGAGGGTCTGGTCCTACGGCAAGTTTCCTTCTTCAATGACTGTTCACGATGTGGAGATGGGTCTACTTGTGCCGCGAGGGCGTTGAGGTCTGGATGGATCTTTCGCTCCACGAATGGCACGAGTCTAGGAGGTGGCATCGCGTTCTGAGGCGGCGGCGCTGCTGGCTGTGGGGAGGACTGCGAGTCGACGTACCGCGGTGGTAGCTTTCTTCTTCGACGCGGAAAGAGAATGGGCATGATGATGATTGCCAGATGGTATATCGCACTATTAATCAGTTACAAGATGAAGACATGCGAGGCACGCTGTCGATATTCCAGAGTTTTGCGAAGCAGGTCTTTAAGTATGCGATATGGTGGATGGCTGATTGACAGTTCCGAGTAAGGTTCTTTGGCACAATTCCGCACAGGCTCCTGTAATGCGGTCTCCCCTGAGCGATGGTAGAGACAGAAATAGCTGGCAAACAGGAGAGAACTGCAAGCGCCAGAGATTCTGAGCTGCCTGCATTTGGAACTCGACGCGTCCGTCACGTGTCTAATATTAGATCACCCTCCGCTTTTTCTCGTTCCGTACCCTCTGATCTTGTTTCGACTTTGCTTACAGCACCACTATATCTTTCCTCTCTTCCGCACGAATTTTGCGGATGACGTCTATTATTATGCAGATATCGCATATATGTCCGACTCAGCAAATGTCAAGCTGATTCTCGTGCCTCACCTTGAATTAGGCGCGTGGTAAAAGTTATGGCCGATCGGCCTACACATACTACGATTTACGCACGCTAGCCGCTCTGAATGGCGGTTACTCCCTACCTTTGCCTTTCAGCCTACCGTTTAACTCTCTTTTGAGCGCGTCGAGTACCTCATCGGTAGCAAAACCATCAGCACTGTCGAGGTCTGAACCCTCATATTCACCACTATCTCCGGTGAAATATTCGACCGCGCGAGGAACAACCTAGGAGACCATCAGTACAAAAATAAATCTACTTTTGTCAGGGTACTTACTCGATCCTTCAGCATCTCACCAATTTCAAACTCTTTATTAACTAATAGAGACCTAGCGTATTCGTCGACATTCCCCGGAACAGTGATTGCCGGCAGTGGACTGAAGAACTTGAAGAATGACCCGAAGTATTCGTCTTCCTGGTAGTCGGAATCGTTATCATCCTCAGAAGCATCTTCATTCTCGGAAGCATCGTTGAGAACTATTTTCGCCTTGTTTGCTTTGGAGAGTGCCTTGGTCTCATCAGCGAGCTTGACTAGATTCTGCCCTGGCTTCCAACTGATTTTATCGCCAATGACATAGTCGCAATCGAGTGTGTCTAAAAATGTGAGCTCATTCTTGTTATGTTCAATTCCTGTGCCCCAGAAAGATTAGACTCAAATGCTCACCTTATATACATGGGTTTTCGTCAGCATAGAGTTTTCAAAATATTCATTGGGTGAAAAATGGAACGTGAGCGTAAACGCAATAATAGGCTGATCGACTGCGTCTAGTCCGTTGGATGTCCGGTCAGACTTCATGGCGGGGTACGAGATTGCAATATCTACGAGGTGCTTCAACGCAGCCTCATCTATCTCGCAGATCATTGTCTTGATCCTAGAGTGAGTCTTCAACGCTCGGAGCCAGAATCCATCTAGTACGGTTCCAGAGGCTAGTTCTCCAACGGAGGGGAGTTTCTGATATGTAATATCTTCTTTCAATATTTGTTGTTCACCACGCTCTATCTCCTCTGCAGAAACACTGAATTCTCCGGCGATGATGCGTCTCCGACGTTCATAAAGAGGTTTGCACTTCAGTCCATACTGTTTTGGTCAACATGATGAGATATCTAGGACGACAACAAGATCAAAATGGAACATACCAGGCGTTCTGCTGCCGCTATCGCTGCATGGAACTGCACTCGATACTCCGCACGCTTTGCCTCGATGCCTCGCAAACCTTGGACTGTTTGCTTTTCCTCAGTTGTCAAGGTATCGAAGAACCTCCCGTCGTCCATAATTAACTATAGGGCTACTTCCAATGGTCACTAGATCTACAAAAGTAGTGTTATCTCCGTGATTTTGTACCATTATATTTCTGCTTACCGTTTGGAACAGGAGAGGCCGTCAATGGAGGGTCTGTGTTTCCTGGAAGCCGTTTTATCTAGCTACTCGTTTGTCCCTGTTCATTATCTCGATAACACTTGAAGCGCGTTTTAACCACGTTCTTTAATGCATCGTGCTATCTGCGTGGAAGGCCAATAAGCGCCAAGTGCTCAGCGCCTACAATGGATTGACGCCTCCTCTCAAACTACGTAAAATACTTCGTACCTTTCTTGAGGATTTTGATAAATAAATGCATCATGACATTCTGAAAAAACGAGAATTTGGACAGAGAGTTTATCATCAGAAATGAAGTGCGGAATAACTATCTCAATCCCCTTGGGTCACTAACATGAAAGGAAGGTTTTCCTAGTTTCCCTTCCTCTTCCTCTTCTAATGCCTGACTTGCTTTATGTTCAAAAAGTATCTCACAACCTTTTGGTGGCGATCCGAGTGTTCGACTACACTTCTCCATGTCCTCCCATTCGTTCCATAGATACTCAACCCAATCATTGAATGCACTATTATACAATACCACCCTTCGTCGAAAAAGTACTCAGAGGTGTTGATCTTCGTGAATCTCATGAGTAAATTCTAACCATTCAAGAATCATCGTTTACTTATGGTTGAGTGCCTCCTGCCATGCCGCAGACCTTTAAATTATAGTAAGCTAGATATTTTCTCTGGAATTGGGATCAGGAAGATATTTTACATATACTCATCAGTTCGCCCGATATTGATGGGCACTCCAGGAGGTTTTAAAAAAAGACACTGAATATAAGTACATCAGATACAGTCGAACCTTTCTTAACATATACCCCTCTGTAGCCGCCTGACGCTATGGTGTAGGGGAGGTTATGGCTTATGAGGGGTCTATTTTATTGTAAAATGACAATTTGAGAGCTGAGAAAAGCTATGGGGTTATCGGTGTGAGTTGTATGGAGTATGGGTTAAGAGAGGTTCGACTGTACAGAGAACTGGATGCCAGAGCATAGGCACTTAAAAGCTAATCAGTGTCGTGTTAGTCAACGGCGTCCAATCCAAGCAACATGTTACGATACAGCGAACGGGTCGGCTTGGCGCTAACCGAATTTGCTTCCATCCTTGTGGGTGATCATCTTCGCGGTTCGCACAACAAAGATCTCCAAGCGATCCCGTTATTCCGCTGGCCTACTTTAATCCTGCTTGATTCTATCTCTGTTTCATCACCAAGATGCTCCATGAACCATAGTCCCTCATTGACTCATCTGAAGAACCTTGTGGACTGCAACGATCTGCAAATAGCGCATCACGAAGTTCTGATCATCAGAAAACAAACTACGCGTATGACGTGCTGTCCTTTCTCGCGAGTCAGAAAATCCTTCCGAGAAGTGGGTGAATTGCTTGTAAGTAGCAGCCTCTAGCCTTCTAAGTGTTCACAGTCCGTATCGATCACAATTCCCAAATTGATTCGCAAAGTTAGGGCGTGGCGTGTTCCTGAAATGGTTCTAGAATCTGAGCTGGTTCTGAATACACTAGTTCCGAGATCAGAGCAATTGGAAATTTTGAATGTTTTCTTTCTTTCTCCCGTTATGCATGAAGCGCCCAAAACCATTCCGCTACCCCCATTCAATCGCGCTCAGGAGCACAGGAGCACAGGAGAGTGGACCCAACACCTGACCATCGCCTCTGACCGGCGCCTCCGGCGTGTGCTAAGCACTTTCGTACTATTCTTGTATATGGGCGAGGGTACAGATGCTGCTAAACCTCCGCATGTTATTCCGTGATTGATCCCGGAGTGGGGTCTGTTCAGGACCCAGATAAGATCTACCTCGAGGCTAAGGGTTGTAGTTTGATTTTGCTTCACTGTTCTGTGTTGCTTGCTCCTGCGTGCAGCATCCTCCAACTCGCCCCCTTCTGCCTCGTGCCAAACGACGACGGCCCTCAGCTCTTCGTGCGTTCTGGTGACAACTCGAGCTCATCTCCGTAAAGTCAGATGGATGGCGAGTTAGAATTACAGTTACCGACCACCGCTCCACATGATACCGTTGGTATCCTTTTCGTAGGCTTTGCATTGTCCGCAGTGTATGCTTTTCCCCGCGATTCTTTGAATATTGCACCGAGTAACCATATTATAGGATTTATGGTGTAACATGCATCCAAACCGCGAGATATTTTCGTCTGTATTGTAAAGGGGATAACTGGTTATTAAAGTCTGCTGTGAGTGTTCTCTCCACAGCATTCCTTCCTTTGGCTAACGACACGATCCATCTCGAAGGTCATATCCGTATGGTGCGCCTTCTATCATCCCGATTCTCGTCAAATACCTTACTATACCACATTTTAGGATTATAGAGACCGTGGTTACTTGTTTCACAATGCATGGAATGTTCTATTATGCAATACAAAGTAAAGGAGATTTTACGGCTCTATGGATGATACCTTGGCAAGAATTGATGCACCATATTCTGACGCACATCTGCTGATAATGTCTCATCAGGACGATATCAGTAAGCAAGCACGCTGTCTTCTTTTCCATGGTTGCTTACAGCGTTCTCGATGACAGATTCAGTCAGCTTTCAATGTACGATTGTGTCCACTTAGTGGAAATATCTATCACTGATTTATCTTTCTTCATAGACGTTATCAGGGATGATCGTTCAATTGTGCGTGCGCCGATCTATATCTTGCTGCATCCACTTGACAGGTGAAAATATCTTAGTTTCTTCGCCTGGCGCATTTTTATCTGTGAGTAAAGATAGTGCTGATATGATCAGAAGTTAATTATAACGACTTAATGAATCAGTGAGTGCACGGAATTATTGGCACACCAGCTTCATAGTGAGTAAACTTACACTCTAGATTTACGCTGTGCGATTGATCCCCTTCTTCAGTGTAGTATGTCTGTGGCTCAATTTGGTACGCTTAGCTTGACTGGCTAGTTCTTGAGTTAATCATTTATCATAATGTTAGCGATGGGGACATCTGTTTCGATATTATGGTGAGGGAGCTTACGGTTGTCTCCGCTTTCATCTTTCTCATAGTTGATGATAATTCAGGCTTGGAACTTCTGAGCAAAACATAAAGGTCCTTGTAAGAGGCACAATCATGATATTTTTAAACTTGCTCGTTCATTGCTTCATGGCAGAAAATTTTGGTCCCCTCATTCGCCCTCACGGCTGCTACGGACATCGTAATCTGCGCCAGCCTCTGCTATTACCTTCATGCTCGTAAAACTGGCATTGCGGCGTACGTAAAGATGTGAACGAGAAGAGATATTTGGTTACTAATTTTGCAATGCATCCAGAACAAACACCCTAGTTAACAAACTGATAGTGCTTACCATTAACAATGGCATTTTCAGCTGGTATGTCCCTCGTGCAATTGCGCTTGTTTCATTGGCTAATTGATACTGCTATAGTTCAATGGCATTACTCGCACTTATCGCGTTATATACCCTTCCGATGACACAGCTTGCTACAGCATGTTGTTTCCTTTACGGAAAGGGTACGTATGAAAGTAGTTTTGTTCAGACTTAGTTGTCTAACTGTTGCCTTTATAGCTTATATCAACACTTTCTTAGCAAGGTAACACACCTCCCCATCAGTTCCGGGCAAGTTGCTTATACAAGCTCATAGTCTTAACTCTCGACTAAAGACGCGCAGACGAATGACTAACGAAGAGTACGAACGATCTGCTGGAAGCCTATTATGCAAACATCTGGCTGAAGTGAGTTTTATTTCAGCAGTATCTTTTCCATAGCAATATTGACTCTACGTCTAATCATTGTAGAGCATATCAGTGGACGATCAGAGTCTCAAAGAAACGACATCTCTGAGGGATGCTCAGTCTCCGAGGACTCCGCTCCGATTTGACGATGTAATTGACATTTCAAGAAATCCATACATTCAGTCTGGCTCCGGTACGCACCGACTAAGCTACACTCTCCCGATCTGTATCTAACATCTCCTGGTGGAGTCTAATTAGACATTCCCATGCCATAACCTCGGTTTTATTGCGTTTAATAGGTTCCCTACTCTGCATCGCGCGAGACGATGTCAGACTTGGAGTGTAGCATTCGTTCATTCTGGGAATAGTTTTAGACATGTATAAGAGCGTATCTTGTTGATTATTCACCAGTAGATAGTAAGGCATTGCATATCTCAATGATTGCATTATATATCTAATAATATCCGAAAATGCGGCGGATATCGTTATAATAACCTTGGTCGTCGTTGTCAACAACGAGCGGCCTATGTCGTGGAAGCGATTACGTAAGGCAGCGACCTTGCTCTGCAAACAAAGCGTCAAACAAAGACACTACGCTAGTCCATACCCAATCCATCCAATTAACTGTGACGCTTAACCGTGAATTGGCACTCTAAACTGCCACACACTTCAACCATCTGTCAGTAATTCAACCCCCTCGATACTGGAGGAGCTTCAGGCTCACAACCTCCCGCTTTTTTCATAGATTTTTGCTCATTTCGAAGCCATGAATCGACCAGGTAAGTTGCCCGACGATTTCATATTCTTTGCAAAATTTGCACTTTCAATTCGTGTGCTGAATTCGCGAAGGTCAACCACAGCAAAGACCGCCGACACTGACACCAAACCCGGGCCTTGCTGGTCAATTTCGACCCCAATATCCGACAGGTTATGGCATTCCGCCACGGAACGTGAATGTCCTGCAAGCAGGCGGTTATGTTCCAGGACTACAACAGAATAGCCACAGAACATCCACGCAGCAAACGCAGGTTCAATCAATAACACCGCAGCCGACACCAGGCTTCATCCAACCGCGAGGGCAGGGGAACTATGCTTTTGGTGGGGCGCTAGGGCAGCATCAACAATCCGCCGCACTTCAACAACAGCAGCAACTGTCTTCGCAGCAGCAGCAAACGAATGGATCTTCAAATTCACTACCTCCGCACCTTGCTCAAACGTCCAGCCTCGGGACAGCACCGTCGGTATCATCAACAAGTGAAGTTGGCTTGGACCCGAACGATTTCCCTGCGCTGGGATCGACACCGGCGAACAACACAACAACGAACCCAAGCAATAATGGGACATCAGCGACGACAGCGAGCTACGCGACCCAGGCGGGGACAGGTGTACCGATAGGAGGGACAGGGGCAGGATCGGGGGCGGGGACTATTGGTGGAGGAGCAAGCAACGGAAGCCAGACGAGAGATTTCACTCCGGATGATTTTCCAGCGCTAGGCGGTCAGTCACAAGCTCAAGGCCAAAATCAGTCACAAAATCCAAGTTCGAACCAGGATGGGCACTCACATCCACCTGGGCTCAATGGTTTTCAACATACAGACCAGCAGCAGCATCGACAAAGTTTACTTGGTGCGCTGAGCGGTGGTCTGCAGGGAGCACCTGGCATGTTAAGTCTAGCACCGTCACAAACACGGAATGTGCATCCTGGGTTTCAAACGCAAACAGAAACGGAGAAGCAGCAACAAAGGGTGTGTGTCTCGCTTCGCTCCTCATATCTTGTTTCGCGCTATCTCAAGCGTTCTCTTTGTTGTTGCTGTTGCGATGTAAAACTTTCCGTTACTGAACACGTCTATCATGCAGAATAACTTCTCACTGAAGTTGAATCAAGCATCACATGCTGCATGGGGTTCACCCAATCTCAACCCTACCTCTCAATCACAACAGCAACCAGGTGGAGGAAACACTGTATGTTTCGTTTGAGCTCAGGCCAGGATATTGCTCATGCCTATAGCAGCAAAACGGAACACATCCAAGTCAAAATCCATTGACGTTGCATCCGAATGCTCCGCCGGGTGTGCCATCACCATACGTGCAACAGTCGGCGGGTCAAGCGGCTGGAACGATATCGAACGCCAATGCCGTTGCGGCTACTCCAACAGTACCATATCCTTCAAACGGTGCAGCAGGCGAATCGCATACTAACCCTGGAAACCCTCCACCGAACCCGAATCCCACTAGCTCAACGCTAAATCCAAACCAAATCTCATTACCTACGAATTTATCATCACAGCCGCAATTACCACAAACACCAGCACAGCAGATCTTAATGAGTGCGGCCGATCGTTGGGGCCTTCTATCATTAATTGCGATGATGAAGAGCGCGAATACAGAGCTGGATCATGGATTGACCAGTATAGGGACGGACTTAGGAACGATGGGGCTGGATATGGGGTACAGCGGGTAAGTGGCAGGGATTCCAACACGCGTATCTTTTGGTGACATGACCTATCCTGTGTCTCAGAAACCTGTATTCGACATTCATTACGCCATGGGCAGACCAATCAGCCGCTCATATCGTGGAACCGGATTTCCACCTACCAGCATGTTATCTCAGTGTGCAAGCGCAGCCACCTGGGCCAGCAAAAGCATCGGCATTTAGCGACGAGACGCTCTTCTTCATGTTCTATTCAAGTCCGAGGGACGCGCTTCAGGAAGTAGCAGCGCAAGAACTGTGCGTATCTCTGTTTCGACACACGCTTTTCATTCACTTGATATCCCGAACTTCTTTCTTCTCGGCTACTCTTTAATCCGCCCCTTCATTTACTCATTTTGTTCATTTGTATTTACAGGTGGAATCGTAATTGGCGATACCACAAGGACCTTCGGTTCTGGATCACGAAAGAGAGCGGAACTTCCCCTTCTCAGAAGATTTCGAACGGTAATGGAGAGCAGGGCCAATACACGTTCTGGGATCCGGAGAACTGGTGTAAAGAACGAAAGGAGATGATGGTGATGTATGCCGATTTGGAGGAGAAAAGCGTGCCAGCCTTTGTGCATGGTCCGGGTCTTGTACTCGCTCAAAGCGTGGCACAGACAACAGGGCAGCAATCGGCGCAAGGACTTGGCAGTCAAGTGCAACAGCAAGTGCCGACGACGCAAAGAGGCTCATTTCAAATGGGCATGGCGGGTCTGTGAAGTGGTAATTATCATCCATTCTTTTGTCATTTATCAACACCCCTTCGCACACGGCAGGGCATTCTATCATTTTCTCTCCTTTCCCTGCGTTTTCGCGAACTGTGTACCTTTATACTTAACGTCCCTCTCTGACACCTTTTAACGTTACTTGTCATCCAATCTGCGGTATTATCCTTCGCCCGATGAGAGTGAGTGAAACCGTCACAGTGCGGGTGGAAATGATGTTTTTGTACACATTTGAAGGGAAAGAAGCTCGAGTTGAAAGCCTCGACGAGGGCATGTGGCGCTTCCTGACTTGCCGCCACGACCAAGCCCGTTTGAGCTCTTTAACTTGCCTTAAACTATTTCAATCATGAACGGCTTGTTAACGGTGCTGTTTGAGTTTTGTGCACATTCTGTCATAAATAAATCCCCCAACTCCGCGCGTTATGGCTAGATTTCATTTTTGGATTCTCTGGGTGATGATCGAGTTGTATGTCCTCTTCCTGGACTCCAAAGCACTTCGTCTCGCATCCTATTCCTCACCATGCTCTCTATTTGTAATCCTATATAACCTGCTAAGAGCCTTTGCGCAGTGAGCGTCTCATCGACTCGTCCTCAACTAAACAGACTTCGAATTTTATCTCGCCCACAATACCATGGCCGATCAAACACCTCTTCCTGCGCTCGCCCGCTTAGGACATGCGTCTCATTGTAAGAGATGTTTGGATGGTCAGTAACATAGATGCAGTGACCGGATACTATCTAACCTGCTGTGCAGGTCTTCCGGACTCTCAGACGGACATAGACGCGTCACGGTATGTCTATATCACCAACACAGTATCTTGAAAGCATTTTGACACAAAATTTTAGGTTGGCGCTCGCGTTTTACTGCATAGGCTCTCTTGACCTGCTTGGAATCCTTAAGGACGCAACGCCCAAGCTAGATCGCGATCGCGAATCCTGGAGGGAATGGATATGGGAGCAACAGACACGTTTGTCTTGGATTCGCTTTGGTTCGGTGGGTTTTTCTAACCATTTGACCCATAAAAGGTGGTCGATGTGGCTCTGGCTTCCGACCTAGTCCCTTCATGACCGCTCATCATCCACCGGAGGAGCAGGTGCGTTTATCTTTTGTTACGCTTTGGGGCCGTCGTGAGGCCGATTCTTACTTACTATATCACAGATCGAATGCACGGATTATGATTCTCCGCATATTATCATGACGTATACGGCATTTCTTTCCCTGTCTATCCTTCGAGACGACTTCTCGAGGTTGGATCGATCGGGGATCATTACGTTTCTTCGTGCCTGCCAAAGAGAAGATGGAAGGTGAAGTACCTCACTCAGCTCGTTTGAAGATTATCTCATTTGCGGGAATAGTTTCTCGACTGTGCCTGGCAGCGCCGAATCAGACTTGCGCACGCTTTATTGTGCTTTCGCGATTAGCTGTATGCTGGACGATTGGTCTGCAATAGATGTGGATCGCGCAGTATCATTTATAGCAACTTGTCGGGTCAGCGCTTATTTCAACCTCTTTTTTCCGTTTTCTTCTGAGCCCATACACACCACGACAGTCTTATGAAGGAGGATATGGGCAGTCGCCATATTGTGAGGCGCAAGGTAGCTATTCGCTAATCTCGACTTGCATCCATCATACTCAAGATATTAATTAAGGAGGAACAACGTATATCGCTATTGCCTCGCTTTTCCTTATCCCATCCGAGCTTCGGACTTCTGATCCACTGACGCCAGAAGAACGACAACTAACTATTCAATGGCTTCTAAGGAATCAAGATGAGTCTGGAGGATTTCGCGGTCGAACAGGAAAAGAAGCAGACGCTTGCTACTGCTTCTGGTGCGGCGCTGCTCTCAAGGTACTATTCCGCATCTATAAATTTATTATCGTTTTCTCACCTACGTAGATCCTTGGTGCAAGTGACCTTGTTGATGCGAACTCTCTCGCCACCTTCCTTGCGCGCTGCCAGTTTAAGTACGGTGGCATTGCTAAAGCTCCCGGTGAACACCCTGGTGTGTCAGCGAGTCTTCTTTGTTATCATGTGCCGACCAGCGTTCATTTCAGATCCATATCATACATATCTGTCACTTGCAGCACTGTCGATGTATCCTCCAAGTGTCGCAAATAATTCGACATGGAGATTCGAACCTCTAGATCCTTTGCTCAATGCGAGAGAAGAGACTTCTCAATGGGCGAAGAAATATATCCCGGCTAGACAGTCATAGAGTTTTGTCCTACTATTTTTTTTGTATATTTAAGTCGACTCTCAGCAGAACACAGACTTTACTATTTATTTTAAAAGAACTAGTGGACTATAATTTGGATGTTGAGACCGCATTGGGTTGATATGGGAGCAGATCGACGCTAACCGCTTTTATTCCTGCCGTTTCTATTTTGGTGTTTGACGCAAGTTCAACGAAAAAAAGACTTATCAGCTATATCACTCGGTGTATCTGTAAAGCAGTGGCTCGTTCAAAACTCTTCTCTGTAAATTGCTCTGGATTGGATTTCAATCAAAGATATTCGTGCTCTAAATGCTACGGGAGCAGGCAAATAGTCTGGCTAATAATATCTACCACAAATTTATATATTCCACCTAGAGTGGGTAAGGGCTGGTCATGAAGCGGATTTAGTCGCTATAAATTGCCATACGCTTTAATGATAGGAGAATTCTCCTCGGAGTACTGTTGGCGAAATTGTGTAGGCGTGTCAGAAAATCCCGCAACGTTAAAGCCACTATCCTGGGATCCGGGCACTTGTAAAGAAATGGAAGAAAGCAAAGCCTAACGCAGCGGATGAGAATGTCGTACATGTTTCACTGACAGGTCTAGACCTGCAGCTGGCATGAGAACAAAGAGAAACGCGGGTACATTGAAAACGCTGAATAGGAGAGGAATAGTGGCTGGGCGAAGTTAAAGGATGCTTATCATGCGCATGAACCTTCGAATTCTGCCAGCTACGAGACCACTATTAATGGCAAATATTTTCAAAGTTCCTAGTCGTGGGCATGAAATTCGATGGTCTCTGTGGCTTGAATCTTGATGACATGAAGGTGATATTTGCACGTGCAGAAATTCCCAGAAGTTAATAAATCATGTATGAGTAAGGCTGTCACCCCAGATATTAGAAACGCGCGTATACAGGCAGTGATTAGTACGATACCGTAACTGTGGCACTTTTGAAAGCAGGGACTGGCTTTTATCTTCGATTATTTTTGAACAGTTTTATTTAGGTGAAGAGGTCTCTCTAGAGAAATCTAGCACTGGAGGCTTCTAGCGCGTGGCGTTAGACGTCCATCAGAGTTTCTGACACAGAAATGTTGGCCAGAGTGAGATAGCTTAGATACACATTGAGCATTTGCCGTTTGTTTTAATGAATCAGGCTTGACAGGTCCGAGCAGGAGTAAAATAGTTCCGAGACCTGACGCTATATTTAATGTAATTCGCGCCCAAAATGCACGCCAAACCTGTTATTGCGAAGGATGCAAGTGTTACGGGTTTGTTGAGGTTGAGAATAATGTATCATATCCTTATTTGGAACTAATGATATAGCCAAATATAAGTCACCGGTTGGCGGAACGGAGCTCCGAGCCAATCAGATTCAGCGCGTCCTTTGCGGAAAGCGCAAAGGACCCTTGTAATATAATAACCGAAAGCAGACCAACGTGAGTGATTGAAGGCAATGAGCCGATATAGTTTACATGGTTCCAATGGGCGTAATAAATAAAAATGTTATGTGATGAGAAAGGAAAAAATTGCAATGCAAAGATTTTGTTAGATTGTGACGGTAAGGATAGAGTGCGAAAGTAAAAATTCTCATCCTCCTCAGTCAAGTATTCCAAACTCGTCAACCTCAGAGCCATTCCCACTATTCGTATCAGTATCCACCCAATCTCCCTCCTCCATATGACCATTAGTGTTCGGCATTCCTCTCCGTCTAGGGGAGGCTTCCGCGCGATCAATCGCCTTTCCTTTGCCCCCTTTGTCCGCCCCGTTAACAGCATATTCCTCCTGCCCCCACCCTACACCTCGCATGTATGGTACCGTTGCTGGTGCTGAAAAAACATCCACATTCTCCCTCTCATTATCTCGTCCTCCTCCCTTTTCGCCCCTTATCTTAACAATTCCCCCACTCCCACCAAATGGATGTGCACTTCTCACCTCGTGTAAATGTGCAGTCCTCGCCCACTTCTTGGCACTTTTCGGGACATTACCCGCCCATACGCCACTTGCTGTCTGCGTGCCCTGTGAATTAGAGCGCTGCAAAACCGGGGGGCGGAAGGCTAGACGGGTGGGAGTTATCGGACGTGGATAGTGTATGTTCAGATTTCCGCGACGTCCAGGTGTGCGTAGAGCGGATGGACGAGATATGTTGGATCCGGAAAGTGTCCTTGTACGATCGCGCACGTGGGTCTCCGTGGGGTTTGTGGAGCTGGTAGCGGTGGGTATTGTGGAGTATATATTCAGATCGACGGGTTCAAGTGGTTCATTCTTCCAGCCTGAAGTTGGGAATTCGATTTGACTACCGTCTACAGGATATTATTTATCAGTGACTATACCCGAAACTAATATGCGGAATACATACTTTGACGAAGAGGCAAATGGGCTGGATAGCTCTTCGCGGATACTGGCCTTGGCCTCATAGGACTCCTCGTCCTACTTCTACTGTTGGACCTTTTCTTAAACCGATTGGTCCAATCACTGCTAAAACTAAAATGGCGTTTTCCCCACTCCCTTACAGACCTGTTAAACGGAGCAGGAGCAGTTTGAACCACAGGCTCTCCTCGTGAACCACGCGTAAGGCCCATGAATACGAGGACTGCGAGAAGAAGGCATAGTTGGGCGATACCGAGGCGCTTTTCGAGGATGATCTAGGTAGATGACCAATGTATGAGTCGAGAGAAGGGAATAGAACAATGTGTCATACCTCTTCAGAGAGATACTCAATTCGGGACATCAACTCCCCATAATCCATTTCTATCCTCTTCCTATGCTTCTCAGAATCTTGAACAGAACGCTGATACATCAACGACTGGGCACGTCCCTACAGTACATTAATAGAGATTAGCCTCCATTTTGATAAGTCTACAACAGATGGCAACTCACAATGCCTTCCAATCTTCCAATATCTTCCCCCATTCTCTTAATCACGTCTCGTACAGCAGCGTTCTGCTGCTCAATATACCTAGCGAACAGGGTATGATTCGTCTCGATCGCAGTAAGGCGGTTCATGATAGTGCGGTAAATTGACTCTCCGCCAGAGGAAGGAGGTGAAATTGGAGGCGGCGGTGGCGAAGGGGTATGTGAATATGATTGGGAATTGGCGGACGGGTGAGGTGGAGGTGGTGAATGAGAAGCAGGAGGCGGTGGAATTATGATTAGTGGAGTTGAAGGCGATGCGGAGGCGGAGGAGACGGGAATGGAGGTTGGTGGTATTGAAGGAGAGGGCGAGGGATAAGGCGCATAAGATACGTTCTGGTTGTGAATGACAGAGGATACGGACACAGAAACGGCTTTGCCATTTGACGAATTCGATGGCGTTGAAGAAGTGTCCTCTGCAGTAACTGTGGCCTTCGACGGTGAACATGATTCGCAGGCTGTCGGTGCTGATTCCACAGCAGCTTCAGTAGGAGTAGCCTGCCCAGGTGCAGAACTGTATGTATCCGTCGAATACATACGGTTATTCGTATCACTGATAGCAGGGTTTGCGTTATTATTTGCATTTAGTGAGCCAGCATCCCGCTGGCTATCGATGGCCGTCTGTAAAACAGACGCGTTCTTGTCCCCAGTCACACTGGCAGGGAGAGTTACTCCTACTGGAGGAGCAGTAATAGGAGAATCAGAGGGTGTTGTTAAAGGCACTTGCGGGATAGAGCCACTCGCAACCTTCACTTCATCTACCCTCTGCGCTGAAGTCTCCTTGATTGTCTCTTTATTGCTTACCGCCACCACCTCAACATAGGCTTTCACTTCGGGTTTAACAGTAACAGGACTTCCCTTCTTCTCCATCTCGGCTTGCTTCGCTCTGCTCTCTGCCTCCCATATATCCCATTTCCATTGTTCCAGATGTGTTAGGCCGTATACGCGTAGTAAGGAGACGGGACAGTAGTATTCGTTTCCGTAATGCGAGTGGAAGTCAATACGAAGATAGCGATAGAAGTCGCCCAATGAGGTTGGAGGATGGAAGGACTGGACAAGGGAACGAAGCGTAGTTCAGACTGGCAGCTTATAAGTAATAGGGAATACGCACCTGAACACCACGAACGTTCTTTGCCTGGTATGTACCGACAATTGTCCATCCATCCATATCGATTGTATATGTCTTCGCAACGCTCACCGTGAAATCCTTGAACACACCACTAAAGAACTCGAAATTGGCAAGTTGAACAGTATCAATACGGATATCGTCACACAGCTCGACCACAACAAACTGCTGCTCCCGCTCACCACCCTTGCCCTTAGGTTTGCAAGGCGAAAGCATATATCGATCCTTTTTAGATGATAGAATGGACGATGGCGATTTTGCTGAACGATGCGACAGATGAACGCGTGCTGAACAGTCAAGGTTGGCATAGTTGAACCGGTCGGTAAGAGGCACGCGGAAATGGGGAGATACAGGCTCATAAGATGACGAGAGCTCGTCGGCCAGGGATGCAGAGCCCTGTGAGGATGAGGCATGGTCAGAGGAAAGGGCAACTACATCACTCCCATTGGCTAATGCTGAGCCAGAACCATTGCCAGACGCTGCGTATACTGAGCGATTCAAAGCGTCCTTCTCTGTCTTGGCCTTCGCATCTGTCTCTGCCTGTATTGTGGATTGCTTAGCTTTCCATTCTTCAAACGAGAGCAGAACATCATCATCAATAGGCTCGAGCGGCGGTAGTGGCTTAAGGCAGCACACTGGAGGATCTGGTTGGCGGGGGACTTGGAGAGTGATAGTTCTGAATAAGTTATTTGGCGAAGTGGGTACCGATAGGACTGGCGAAGCGAGCAAGAAGAGCAGAAGTGTTGCCGGTAGTATTGAAGGCCACCGAGAATGCATGATGTCCTGGCCTAGTGAAAGGACAGGCGCTGTCGAGAGCGTGAGGCCCGGTGGTGTATAGTTCCTGAAACAAGTGCTGCGGCGAGCAGAACGAGGACGACAGCGAGCTCTGCGCCAGAGCCAGCGTCAAAGGGTAGAAAGAATACGTCAAGGATACGTTGAGCAATGAGTAGACACGTCTACAAATTGAACGGAACCTTTCAAGAGCTCGCCTATTTTTGGATCAGGGGCACCGCTACATGTGGCTACGAAAAGGCATGCTATTTTAGGTTTCTTCCCAATGAACGTCCTCCGCAAAATATGGCTAGAATATCATCGCTACTCTTGAAATTTCTCGGTGCATCTCCTGGGCCGTGGCGGAGCTATTATCTTGGCATTTCTGCCAACAAACTCGAATGGAGATGCATCCCATTTACCTTAGTCGTTTAACTTCTGTTCGTAGTCGCAGTTCTTAAGCTCTTGTCCGCTCCTTTCATGGGCGGCTCCCTTCTTGAAGAAATACCGTGGCGAATCCATTGTTTTATGGTCAAAACTCTTTTATCGCTTGACCTTTTAATTGAAGCCAAAATGAAGCAATCCCCTCTACTACATATAATTGGCAATACAATAATCAAAAACTTCGCAGTCTTCGGTCATATTCTCATTATAAATCTTGCTTTCATCATGACATAGCAAGTAGCATTTATCGTGTATGCCCTCTCGCTTATCAAAAACCAACCGCACATAGGTCTCACTAGTCCCTGCATTAGAAATAAGCAAGCCCCGAATAGGTTCTTTATTTCCGAAGAGTTTTCCGTCCCATAAGGTGACGATTCAGAATTTAGGACGAGGGTTAGCCACTTAATGTCTTCTATGCGTAAGACATAGTCCACGAAGGGCGCTACACTGATGCTGGGCAACTCTGGCCACATGGAACCAACAACAGCACGAGCTGGCCACTCTAAGATCCACAAGTGGCATGTCTCCGGAATATAGGAATATTGTTGAAGTACTGTATGTTCTTCCCAATTAAATGGCTTCAAGATGCCCAGGATCTATGGACGTCTCAGCGGAAATATGTCTGAGTTCGTTATAAAGGAAGAACGGAGAACGCCTCTAGCAGGAGCTTAAGTGAGGGTATTGCGTCGATGTGCATGTCTATGGTTGAGGGTAGATAATTGCAAGGGTTGCATTGGCTTCCATCAGATTCCACTTTATACCTTTTTAAATAGAGAAATCGAGTCTTAATTTAACATGAGTCATTGGAGACGCTTTAAGTGTTACAATTTCTGGCAAAATCCCGTAGCCGTTCCATGGGTGATTTTAAGACTTGCAAAGATCTTTCCAAGGCTCATAGCTCGTCATTAAATAACAGAAGGATGAATTTCGGGAGGGAAAGAGAACTAATGGATTTTTAGTTTCAAAGGAGTTTAAGTAGATTCTAGCCAGAATACCAGTAAGTCAAATTTCAGAGAGTTGACAGTTATTGTGACCGTTGCGTTGAAGAGTTTAAGTCACCTGCCGGAGCCGGGTAACTGCAATGCGTTTGTCAAGAGCATTCGATGCAAATATTCTACTTAAAGCGTTTTGCTTCCGGCGTTTAGTGCTTTAAAACATCTTTCGAATTCACAACTTATGATATCTCAGTTAATTCCACCTCTTGCTTGCCCATAGATTTCAGTTGACATTCGAAGAGAACTCGTGGTTAAAATATTTATTGAAATCATGCTGGACGTCGACATACAGTCAATATACAGTAAACAGGTCAGTTCATGTGACCATGACGCTAATCCAGACTCAGTGTCTGGAAATAGCACTCATGACCTTCAAGTTCTCCGGCCAATATACTGCCGATAATTCTTCATCAATGGCACCCCTATTGTATCAGTAAGCATTTCTCTTAAGCATACAGTCTCACGGCAGCTCATTGTCTTCGAACACCCTAGAACTCCCCACACTTCCCCGTTATCAAGATCGCAACGCAACTTTAGACGAACGCCATGGCAGCTAACGAGGATGTCAATAACCCATGGAGTTCCTACATGCTACAGCTTTATATCAGCAGGAAGGCTCCCCAACCACTAGGGACTGTCGTTTTCGAAGAGATAGAGGAGAAAGCAAGGCAGAAATTGAAGGACTCGCGAGGTACGTCCTCTGCGTTTGATTGCGAACGTATCATGAGAATGTAAGCTGAGCCTCCTTGTAGGAGCTTTCCTATACGCGTTTGGTAGTGCAGGTGGAAGCTCAACTTATCGTGCTAATCGACGCGCATTTGAGAGGTTTGGGATTATTCCCAGGATGCTTGTGAACTCTACGAACCGTAGTCTTGAGGTTTGTGCTTCATATCATAACGTTTTCTGCATCAAATCTGTTACTTACTTATTAACTTATCGTGAAGACCACAATATTTGGCGTTAAACACCCTGCACCGCTGTTTGTTGCTCCAATCGGTGTACAAGCCATCTTCCATGAAGAAGCAGAAATTGCTCCAGCTCGTGCTGCTGCTAAACTTAAGCTACCATTCATTCTCAGTACAGCTTCGAGTCGTACGATTGAGGAGGTTGGGACAGCCAATGGCGAAGGACACCGCTGGTATCAGCTATATTGGTATGTCGTCGCTTTCATACGACAGCCCCCGAATTTATCAATGAATTCTGGCCAGGCCCCGCACGAACAATGTAACTCTATCCCTTCTCTCACGTGCCAAAGCTTCAGGCTTCTCTGCACTCGTAGTCACTCTTGATACTATGTCCCTTGGATGGCGTCCACACGATATTGAGACCGCGTATATCCCTTTCGCCCACGGAGTCGGAATCCAGATTGGAAAGTCTGATCCTGTATTTATGGCACGCTATGGAAAGCAGCCTGTAACTGATGAACACCCCGAATTCCCGTATGACCCAGCAAAGAAGGATGAGCTATTTGTGGCAGGCGACCAGAAGACAAAAGAAGACGTATTCTTTGGCATGGAATGGTTAAAGGAGGCGAATTCAGGCCTCTACAGAGACTGGGAGGATCTCAAGTTCTTGAGGGAGAACTGGGAGGGGCCGTTGGTGCTCAAAGGGATTCAGAGTGTCATTGTGAGTAGCACTTGGTATTTCTGGAGACGCGTTGTGACATGCACAGGTTGACTGATATACAAATGTTAGGATGCAGAACTGGCCATCGATGCAGGCGCCAATGGCATAATTGTCTCAAACCACGGTAAGTATACCTATTCTGGTCCGCATATATTGCTTGCGGTCGGCCGACCTCACTCGAATCATTTGTCTGTTCATTCATTCATTCACTTATCTTCTTTTCCACAGGCGGACGTCAGATAGATGGGGCGATCCCGTCGCTATACGCCCTCGAAACGATCATGAAGTCTCCCAAGGTTCGCGAAGCGCAGCAATCCGGCAAACTGACTATTCTCTTCGACTCCGGAATCCGCACAGGCAGCGACATCATCAAAGCATTGGCGCTCGGTGCCCAAGCTATTCTGCGTGAGTTTTGCGATAACGTGGAAAGGTGATCCCTGGCTGACAGCTCTTTGTTCTCCTTCCAAACTTACTTTTCTCGCTTCTTTGCCTTGTTTTCTGCGCTTGGTATTCCCTTGTTCCCGCTGGCGTTGACGCCACTCTTGGAACCTGTGCCTCTGGGTCCTCGATGGATGATCATTGATTGATTCAATCTCTCTGCAACCGTCGACAAATGATGCTTCTAGTTGGCCGGCCATGGCTATACGGTGCCATCGTGGGTGGACAAGCAGGAATTGAGCAGGTGCTGCAGCACACCCTGGCCGATCTGGATAACACCATGGGTCTGTCGGGATACCGTTCTTTGGCTGAGCTCCAAGGAAAGGGTGATGCGATTGTCCAGAAGTTAGACTTGTAATGTTGTATGATGGTGGATCTCGGATGTATCCCCGTGCATTCACAAACTAAATAAAGTAGTCCTCTGAAATTAGCGTAGTAAGCCAGTAGCTTGCTAAGAGACCATTTGAACGATTTCGTTTGAAGCCAGAAAGCTGTGATCATCGGCCCGTGTATTCCGTAACGAGAGCTGTCCCAAATGACTAGCGCTTGCCGCTCGACGTTGCGCTTGTTCACTCGACCACATATCATTCCTGTCCTAATCAGACAGAAGAACTTTCGGACTTGGATGGCCAGCTAGGTTATGGCTTCGCCAGGTTCTCAGTCCTCCTACAACCCAGTGTGATATGTCAGACTACTCTCCAGCCGCTTCCTGCCAGGTGGCGGATGCCGCTGTATATTGAATGGCCTTTTCCCGACATGGCGGCATCCCGCTCTATCTTGCAATCTCGCGAGCCCTCGCTTCACGGCATTGAGAGCGAACACGATGTGTAGCGCGTGGGTAAGGGTAAGATTCCTTCATCCTCTCCTTCCACCTAACGCTGCTCATCTTTCCTTCTTCCCCGTTCCATTTCCGTTCGCTAGCTGTTCATTCAACTCGCTAGCACCTGAATCCAGACTTCGATATGTCATGCGGCCTGGCACCTCTATTCAGCAATCTCACGCAGAGGGAGCAGAAAATTGCCAGTGCATGGAAATGCGTCCATTAATCGTGGAGAGTCATCCCGTCTTTGCGGAAAATATTATTATCCTGACACGCGGAGAAACTCCAACCAAGTTCTTCCATGTGTCATCTGCTTTGTGCATAGCATCTTCGACTAGGCTGTAGAGAGGCGGAAGAAGAATTTTCAACAACTGCTGTCGGCATCAAAGTTCGAGGACAGACTATTCTTATGTTATTCTCGACACAAGACCGTCCACGTGAATGTGGGCTACCTGGAGAAAGCAAATTCACGGACCGTACCAGCCCCACACAATGAATGTATTTATACGCAACGGGAGCGAGATTTTTGAATCCTCTCCACCAAATGATGTCGGCGAGGACGGTACTCGCATCTCTTGCTGTTTCGTTGTTATTTTTGTCGATTTCGGCAGCTCCGAACTCCACTTTTGAGAACCCGATTCTTCCGGGCTTCTATCCGGACCCAAGCTGCATTTTCCTGAAGGACTGGGACAACACTTTCTTCTGTGCTTCATCGTCGTTCAATGCATTTCCGGGAATCCCGATTCATACCAGCAAGGATTTACGAAATTGGAAATTGATTGGTGACTCAGGTGCATTTTAAAGTGAAAGTGAACTTTCCTGACTTCCGCAAAGGAAATGTCTTGAATAGACCTGAACAATTACCACAACTTGCCATAACAAATGGGTCAACAAGCGGAATTTGGGCGCCTAGTAAGAAATTCGTTTCCTTTAGCTAATTGGTTTAGCAGTCTAATTGCAATTATTGATAGCTATTCGGTATCACGACGAAACCTTCTACCTTATTACTACCCTCGTACAGGACAAGAAGCCAGACGATGATCCAACAAGATGGGATAACGTGAGTTAAACCGCGATGCTGGAGGTACAATTATCGTGTTGAGTCCCGTTACATCCTTGACAGATTATATTCAAATCAAAGAATCCTTACGACCCTCTTTCTTGGTCTAACGCCGTGCATTTTGAGCACGTAGGCTATGACCCTTCCTTGTTCTGGCATCAGGACGGGAAAGTTTACGTGACTGGGGCCCATGCCTGGAAAGTTGGGTGAGTGTTCATGACCAAATATTCACTATTCTAGCGAAATTGAGATTGGGTTAGACCTGGTATCGTTCAGACGACGATCAATCTCGATACCGGCGCACTCGATAGTCCCTGGACGTTTATTTGGAATGGTACAGGTGGCTTGGTTCGTGTGGCCAGAATCTCGAGCGAAATGGCTATCTGAAATTTTATCGAAGGCACCGGAAGGTCCTCGTATCTATCTCAAAGACGGGTACTATTATCTCATGGTAGCTGAAGGTACTAGAACTCTACGTTTAGCTGTGCACTATGCTAATTTCGCGTTAGGTGGAACGGGACTCGACCACATGGAAACTATCGCAAGATCGAAGGATATCGATGGGCCTTATGAGCCTTGTCCGTTCAATCCCATTCTCACCAACGCAAACACTACCTCCCTATGTACACTCATTTGTTTCTTCTATTGACATAGTTTGCTGATTTTCATACTTTTAGTCCAAACTGTCGGTCACGCTGAACTTTTCCAGGATGCTTCGAACAACTGGTGGGGCGTCGCACTTTCGACTCGGTCTGGGCCATCGTACCTCAATTACCCCATGGGACGTGAAACTGTGCTTGCGCCTGTGACATGGAAGGCTGGAGAGTGGCCAGTGTGGACACAAATCAGTGGCAAGATGAGTGGGTGGCCTATGCCTCAACAAAACCGAAATATTCGCGGTATCGGGTACGTTCCAAAATGCTCAATCAAGACCGTTAGGTTTTAAATGACGTTCTTCACGGACTGCAGACCATACGTAGATGATGGCGATAACATCCAATTTACTCCAGGGAGTGGCATCCCGTCTCATTTTCTGTACTGGCGTCTTCCCATCGAGAGCTCGTACAAAGTATCACCAGCTCAGCACCCAAATACTTTACGATTAAAACCGTCGAGGTTAAATTTGACTGCCCTTGACGGCAATTTTGCTGGTGCAGAGGGCCAAACATTTATCGGAAGACGTCAGAGTCACTCGTTGTTCACGTACAGCGTGAACATGGAGTTTCAACCAAAGTTAGAGGAGGAGGAGGCCGGAGTTTCCTTCTTCCTGACACAGGTAAGTTATTTTGCTATCTTTGACCCGACTACTTACCCAACTTCTTCCTAGAATCATCACGCGGATCTCGGTGTCGTTCTTTTACCATCGTCGTCAAATAATTCAAGTTTGGTGCCACACCTCCGATTCCGTGCTGTTTCATACGTACCTGTTCCGGCAACTGTCCTCGTTCCCGTGCCCAGTGCATGGCTCAACAAGAAGCTGACGATGGAGATTAAGGCGGTCAACGTAACTCATTATTCCATGTCAGCCGGTCTGGCCAATGCACGAAACGGAGAGAAAATGACGATTGCGTATGCTCCGGGTGAGATTCTGAGCTGGGGATTTACAGGTACGTGATGATGATTACTGTTAACTTCAATGTAACTGGATGCTCATTACGGACTACAGGAACGCTTCTCGGCGTGTTCGCTACAACAAATGGCGGCAAGGTCACGGATAGCAGCGCTCCAGCTTACTTTTCGAACTGGCTGTATACTGACCTAATGCAAATTCGAGCTTAAGTCTTTATCAGGCTTGACAGTCCACTGATGTCAGACTGACAGAGAGCGTGCGTCGGCGGATGATTCACGCTTCAAAATGCGAAGCATAGATACGATGTACATCCTATTAAAAAGATGAAAGAAGCTGTTTTCCATGGACATGCATTGCATAGAATGGACCATGGCCCACTAGAGATTGTGTGTACTTGAACTACGGAGCGTCAGAATTCCGATGAAATTGTTATCTCAGTGGCGTTATTTGCTTCTTGATACAGCCTGTCAGATTCTCCGCAAGGACCGTATTAAAAAAAAAGGGAAAAGGAGACTAGACCAAGCTGTCTACTGGTATACGTAGATTCAGTTATGCCTCGAGGCTCACAAACCTGTACATTTTCTGGGTTTGAATTATGTATTGCCTTGGTATAGTTGCTTGCCTCGTGTCCCGACTTCAACCCACGGCCGAAGGTTCAATTTTACATGACGTTGATCACCGTAGACCGCTGATGTAGATACATAGGTGACTCACGGTGACATACTCACATATAGCCTAGTAAAGGTTCACAAGACCACATTTATCAGCAAGTCGCGAATCGAGATGAAAACGATAGAACTCAGCACAATCAGTAAAGTAACAAGTACCGGCGCCCTGGGCGCCACGAAAGAAGCAATACCAGTGTCAGTCAACAGACAGTCCAAGTTAATAATCAAACCCTGCTTCTCCATACCATCAGCCCATTCTTGAAATTGTTCTATTTCAGTTCACGAATTTTTTTATTGGATTCATAGATCCATCATACTGTCCTGTTCAAAGTGATTTCTCAGCTGCTGAAACTATTTCCCCGTCCCCTTGAAGTTACTTCTTTGACCGCAGCCAATCCCGCCACCCGCTAGCATTCCATCCTTTTTCAAACTCATCTTCCGAAAAGCGCTGCACTGCCCATGTCCGCGCTCGCCTCCTCAGGGATATGTCTTCTTCTGGTAACAAAGAAAGAACTGTTTGCAGAGCCCCTGCGAACTCTACTGGCGTTTGCGCGTGGTAGCCTAGAAAATAAGTAACAGTAACAATGTCATGATATTAGGATCTGACGCTACTATACAAGTCACGCACCTGTGCGCTCTCCGTTGAAAGGTACTATGATATCTTTAAGTGGTCCGCCTGATGCATGCGCAACTGGTATCACTCCCGCAGCCTGAAGAAAAAGATGGAAACATGTGTTAGCCACGACCCCACACAGGACCTGGGGAAATAGGCGTAGATAATGAGAGCAAGATGCAGATATGATCGATGTAGATGCAATCTGCGCTGATAAGTCGCTGCTGAGCGCGGAGCTAGAACCAAGGGCGAAGCATCCAGCGCATCATACACGTTGGCCTTGATTTTACAGCAAACTTACCATAAAATCAACGACATTAATCCCGAAGTGCTCATCCACCATTGTGCTTAGGCCGACACTGGCACGAGAGAGCCAACTAAGCATCACGGGATAAGAAGCATTGACGAAAAATTCGACGTGAGTCTGAAATGAAATCGGGGGAATGGAGAAGATAATATCAATACACAGTTTATGATATGTGGGTGTAGATACGGACCTCGATACCGAGTTCTTTGGCCAAGGCGCGGAGCCTGTCGACTCGCGCCGCATCTTCCGCATTACGGCTACCCCCCACGAGAACAAGTTTGACGCTCTTGGTTGTGTCACTCTGGGCGTACTCAGGATGCGCGACCAGAAGCTCGTGAAATGCATGCAGTTGCGCGGCATGATCTTTCTCGGGGCTGTTAAAACAAACCACTTTCGTTAGATTAAGATGACTCGAATAGATAAGATGGATAGCAAGTTCCGGGTGCTTAACAACCTCCGAGTAAATGCGAAAGCCACATACCGAAACTGCGCTACACTGAGAATGACGCGTTCGCGACCTTCCAGGGGGAATTTCGCCATTTCGCGCGTGTTACAGGGCGGGTACACGATCCGAGCCTCCTTAGGAGGGTTGCTGGATTTGAAGAAGCGGATGACGGATAGTGGTGGAAGCAGATGAATGAATTCAAGAATTGGGTCTGAATGTTGCAAAATCGCGTCGATGTGATTTTTGGTCCAAGATGAGTTGACCATGATGAATGACGCGCTTTGAAGTGCAAGCGCATAATGATACATGAATAGTCGGTAATACCTGCCAGGTGTCAGTAAATTGCCAAATTACAACAATGGAAGGGTAATTACAAAAGTTTAAATTGGCTTAGTGTTGCTGAAGAAGAGATTGTATCGGTATTGGTATGCCCTTTCTTGCGTGACTTTACACGGGCTAACATGTCGGTGCTTATAGTTGGGTAGTGCACATATGCGCCTACAGTGATGTGTCCCAAGAGCGATACTACATGGAAAGTGAAAGCGTAACCCATCGTATCTAATTGTTAGAGTTTCAAGGAAAGATTAAATTTAGTGAACCATGAAAAGCGTGCACAACTGCCGAACATACCGATGTAAAGGTCGGGGATGAGCTTGGTCATGGCTTCCCAAGCAAGGTACATGGATCCGAGACTTTGGCCTAGCAGCGTAAAGCGAGGCCAAGTGGAGTCTTCTACCATATTCCTGGATTGAAGGAACACGAAATGGAGAGATGATGCATCTAAGGCAATGTCAAACCGCGACTACACAAAACATACACACAGCCTCGTAAGATTTCCGTAAGATCAGCAGAGAATGACGCGCATACCTTAACCTTTTCTAGGATTTGCTCTTTGGTAGCGTCGATGTCACCGCTGTAGACAACGCTCACTAAGTCCGGTTCGGTACGTTGCAGAGCCGCAATAGCCGTCCACAGGACGAGCTCTCCACCACCTCCGGCATTACTATAGACATCTACGTAGAATCAGAGAAGTAGTGTTGGCGATTTGCGGAGTATTACCAACCAATACGGATGGAAGAATCCTACAAGCTGTTTGGATTCTGTGTGAGCGAAACCGAGGCTGCTGAGTACAGCTTGTCGTCGGGCGCGGTTGGCTGCGCGTAGTCGCCACGCATATAGTTGTATGGAGCTCCAGAAGACGAATAGAAGCAGAATAGGAACAAATATCAGCGAACCAAATACCTCCATCGTTGGTCGAAGGTCTTCGTCGTTATTGTTGACAATGACAACGGGAGCGTCAACGTGTACAGCATATTTGCGGGAGCGTTCAATTTGGCGATCGTGGTAAAGCGGCCCGGTCGCATGTACCGTGCGCCACAGCCACGGCTATCCGCGAGCCTTCGCGTCGCTGTTCATCTCAACGGTTGTCTGCCATGATATTTCATTCTGCCCATCCTGAGTTACCTCAGGATTGCCCTCGTCTCCTTGTCTGTATGGCTCGGGAACCTGCATGCAGCTCCATTCTCCTTTCGACATTGCTCTAACCGCCCATAAAGCAACGACAGATTCTATTTTTATCTGTTAATCACTTTAGTCGTTTTTGCGCTTAACACTCAATGTTAGCTTTCGTGTCGGTGAAAGAGTATCAGTTCGATTTGGCCGAAACTCAACCGCGAATACAGGTTTCACTGGCCGGCAATTATACTCCTTGTCCTGGCTCCACGGTTGGACTATAGTTGTCGAATTTTTGCATATGTTTCCTCCTGACGAATCCCGTGGACATGCTAAGCGCCAGGTGTCGCACAAAGACGCCGCCTCGTGGTTTACTGTGGCAATATAGCAAGAGCCCAAGTTCTACAGGTCCTATCAGTGCTGACATGGGAAAGAAAGTTTCTCCGCCGGGTGTTACGGTTGATTACACGCCTAGTGCGCACTTGAATGGGCGGCGTGTGCACCATCTCAAAGTTCTGTTATTCGACCATTCTCACCGAACACGTCCTCAAGGCAAGAGCTAATTGCCCTCTGCCCAATGATTGATGTACCCACTTACCCATGTAAAGATGCAGTGCTTTATGCTCCTCATCAAGAAACGAGGAGTCATACCGACTCTCAACTGGATTCGGCTTGGTTGCAGGTTGATTGTAAGGAAGATTCAAACCAGTCAGCAGAATTGTGCAATAACTTTAGCCTGAACGGGACAAAATGGGACCAACTTTGTCCACAGCTATCACCACCATTCTCTAGGGTGAAAAGTCTTTTTCTCCACCCTTTCTAAACTTCCCCGCTCTTCGATCCCCCGCTCTCCAGTTCAATTATGGCGGCTCGGTTCCTCTCTCCGGACCCCCCTTAGGGTGGGGGTGGGGTGACTTGCCAAGCGATATGCAGTTTCGAACCTATAAATCCACTTAGCTCTTGCGCAGCGGTCCTCACCTCCGCCACGAATCGCATCTTCAAAACACCTCTACTTTTCGCAAGGCACGCCTTTCCACACCTATTCACTGTCATCGCCGCTCGCCAGACCCATCGGATTGCACGGCGATCTCAACCGCTGCTGGTCCTCCTCCCTCGCAGGTAAGCCATATTTTACACAGCATACGATGTCACTTACAACGTGTTCTTCAAATTCGTCACCCCAAAGCCAAGATCCCCCTTGTACATCGCCTCGTCACGTCCTCTAAACACATCCCCTCCTGGAATAGACGCTATTACTGAACAGACTCCCATCCTCTATAAAGGTCTTGCCAGGTGTACCGATCCTACACTTCAGAATGAACTTCAGCCTCCCCTTCATCTATTTCACCATTCTCGTCGCCAGCAGTGGCGCTCTCGGGGCACTCATCCCCGCTTCTCACTCATTCGCTCGTGCCTTCGAACTGGAGGTCAACGAACGCGACATCCAGCACACAGTGATGGATGTCCTTGTCAAACGTTTTTCTGCGGAGACGGATGACTCCAGCAGCGGTCCGTTGAGTGCCAGCACAAGGACCAAGATCATCGTCATACTCGGTATGTCCCCTCCCTCCCTCCACCCCATCTGCACAGCACTGACTCTTACTCTCGTAGTCCTCTTCGTCTTGCTTCTCATTGCACTCTACGTGATGCGCAAGTGCCGACTCTCTGGCCAGCCACCTCGCACCCCAATGCGACCCTTGCCTGGTCCCGCACCACCTCCCTTGCTGTACCATAACTACCCCCACGCACCCGTCTTACAGGCTCTCCCCCGTGGGGGTTTAGTGGTCCAGCATGTAACGCCGCCTCACCACCGCCGTACCTCTACCGCGTCCACCCTTGTTAGCACCGGCGAGCAAGTACATGGAGTGCTCCCCAAGACGCCCGACAGTGCGTACACACGCATTAGCAAGGTCAACATGCCCATGGCAGTTGAGCAGCGACCCTCGTAAGGGGTGTAGGGATGATCCCTCTACCTCCCTTCCTCCACCACATACTCTATTACGGCAACTCGACAGGACACCTACTACTTTATCTTTTCCTTAACGACACCGTTCTTTCTATAGGCACCTTTTATTTGCTATACGCTATTACACATCTACCACAAACACACACTACCTTCCAGTTCCAGCCTCTTGGATTCCTATCTCAACATATCCTTCCGCTCTACAGTCAGCAAGCCTCAGCCAGTTACATACCGGAATCAAGCACAGCTGACGGCCGTGTTCCCCCCAGAAGTCTCCAAAGATTAATTCATCTTGCCTTCCTGACCATTTCGCCATCGTCTAACCCTTAATGCTCACGGTCACAGCCGACATCGAGGTCACGACTACCGTCATGGTACGTCTGTCGCCTCGTTGTTGCCCCTCCCTTCCACATTATTATGCTACCGCTGTTCTCGTCGTTACTGTTTTGTTTGTTGTGTCGCTTTCTTGTGCCCGAGTTTGATGTTAGGCCTGTAGCAGCCTTACTCGCACTATTTTCTTTCAACCAGTATTGCTGCGCTTGACATCCTATACCACTTTACTCCTACACATTCCACTTCCACATACTTCCCACACATTTGCGCTTTTCACCCACTATCCAGCATCAAAACTAACCTTGTAGACTGTACTGTACCGGACCTTACTGACTCTAGAATCGAAGGATATATAATCATTGTACTATTATTCGTTCAATATACATACTAATGCCAGAATCAACTTGAAACGATACTAAATTAGTCACCAGTATTAATTATGACTGCGCAAACGAAGCATCTTTCGTATTCATAAAATAGTATCAGTCCAGGAAGGAGACACTTCAAAGACTCGTGCCTTATCTCATGGCCGCAATCATTCACCGCAGCTATACAGCTCCATAGCATACGGACAGTAACTCATCAGAAGCACTATCATGTCATCGTAGTCACCCCGGTATGATTTGCGCATATGTACCGGCAACTCAGCAATGATGCAACACGAAAATTTTCAGCCGGGGCCCTTATTCATTCGCGCACGTTCACGCATCCGCAGCTGGAGAAAGGTATAGGAATTGGAAATGCTGTTAAATTGGCATAAACTGACTTCAATGGCTAGGTGTGACGGATTGGTAAATTTCCTATAATCTTCATTCACCGGTGGGATGGAACCGACTCGCTTGTATATATTTTAAATGCTGTTAAGTGCCGACCCGAAAGCGACTCGCCACATTTGCCATTTCGTAAGGGACACTATGGAAGGATCTCCTGCATGAGACAGATGGTCATTCAATCGCATCCGACACTCGCAGCTCCTGATGGATCCTACTGGGATCAAACTTGGAAGGCGGCGATTGAACAGTGAACCTCGGAGCCCGCGCAGCGGAGAAGACCCGTTTGTCATCCACAAACCACTATCTAGGAATAAAAGTTCGTTCAATGAACTATACAAGCAGGCGCAGCCTCGGACGTGTGATCGCCCCGTCCAAGCCCGGGCCATGTCATTCAAAGAGACAGAGGCTTCTATGATGATGGACTTGCGCATCATCAGTGGAAGAAGGTCTATGAGATGTCATATGGAGTAATTTCAAATTGGGTGGACTTAGTGGACTACTGGAAAGTGAGATGTGATCAACAAGGCGTGTTAATAACTCTGCTTAGAATGAGCGAAAAATGATGCGGGAATGAAGATAGGGGCTATTTTTAGTTCTAACGCGCGCTTGGCGTCAAAGAATATATTTCTGTTCACTCGTCCTGTTTCATGAAAGACTTGCCGCGCGTTTATAGCTTTCTTGAATACAAAAGAACGGGATCGGAAGCACACTGTCTCCGGTTTTGACGACGAATTTGTAGCGATCAGGATTGAGATATGATAGTGAGGCTGCTGCAGTGCTACTTGTTGGTTTGATTTTGAAGTTTGGGGTACATATTCGGATAGGAGGTAGGGAAATAGTAGCAAGTAGACGCTAGTAGACGGGATACAGTGGAGTTCAACCGAATAGAAGAGCTTTCTATCAACTGGCTGGGCAGAGTGTTTTACGTGGACTAAAGGTGTATTCGCAGGCAGAGCGACTGAGCGAACATCACGAAGATTCCTCGCGATCGAATACGCGTACGAACGGCACGAACGTTGATGAACAAATACGTGCCCAGCTCCAAGCACATATACCTTCCCGCCATAGGGACTACAAGTGCATAATGGTAGAGCAAAGACCAGAGAAGTTTTCCACGTGAGTAATTAGACGACACATACGATGATCGCAGTATCCTGTGAGTCAAGCCGAATACTGTAACCTCTTCAGCAAACCCAAAAGAATAGTAGATTAGCAAATTAAAGGTCGTATCAGCTCAGTTAGCGTGAGTCAGAGAGAGCATATACACGAATGAGCTCGAGAGAAAAACTGCCCGTATCCGCTCATACTATCATTTTTGTCGGTGATCCCGGTACTCTATAACGTACCGAACCAATCGTCCAAGGCGGGTCCTGCGCAAGTGAATCCCAGGCCGGAAGAAAGCCAGTGAAGGAACGAAACAGCTCCAAAGACTTGGGTTAGCTCGTAGCACCTAGTACTATTAGCTGTAGGTCACCGGTGCAAACTTCTCCGACATTTTCTCGCCGAGTGAAGTTCAAGATCTACCGCCACCTTGAAATAGTTGCGATACTCGGACATTTGCGCCTCGAGTTGAACAGGATTATACTATGAATCAGCACGATAAATGCATGTAACAAGCTATCAGCCCCTTCAGAACCATCATGATTCATTGTTACATAGCATATGGAGGAGAACGAGTCGATGCCGAGGAACTACGTGAGTCACCTCTTCCTGATTAAGCAATTCTGGCATTTTGTAAATACGACCAGTAGTGATTGCGTTCTCATTGCCGTGCAAAAATCTCGATTGCCCTATGCATGTATTTGTAGAAGCAGGTTAGAGTCAAGTTGCCGATGGTGATGACTGAGGGTATACAATTACGCGTTTGCGACGGCACTCGATTATCGACGCTAGCACCATAAGCTCGGTATACACCTCCTCCGACGTTTATTAGGATGTGTGCTCTTCTTGAGGATGAGCCGGATGCTCTTTAAAGACCGAAGTAGACAAGATATCAGTATCGACAGCGGTAATCATCCAACGCGTCCTGGATTGGGAAACCAACGGTGATCACTGGGATGGACGAAGGATGGAAACAGGCAGTGTTGAGGACAGCCTCCATTCATGTGCTTCCTGATAGGTGTCATCGAACCTGGCAATCACTCGCGGTGAACTGCTCTCTGGATGAGTTAACGGTAAGTTGCCGGTGGTACTTGAGGAAATACCGGAATACGCGTCAAGGCGGCATACCATCGTTCGTTTACATGGCGTACATGGAGAAGAGTCAAAGGAATGTACAATTTGCAGAGTAGTTAGCCAATTACAACCTGTCAATCTGACTCCACAGAAGGTTGACCCGTAACGACTATTTAGGGATTATCAAATGGATCGTAGGTGTAAGTGTGGGCACGCACCAGCAAGGAGTAATAAAATGAAGTCAAGTTTCCTGTACTTTGTTTGCGGAGTCCATTGCACTGGCCGTAGAGTCCCTATAGTTAGTAGGGCAGGCGATCCATTCTCGTCAAAGGCATCGTCAAGTGAGGATGAGTGTCTTCTAGTCAGAGTATAGCGCGTCGTACCACTTCTCCATAAATATAATAATTTATCCCACTGGGGTATTGGAGAAGTAGAGGTGTTCTTCCCTTGACGAGTCGGACAGCATGAAGAGAAAGTCCATACCTCCAACCTTGTTCTTTCAAAGACAACTTAACACTCTCGAAGGTGTTGAATTTGTTATTACATTTTCGAATATTCCATTCGTTTGCGCGCGGGGGAGCATGTAAACCATTTTTTGTAGTACGGCATACACATAACATGAGACAAGACGACGACATAAAAGCAGGGGTAGAGAGGGAAAACCACACCACACCAACAGCGAGGGGATCAACGATAACGCCTGAGACTGAGGGTGTTGTGTTTCTTCCAGGTGGAGCGAGCAGGAGTGTGATTGTAACGGTGACCCTTTCCGAGACCACGGTTCTATAGAGGAGTTGGGTGAGTGGGAGAAGAGAGGGAACTGGGAAAGGAAATGCACCTGCTTGCCGATGCTGGTAAGACCGCGAGCTTCGCGACGCTTGTGGACGGGGTTGACGATCCAGTTGATTCTGGGATCGCGACGGACCTAAGAGTAGCGAGTTTAAATTTAAGCATTCAAGTTGAGGCGTAGAAAGTAGAAAATGTGACATACCGCCTTGTGGTTAGGGTCGACTAAGATAACCTCGTAGTATTTGTAAACACCATCCTGATTGATCCAGTACGAGTTAAGCACACGGAGGTTACCACACCTCTTCCCTACACGCTCCTCGGCGGTACTCCTGAGTCCGCGTTGGAACTTGAGGTGGTTGACACCCTGGCGCACAGGCTTACCGTAGGTGGCACCTGGAGTAACCAAAGTCAGCTAAAAACAAAGTAAACGATAGTGGCCAGACGCACCCTTGGGAACCTGCTTTTTACGGTTACCACGGCGGACGCGCACACGGTAGATAACGTAACCCTGCTTGGCCTTGTAACCGAGGCGGCGGGCCTTGTCGGGGCGCGATGGGCGGGAAGCACGGTGAATAACATTGAGCTGACGGTACTCCCAGCAGCGAACGCGGAGCAGGAAACGGAGCACGTCCGACTGCTTCTTTTTGTAGAGCTCCCCGATATATTTGTATGCGCCCATCTTGCGGCTACGACAAAGAGAAAAGCAAGGAGAGTGAGGAGACCAGTGAGCACAACACGTCGGACAACGAGCAGCGATGAGACGTACCTTTTGCTTGAAGTTGTTGAGGCCGGCGACGCTGCTAATATTCACTGCCAGCCGCTGACGGGGGGCTGAACAAAACTATGCAGTTTATCGGACATAGCCGAAACCCTAACCTTGCGACTGAGCTCCGGCTCAGCTCCCGAGATACGTGCGCATAGATAAGATAATGGTGCAAGTCAAAAATGCTAACAACATTACATTTACTATCGGCCACTATTTTTGGCCCTCTTGTCTGCAAATGCGAGAAGAACAACTCGCAATTAATCGTGCAAGAAAGTACAGAACTTCCTTCTCTAATTGCTCAAATGATCCTTTCATAGAGTACACTGTATCATAGGGAAAGAATTGTATTACTTACTCAGAATGGAATAACTGCCACCGAATACTTTTCCTTCGACAATGTCATACTTGACAAGGATACCCATCAGAACAACTTCTTCTCCGGCACAATTAGTCTCCTCGCCCTATAGCGACAGAGGAAGGTAAGTTTTTGTAGCTCCTGATAAAATTGTTCAGGACTGAAGAAATTAGAGTAATCGGAAGATTATGCACGTCGAAAATTTCTTAAAATTCAGAACATTTTGCTACTGCCAGTTCTTCCCTAGGGCATGAGTACTTGGATCCATAGTGTCTGGCGTATCTCGCCCTGCGCTTGATCAATTTCATCCCGGTATTTTTAATTCTCCCTCTGAAATTCATCAAACTTTTGGCTATGCGCATGCAAGCTCTCGCCAAACTCCCGTAGAGCTCTCCCGTGCTAACATCTGTCTGTCCATTTGTTCAAGCCTCTTCGAAAATAAGCCAAGCTGTCCATCCACTTTTTCACACCTCCTACAAAAGTCTTCATGAGTTTTCTGTAAGCTTTCTTCAAACTTCTTTTCGTTCCAACGAATCCTCTTTCAATATTCTGTCTCCTTTTGGTCACTTATAGCCTGCATAGCAGTTCGTCCGCCCACGCACTAGGGCTATGCAGGCACAGGCTTGATATACAGTATGGTCGAGCTTTTCGTCGTTTTAGCTTTTCAAAGGCCTCCGTGGCCTGCACCGGCTTCTCATGGAGGCTTGAGAAGAGATGTTGTTGGGTCATAGAATCTGGATGATGTCTAAAAGGTATAGTAAAAATACTGAGTTAGATGAGTGTTCAGAGTCGACGAGTTTGGGTTAGAACATAATGAGTAACAGCTTCTAAGACGGTTGGATTATTCTTCAGAGCAGCTGGTACACGAACGCAGATAGTAGAGTGTCAGATATGATGTCGTGTTGTGTGATTTCTGGTCCTGCTCCTGATGTGACCCGAGCGTTACGCAATCACTGCTCATCACCGTCGCGCATACTTGGCACCAACTCCTGCTCGACGTCGTTCGGGCTCCCTCGGATTCCTACTTATCGCTTTCACCGGTCTCAAGAACACTTATACCTGCTTTCTATCGCCTAGAAGAACATTTCTAGGTTGTTCCGACAAGTTTTCTGCTCGTTCTTCACATGTCGTCAACAACGGTCAAACGTACCGTCCTAGAGGGTGCGTAGCTCATTGCTCTTCCATCGATACATGTCTCTAATACGTTTAGAATGTAGTTGCCCTCTTTTTGGCTTCTCAAGTGGGTTTATTATCCTAATCTATCCGGCTCCGGGCATCATTCATTAACGCATTCATGCAAGGCAGCCATGTACTATACAGTGCGCGTAAGCGTCCTCTTCTTTGATCTTTATTGAGTGGAATGGTGTAGTGACAGATATTAATTGTTTTACAGTGGGTCCTAGACAGCATGGCGCCCGGAGGCAGCAAGAAAGAGGAGGTCAAAGCCAAACAGCTAGAGGCGCTGAAACGGTTAGGACATAAGGATCTGGTACTGGATGAATATGAGAGTACGTATCTCCTTTGAAGTATTCATGAGCCTTACTCAATTCCCAACAGAAAAAGTAGCAAACGAAGTTATCCATCCGGACGATATTCACGTCCAATTTTCCGGTGTCTCCCCTTCTCCTTCTTTTTCCGTCAGCCATTCTTAATCTTAATCTGCGAATAGATATCGGAGGCCTCGACCCAATCATCTCCTCCCTTCGCGAATCCATAATCTACCCTCTCCTCTACCCAGACCTCTTCACCTCTTCCTCCTCCCTCCTCGGCACCCCAAAGGGCGTGCTCCTCTTCGGCCCTCCCGGGTGTGGAAAGACCATGCTCGCAAAAGCTCTCGCCAAAGAATCGGGCGCGACGTTCATCAATATTGCCGCCTCAGTACTTACCAACAAGTGGTACGGCGAGTCTAACAAGCTCGTGGCGGGACTGTTCAGTCTGGCACGGAAGACGCAGCCAAGTATCATTTTCATTGATGAGATTGATAGCTTCTTGAGGGAGAGGACGAGTGGGGACCATGAGGTTACGGGAATGATGAAGGCGGAGTTTATGACGTGCGCTGGGTTTTATGTTTCCATTCATTATCTCATTTAACGGGAATTCATGCGGTAGACTATGGGACGGTTTACTTTCAGCAAAGGATCGCATCCTCGTACTGGGTGCAACTAACCGCCCGAACGACATCGACTCTGCCATCCTCAGACGTATGCCTAAGCGATTCGGAATCGGCTTACCAAATTATGATCAGCGGCTGAAGATTCTCTCGTTAGTGCGTCCTTTTTCTCTTTCTCTTCTCTTGGCATTCCTTGCTCACTCTTCCTCAGATGCTGAAAGACACACAACTTACGCCCGGCTTCTCGCTGGAAGTCCTCGCTCAGCTCACAGAGGGACACTCTGGCTCCGATCTGCGCGAGTTGTGCCGCAACGCAGCGATGGTTCCTGTGCGGGAGTACGTGAGGAGTGCGAGTGGCAATCAGATCCAGGAGAAATTGGAGAAAGGCCAGTTGGAGGTGCGTTTTTACATACCAGGAAATGTAGGAGTGACTCACGTGTGTTGTGGTATTCGCAGGGCTTCAACCTCCGACCACTGTCACTCGAGGACTTCTTCGCGCATGATGGGTCAAGTCCTCTCCCACCAATTGATATTGTGGAGGAGGTGAAATCGAAGTTGGAAGAGGTAGATGAGACGTCATAGTATCTTTCTTTGCCTATGATGTGACTGTCGGTTAGCTTATATACATGCATAGAACGTTTAGTTATACTTCACTTGTAATGTCTCGCTTAGATATGTATTCATCCGCCTACTCTCTCATTTACTATCTGAGCGCACAAAGGAACCCTAAACCCCTGAAGGCGCTCGCCGGTGTTTTTACATGGCACTGTCGAAACACGAACATGATTTTTGGATAGTTGTTGTGTACGAAAAGTACAGAATGTAATTAAAAAGGTACACTTGAATTTGCTTAAATGCATGGAATGTCGGATATTGTACAACAAATAAAATAGATACGCATACACCCCTATCGAAAGAGTGAATAAGAAAACCTGGGTCACACGCGATATACTATCTATGTGACGTTTTACGTCGGAAGCTTAGGAAAGAGGGAGGGGGGACGAAAACACCTCGAAGGCTGGCAGTACGGTGGGTAGAGCAGAAGGGGACGGGAATATAATCCAAAGGATATTCAAATGAATGCAGGGAAGAAAGAACGGGATGTTAAACACGAGGTGCTGACGATGTTGTTGAATTTCAGAACAGCACACTGAAGGGGAATGGGGAAGTCGTGGGTCATGGTAAAACATCCAGAGGATACGTGGAAGTTCGTGGGTTCGTCGGTAATCGAATAGTGCGCGTAGTTCATATCATCGTCGAAGATAGGGGGGAAAAGCACGTCTAGAGCGGGTTCTGGAGCGTAACAGTCGTCAGATAATCCATTGCCTCCTTCCTGAACGTATCAGTGGTGATACTCTGGTCGAAGATGGGGGTGTCGGTGAAGGTCATTAGCTGGGGGCTTGCCACGCTGTACTTGGGCCATTGGAGTCCAAGGACAGGGTTCGGGTTGAGGTTATTGGTGAAGCGGATGAGGTAGTCGGCAAGCTCGCCTCCGCCGAAGACATTGACGAGATCGGAGGCGTGCACGGAGCCGAGGGCGGGGAGACCCTTAAGGCGCTTACTCACTGTAAGTGAACAGGTGATTAGAATTTGTGGGATGTAAAAGGGAAAGTGGAGCTTACAGAAGACCCAAGTATCCTGCTTTTGAGAAGTGTTCTGGAGGAAGAAGCGACGAGGGGCTTGGAAGACACCATCTCCCAAGAATGCAGCCATGCGCTTAAATTGGGGAGACAAGGCGTTGAGGATACCAGTGTCAAAGGGTGATCCCTGAGTGATGTCTTGCGGGTAGAGCTGAGCGAGCTTATCCAGTTGAGCATCGGTGGTGCCAGGGAGGAACACCTTGCCGACATAGTTCTTGAACTGAGCCTCGGTACTATTGGAAAATCGAATCAGTTCAATAAAGATGGAAGTGGTGTAAACATTGACTTACGTGACGTTGAGGTTGGAGAGTGAGAAGAGGGTTCCCTCATCGTCACAGTCGCCGGTAACATAAGGAATATTGGCTACTTTTCCTTGTTGTACTAACTTCTGGGGGTTGTCGGTGAGGAAGACGCCATCGGCGCGAGGAACCCAGGCAAGAGAAAGGGACTGATAATCGAAAATACCAGGAGACTTGTTGATAGCAGCCTTCAAGGTGGCGTATGGCACAGTACGCAGGCAAGCAAGAGTGTCTGCAGATCCAGAGCAACCGGTCTGACTAACAAGGGCATCGTAGTACTTCTGACCGTTGGTGATATCTCCGACAGGGATGGGAGATCCAGACTGCATGAATGCACCACGGAAGAGACCCTCGGTGTTTCCTCCGTTGGCGAGCATTTGAAGGGAGACGGAGATGGCACCGGCGGATTCACCCCAACTGGAACGCTTGGTTAGGTTTTGGATACAGAGGATATCAACGCAGGACATACATAGTGACCTTGGAAGGATCGCCACCGAACTGAGTGATGTATTTCTGAATCCAGCGAAGAGCTTGACGTTCTGTATATTTAACATAATAGATGTTAACGAAACATAATGAGTTCAAAATAATAAATACGCACGATCTTGGAGGCCGAGATTTCCAACACCAGCTGCTTTGACTTCTTTTCCAGGCAGGAAACCGAAGCCAGTTACCCTGAAATGTATCAGCATTGATTTGGAGAGAGCATATATGTAAGAAACACACCTGTAGTTCATGCTGACGAAGAGAGTGGGCTGTCCGAGGGTTTGCGAGCGGGATACAATGCCAGAGCCATCGTACATGGATGTGCTGCCAAGTTCAAAGCCACCTGCGGAAGATCAAATTTTAATCGGTGAAAATATTCAGCATAGCTGTGTCAATTGGTACGAACCACCGAAGATCCACTGTTGACAGAATTTAATAATCTCGTCAAGGAAAGCAGTATAGATAATAACTCACAACTGCGACGGGCAGTTTGGAATTTGAAGTTGCACTTGCAGGTTTCCAGACATTGACGGTCAGACCTAAAAAACAGTATCTTAGCTCTGAGAATAGAGTACAGCTAGATGGAAAGTAACTCACAATCTTCATCATCAGGGAAGACAACACCGAAAATAGAGTTGACGATATAATTTGTCGCGTCAGCCACCAAACCGCTCACAAGAGGCAAGTTGATTGCCTGTTGTGGGCAGGATTTGCTGAAGTCAGTTGCCGCAAAAGATCCGGTGTAGGCTGGATTGGGCTGCGGCAACCGGAACCGGAGATCTCCCACTCTGGAAAAGAGGAAAATTAGCAAGAGTTTGAGGAGGATAACCAAGAAGATACGTACGGCGGTTTGGCAAAGGGAATGCCCAGGAATTTTTGCACGTTGCCTGAAGCTACGCCAGTGAACGTCCCACTGTCGAGCGTAACCGTGGGTCCGGCGAGAGGAGCAGCGACGGCGGCAGCAGCGAGAGAAAGACCAACCAGAACCTGAGAGAACATCGTAACTTCTGAAGCCTAAGAACAGTGACCCGGGGTGCACTGCTGTGTCATATTTTTTGTTTCAGTATTTATACAGCCTCCGCCAGGCTTTGCACCATAGGATAACGAGGTGCTTCTCAGGGACTTTTTGCTTCAGGCCGCCACGGATAGTCCACGGTAAATAGGTAAAATAAGTCACGCGAAGAACCAGCACATGGCGCATAAGACAGCGGACGTATAGATATTGTACCCAGCCAGACCCGGTCCTGAAGAAAGCTTCCCACAGATGTTTCTTCGTTTGAAAATTAGGCTGTCATCAACGCTGGTTGGCTAGTGGTATGTCCGAAACGCGTGCCCGCTTCCGTCTTCCGTTTCCAAGGTAAGCTAGGCAGACTTAACGTTGCTCAGGAGAGCATAGGACTCGACGGAATCCCCACATCTTTATGAAAAAATGCGGGGTAAAGTAGGGAGAAGCAGAGAGAATATCACAAGCAATCAATCTACAGCACCGAGATGTTCTATTGACATAATTCAGCTTGACAAAGACGTCTACTCCGTGTGTCATGCTTCGGGAGCCGTGGAACGTTTTGAGTGTTTGTTGTATACATCCTTGAAGCAATGCAGGATGTAGTCACCCGACAAGAGCAACTCGCGGCACCAAACGCGGTTACCGTCCATATATAGTGATCATCTGATCCCGCGCACATCACCTCATGACGACATTTTCCCGACGCGTCTGTATCGCTGCAGCATTCGCGCCATCGTCCATCATCTTCTGTAGTCAACTAAATCTGGGGTCAATTGAAATTCTGAGAATGTGATTGATTATACAGCAAAGTACAAAATAATGTCCATGTCCTTCCTTCATGAAAAGGGTTCAAATCGTTACAGAAGAACATGTAGAATAACACCTGCGACGGCCAACCCGAGCGTCGCTGGTAGTTCTTTTATACCACCATTCGAGCCATTCGAATTCCCATTGCCATTTCCGGTCCCATTTCCACCTCCTGATCCACTCTGCGAGGTGATCTCCAAAAGATCTGGGCAGTTCGGTGCAACTAACAAGTTACCGTAATTGCTCGCTATCCAAAGCACAACACCATTCGTCCACCCGAAGCCCGCCTAAAAACGAACGACGAATAAGAATGTTGGATCACGAGTGCACGCAACAAAAACGGAACGTACCTGCACGGTATATTCTCCTCCGCGTCCCGCAGAGTCAATGTCCAAATTTGAGAATTTCTCAAACATCTGATAATGAGAACAGTAAGGATCACAGAACATATTATCAATACCAGCAGATTAGCCAACTCACGTTCCCGGTATTCGTCGTACTCTGTGTAACGCCGAGTTCCGCATCTGACAGTCTCGGTAAAATGCCGGGAATTGAACCGCCAGTTGCATGCCTGTGGACAGCGTAAGCCAGGTTAATAATGCTTCATAAACAGGTGCGATGTGATACGCACCAGCTGCAGAGCGCGCTTGCAAAGTAGCGGTTAGCCAACTCTCTCTGAAGTGTGTGTGCCCAGCCTTCGCCATCCGTAGCGTTACCGCCATTGAAGACGGTGCCGTTCAGAGTGTTGATGTCAGAACCAGGGCCAGTGGCAGTCGCGTTTGCTGAGCTTGCGGTGGCATGCAATGGTTGACCAGGGAGTTGCGACTCGTCGAAGCCTAGTTGTCCAGAGGGGATAAGGTCGAAGCTGGACTGGTTGCTGGCGGGTTTAGGAAGAGCACCGCTAGTGATGTTCGATGGGAGCGCACGGAGAGCCTGAAGAGCGATATACTGATGGGGTGGCCAGGCATTGGGAGCATCCCTAAAACTCTTTTAAGCACAATCCATCCCCAAGCTTGAGCGTTCCACTCACCATTGCAAGCCAGAATCAATGAACGTCGTCGGGAACGTTCCATTATACCGATTGAGCACCATGTTGAGGGAAGAGAACACCCCAAACGCCGCTGTTTCATTCTTCAATACCTCGTCTGGGATGATCCCACTCCATAGAGGATAGAAAGTTGCTGCACTGAAGACGTCGTTCCTGCTGTTGGAAGCGAGATTGAAATCGTAGAATGCAAGCTGATGACAACGACGTTAGCTTACACATGTAGGCAGAAAGAGACTAGATGCATACCTTTGTGGGGTCCCACAGAAGATCAATGATCCCACTTCGTAGAGCCGCTGCTGCTGCTGTGTGCCTGTTCGCTGCAGACGCGTTGGAGCTTCCATAGAGGCCAGCGAGTAATACACGATCGTGATCTACCCCAAGTAGGTTAATTAGATGAAGAGTGTGAATACCACAAAAACTCACATAGAATACTGTTCAAATCAATAGCAATCGTATTCCTCACGTTTAAGCTCCTCAGTCCATCTTTCCCATCATCTCCTTGACCAAACCACCTCACGGTATAATCCCAACCACTCTCAGCGCCACTCGCTAGTTCAGCATACAGCTCTGACCGTTGCGTCTCGTTCAGTGCCGGGTTGACATCAGGTCCATTGGCGGTAGTGTAATCGGTCAGATAGGATTCCGGGCGCGGAGCACTGTTGTTAACAGCGTACCGGTGCATGGTGAAAGTTGTGTTGCTGAAGGGGCTGGTGACGTTTACGGAGCGCTCGTCTTCCCACCATTTGAGCTCTTTCTATGGATGGAAAATGGTGAGAATGGTTATTGGAGGCTAGATGGGCATGTTCGTACCTCGGCTAGAGGCAATGCACGACTGAGGATGGACCTGTCTCCGCTTGCTGTGACGTAGCGGGCGAGCATCTGGATGAACAGTGGAGGCTGGGAACGATTTAAATCTAACATGGTGCTTAGTACAACAAGGATTATAATAACAGCTCGAGTATAGCTTACAGTAAATCCTGCCACCGTTGGGAATGAATCCGATGGTGTCCAACTCATCCATGAAGTTCTGCAGCGTAGCATTGACGATATCAAAAAGACGAGACTCAATGAGACCTTCGACAATCCAGAAACTATCCCAGTAATACTGCTCCCTAAAGCGACCACCCGGCACGACAAAAGTATGATTAAGAGGAATTAATGAGCTTTCGCATTTGCCACTTGATCCACAAAGCGTTGATGCATTCGTGCCTCGGATGAGCTGAGTCCAGTAGCCGTTCACGGTTTGCGACCAGGCCTTCAACAGGGGGTCGGAGACGTTACCCAAGAACGGCGGGCTGGCGACGAAGCTGGACAAGTTCAATGCTTGGAGTTCCTGGCCCTCACCAGTGAAGTCGGTATTGACAAAGTTGACAATGCTGCCGAATGTAGCATTTGTCGATATGTTGCCAAAGTCAGAGAGCACTTGTTGGGGTGTTTTGCTTGTTGGCTGATCGGTAGAGATCTGTTTAGATTAAGGAAGCTTACTGAAAGGCAGAATACGTACCTTGTCGACGAACGTTTTATCATCTGGGTAGAGATGAGCAATGTTCACCGTTTGGAGAAGCTAGCATAAAGTTCAGCAAACGTCATCAACAAAAGAGAGCATGAGAACTAACCGGACCGGCACAGAAGATCTCGGAGGGGCACCAAGCCTGTTTGGGCGGAAGTGCAACCTGAGAAGGCAACGGAGAGTCGAGAGAAGCAGTTGGGCTCGGAACGGCCGTGGACACGATGATGGTCGGGACACCAGTACTTATGACAGCACTTCCACTTCCTGATGCTGATGCTGTAGACGCAGAAGAGATCGCGGCAGACGAGCTCTGTGCGAATACGCCATAGAATAAGCATGAAACGGACACGAAAGAGGCCAACATAATGGCTCAGGACGCGTCTTTTTGAGCGAGTGTCCTGTTTTTGAAGGGGGTTTCTAAGGCACCCACGGGAGAATGAAAGACAGCGACAATGACGCGAGAAGGTCGAGGGAGACGCCCTACTGTTTACACTACCCCGTTTTATACCCCAGATTTCCCCAGAGAGCGAAACCCACGCGTGACGTATGCTCATGTAGCATAGCGATCAAAAACTGACCATCAACATCGGCAGCGGGCGTGGAGCGAACAGAAAAAGACACATGGGCCAGCTGATCAACGAGGGAAACAGCGCGAAAATAAGAATGAGAAATGACGGCATGTTCGCTGGTCTTGATGCTTTGCGTCTCGTGGTTGACATGCGTCTAACGCAAGCGGATCTCTTTCAGGAGGACTGAAATGCGGGAATAGTAAGTCCAATATACTGTACGACGTTTCGTCGGCGACCAGAACAAATCAAGCAGAATGAACGTTATTTATTTGGTAACATGAGTAGTGTGTAACAAAAGTCAACAGTATATCACGGAAACAAATGATTATGTCCGCGACGTATACGGCAGCTTGGGCGCTCCGAGAATCATGGTCTTGCAGAGCAGAAGACGTCAAGGAAGTCGGGAGATGGAAGGACACAGAGGGGCAAAGGTACCGGAAGCTGGCAGTCGCGGCTTTCCATTCACTGTTCTGCGTGTTGCATCAGCTTCCAAATAGTTTCTCTGCCCACTACTCCTTGGGGATGATATACACCATAATACGCGGGAAGAAAGACGCTCTTTGGCATGCCTGGAAAATAATAGAACGAGATTATGGGCTCATATACCGCCGGTGATCAACATGCTCCTGCTGTGTGTAAAATAAGAAATAGGAGAACTCAACGGCACTTCCTAACTTTAGCATCACCTCCGGCTTTCACGAGGCGCTGCTATTAATGGACACGTTCATGTAGTGTGATGTTTGCCAGTTTAAAAAAGCGAGAAAGAAAGTAATATCATTTACATCTCAGGAAGTGGATCGAAAAGTGAACTCACGTCACATACTGCCAACGAAACTTCCCTCCCAACATAGGCTATCACCAAGCCAACCAACGTTATAACTAGTACACTTAGAGCAACACCTGCACCTCAGCAGAGAAAGATACCCAATACACAACGCACCTGCGCTCCCGAAAAGAGCAGCGTCAATCGCATAGTCCCGACACAACTACCAGCTCATCTCATCTACTCCGAGTCGACGAGCATCTTGTCCGTCAGCAGGCCTTCGCCATATGCCATACTTTCAAAGATGAGTTGTCGCCATATGCTGATGACGAACTCAACTGCCTCTTCTTCCAGGACCTGTCAGGAACATAGATCAGCCAAGGAACTATAGAAATGTAGATACCAAATGCACCATTTCCAGACCTTCCACCAACTTCTGAGGTCCCTTGTGATCCTTCAAATGCTCCAATACGAACATGATCAGATCGTCCTCATCCGATACGCCAAGATATTTTATCATTTCACGCTTCACTAGAGGTTCCAGTTTGCGGTCGATAATCATCTAAAGAAATTACACGGCTTCATTAGTACTGATAGCAATCTGCAAATAAAATAAACGTACGTCGGACAAGCCATCCCACCTGACCTTTGATTTGAACAGCGTCTCCTTGTCGTGTGGAACAGTCGTTTTTATTCTCTCCAGCCGCTCCTTCGTCTTCTCGCTACTTTCCGCAACGCTAAAGTCGAGCTTCACTAGCGGCACTTTGCGCTTTTTGAGCGCGTCCTCTTCGTCCTCTTCCTGTGCGAACACTGTCGCCTTCTCTTTCGCAGGGGGGTGACCATCCTTTGCTGTCGGAGCGGCGATTGAGACATTGAGTCGTACCGGTGCGCCATCATCAAGCAATAGCCCAGCTTTACGCTGCTCTTCTGCAAGAGCCTGCATCTCGTCCATCTGTCGCGCTAGGAAGTCTTCCGATTCTCGCCTGAGGTTATCTGCCTCTTGTTCTTCGAATCTTCTAGACTTCTCATCTGCAGCCTCTTCCGCTTCTAGTCGTCTTGCTCGAGTGTGACGCCATCGAGCACTATATACAAATTTAACAATGTATCACCAATAATAATAGATAAAAACGCACCGATCAACGTAGAACGCCTCATCACTCTCATCGTCATCCCAGATGTCCAACCGTGCCCTCATCTCGATCCGCTCACGCTCTTCATGTTCCTTTTGAGTCCGTTCCCGAGCAATGGCGCGCTCCAAAGCTTGGATACGCGTTCGTTCTCTGGGTTCATAGCGTCTCTCTCGCTAATAAGGGTTTAGTCAGCACTCACCATAAGATAAAGACACAACTCACGTCTCTAAATGAAACTTCCTCCTCTCGTCTCCGAGCTTCCTTTCGCTCAGCCTCCAACTCCTCATCCGACTTCAACGATCTCGTTTCTCCACTCCCCCGCTCATCTTCATCTCGCTCAATCCTACCATCCTCCGCCTTCACAAATCCAACAGGCTTATTATAACCTTGCGCACCTTTACCAAATCCTTGCTGTTTAGGCGTTGTGGGTGACCCAGCTTGCGGTGTTAACTGTTGAGGCTTCCCCCACTCACGAACTTTCGGTCCACTTGGCGCACCAGACATCGGAATACTCTCTCGTACATCACGCAGCTTCTCACGTTCTCGCTTCGCAGCACGTTCACGGAACTGGGCAATTTCAGAAATGACGAGGCCACGTTGAGTTTCAGGCAAGTCGGCTTCTTGAAGATCGTGTAAATGTGGTGGAATCAGGTATTTTTCTTTATCAATAAGACCATTGTTAGCAGCATCCTGGGACATGCGATTGATATCAGCAACGAGCTCATCGATTTTAGCTTTCGATTGTTGTTTTGAAGCCTCATCGGCCTGGAGGATGAATCTATGAACATTTGACAAAATAGTTTGATAAAAATAGTACATACGTCCGTGACCATTCGATGTGCAGCATAAGCGTCTAAGAATGCACGTGTTTTCTCATCTGCTTTAACCTGTATGATTGAAGTAGGCTCGCAGTGAGTACGGAAGATCGAAGCTGACGCACCAGTAGTTTTTTATTCGCACAACCATCCTCCAATGCAGGCAATTCAATATTGTTTAGTAATGCCATCGCACGCAAAGCACCATCGGGCTCTTCAAATTCTGCGAATCCGAAACCTTGAGGTTTATTTGCAGGTGTGATCAGACGCTTGAAGGACTTGATAGGGCCGCATGCCTATAGGAGTCCCATTAAGCATACTTGAATGAAAGCCTTCCTATTCTCCAGGTAAGAAACTCACCGATAAAAGTTGATTCAGAAAAGCATCGGTGATTCCGCCTGATATTGACCCAACAAAGAGTGTCGTTTGCTTCTGCGCTTGAGGCGGGACAAAATGCATCTGCTGCTGCTGTGCGAGAGCCGACATTGAGGGACCCTGGCCGTAAGACGGCAAAGGTGGACGCAGACCAAGTCCTAAACGGTTTGGCATAGGTTGCATTTTGCCAAAAGTCTTATTATGAATGAATGTGCTTTTGAAGTGTTTTGCCTGAGATAACTTGTTAGAACTGAAAGATAGTGCATGGTAAGGAGACTTACAGTTGATGTATTATCAGTATGCTATAAAGAGAAGAATAAGAGAGAGAGGGACAAAATGAAAAGTAGTGGGCTGCTCGTCGTAGTAGTCGAAGAAGGTGGCTAGCGCTCCGCCGTGCTGGTTATGTGCGTAAGGCGAATATTCACACGGTCAGTTGCCGCTCGTGGCAGTGGTCGAAACAACTCTTTCTTGCTTTTGGCCTACAGCATCGATAGTCGAAATGGTCCTTTTCTTCACTTCTAATGGTGAGTGCGCGATCTATCGTACTTGGAAACCCAATCTAATACGCTACCTTACAGTGTTTAATCCACCAGCTATCATTTATATGGGGAAAGATAAAGTGGAAAGTAAGAGACCAGCGTTTGTACTTACAGCAATCCCCTCATTGTTCCCGCTACTTCTCAGATGAGGACTTGATTCGATATTTCTGGCCGCAGGATGTATGGTTCCACGTCGATAAACTCTCATCAGCCCACGTATACCTTCGAATGCCGGATGGAATGTCCTGGGATACTATACCAGAGGCGTTATTGGCGGATTGTGCTCAGCTTGTCAAAGCTAACTCTATAGAAGGTGTGTAGTAATAAATACCACTGATTTTCCTCACAGCTAACAGACATCTCAGGGAACAAAAAGGACAACCTGACAATTATTTATACCCCGGGTGACAACTTGAAGGTGGGTGAACTATTCGTCCATGGTGCTGTGGGACTTCCTTCGAGATAAAGGTGTTCAGAAAACGGGAGATATGGCCGTAGGACAAGTGTCGTTTCACAACGATAAGAAGGTGAGTCTCACTTGAGCTTTGTGTGTGTGTGTTAAATCATTTTACTCACGAAATGCAGGTCAAACGAGGTATGAATGCTGTCGCCGTCCGCGATCTTGTATAACCTCTATCTTTCATAGTACATGTCATCACGCGTCAAAATGCGATCGTCAACCGACTGAACAAGACGAAGGTCGAACGTGTCGTCGACCATGAACAGGAGCGCGTGGACCGCATCAAGAAAGAGTCTGCTGCTAGGCGATCTGCCGCGGCCGAAAAGGCGAGTTGGCGACTCCTCTTGATCTACTTAAATCTCATTGCTTTTACTTGAAGAAAAAAGCCGATGCAGAGCTCGCACGAGCAAGAGAGGCCGAGAAGGCAGCTCGTTCCTACGATTCATTATTTAGTGTTGAAGAAGATGAATATGCCGCACCAAGGAAAACCGGGAGAGAGTTAGAGGAAGATTTTATGTGATGTTAAACCAGGTACGAGGAATGTATACGATATTAGTGAATGTAGTCGGTTATCATTGTGTGCATGTGGTTGCTAAGAATCTTATAACTTGTCCATCCTACTAACCTTGTGCAGAACTACATTATTCAATACAATAAATCGTAGTGAACGATTCTGGTTCCAGTATAATTCTTTCTAGTTGAGTAACGAATTCTCCAGAACTTAATCCAAATTATAACACAAGTAGGTAATAAATATAATCAAAAAGTTGCATGCATAGAAGCTTCGGAGGGATGACATAATCTGTATAGCCGCCGCAAAACACTTCGTGTTGCCCTGGAGGATACAGCGTGAGTCAAACGTGTTTTCTATGATAAGAATTTAGAATTCACCAATTATCCCCGTTTGCATAGTTTGAAATTAAATTCCAAGAGACGGTCGCGTTGACGTAGGGGCCGACCAGCCTTTCTTCTTGGCCATCTCTACAAATTTCGAGTCACTCCATGATGACTCGGGATTATTTTCGGTGGAGGTTGAGCTGGTCGATGCGTGGGTCGTTAAAGAGGTTTGAGTATCATTTTTGTGGACCTTTTGTGCTACTCGTATTCATCAGAGGCGAAGCATTGGTTGGAATTTTCGACAAATGCATACCTTTCATATCCTTGCCAAATATGGCACGAAGATATCCTCCTACTGGTTGATTTTTCTTCGAACACTCAGAATTGGTAGATTGAGGCGAAATCGTGGATTTGGATGGTGATAAAGACATTTTTACTTTCTAGAGTCTAACGAGTTAAATTAATGAGTGGTTTAAAACGATGAGTATGAACAACCCTACCCACAGACGCTCTTACTATATACATACACGCGGTGCCTTATACCACAACCGCTACTCTTAGTAGTTACTTAATTGGCATCTTCAACGTGCTCCCCAATCACCTTGTAAATACCGCAGCGCAGCTCACCCACCGTGACGGGTCTGAATCATTAAAAGATAATTATGAGCTTACAAAATTATTTCCCTTCTTACCATTGACTCCATTCCTAGCTGCGTAGCCCACAGTTAGAGTTAAACATCCTATCTACTGCGGCTCGGATCGGACTTCTACACGAGAATAAGCTCAACAGGCGCCTGCACTACAGGCGTCGGACGCGCCTGACGTTAGCCTCCAATAATATTCATCATACTCCTCGCGTGTTATCTTAGATGCTGCGCTGGAACCAGAACGACATGCCCTCGTATATAGACTCGAGTCTGCATTCTACCCATATGCTCCTCAGCAAATGTCTACTGCGCATTGCTAGAGTGCTCATATAACAAGTGATCAGACTGCGAGATTATCCAGTTCAAGCCTTTGATATGACACAATGTTAAATGTCGAAGTAGTATGTTCGGCCCTAGAACCGTTCATGAGGCATGATACTGCGTAATAAAGAGAAGCTCGACGGAAGATTCGCTGATCTATAAATAGATTACATCGCTAAATTTACAGCAGAACACCGAGAAGCGATATAAAATCGTGTACAGTACATAAACAACATAGGTAAATAAACATTTTTCATCCCTGAGTTAACTGATGAAGAATAGTTTTATTTTATTCAAAAAGTCGGAAACACACCATCCAGTCTAGTTTAAACATGTTGGTAAATTCTTCTCGAAGCCGGGCTAGCCTGTGTCTTCGGATTTTCCTGTGTAAAGTAACAAGTTAAGGACAAAAGAAAATCATAGCAGTAGATATTCTGACTAACCTTTAAACATAGAACGAAACATGGATTTCTTGCGTTTAGGTTTCTTCACCGTCTTGCCCTCCGAGGCCGGCGCTGCATTCGAGGCAGAGGATGCACTGGATGATTCGGATGGAGTCGAGGATACTGAAGGAGTGAGGGTCGAGCTTGATGCCTCAGAACCTCCTTCTGAGGATCCGGTGTTATTAGGCGTCAATTTTTTGGAGGGTTCCTTCTTTGGGCTGGGCATATATCCTCCCGTACCGTATCGTGACTGTAAAGTTCCTAGAGCAGCTGCGAAGTCTTTTTGTGGCGGTCGATTATTAACGTTGAGCGGTGTAGACGATGAAACAGTAATAACTGTATCAACAGACGTTGTTGAGGGGTATGATGTGTTACTAGTCATGGTTGAAGCACTTGGAGCTGCTATAAATTATTGAGATATTGGACTGTTAAGTATCTGAACAGTTTGGTAATATTTGGAGAACTTCAAAGAGCAATATATTTATATCCTGGTACCTTAGTGAGAGATAAGGAGGTTGTCGATTTAATCCTAATGGGCTTAATGGTGAAGAAAGTCATTCCCGATTTTACAGCACATGGGACACTGAATGAGAGCGTCCAATACGGCGCCCAATGTTAGGCACTACTCACCATTCCAATGGTGAAAGTTGCGGTTGCGCTGCGGGTAAGGGCATGCGCAGTTATTTTTAGTCATAATAACGGATGCGCCATAGCGTACGATAAGTTCGTGGCTCTTGGAGAATAGAGAAAGAGTCAATCCAGCTGTACTCCGGCTGCGGAGCGCGGGCTGACCAATAAACGGTGGAGGTTTTGGTCGAGTCAACGGAAGATGAATCCACATGGGTGCCCAAGCCTCATGTTCGAATACAAGTCACAAGAATCTCATTTAGGACACAATTATGTACCACAGCATATGAAATATAACCCAGGGCTTAGGGCACAACCGATCAAATACTATGAGGGACCCACTCCTGAGATTCTTCTGTTTCGAGACCGCGGCGAATCTGAACATTTCTGTTGTATTCATATGGTCACTCATGAGAATAAAGGAGTATTTCAGGCCTTCACAGCCTCCTTCCTTTATTATCGTGGTACAAGGGTGAAATAGATGCATCTAGAGGTGAGCTCAGGTTCGGGATTACAGTATGACTCGTCCTACTCCTCCGTCGCGTCTACACGAGCTATTTTTATTCAGTCACATGGTACCCTTATAGCCGATTACTTCCTAATCTAGGTTTGACTCGATCCAAGTTTTGCACTCGAAAGTTTTCTGTTCACTTTCTGTTTACTGTGCATCTTCTCCGATGAGTGTCCATCTGCCAGCTCCCATCAATATCGTCGAACCTGTCAACGACGTAGAATCTCTTTCGTCGTCATCAGAAGAGGAGGAAGAGGATCAGAATTGGGACGACTGGGTGTCTGATTCGATCACTCGCCAGGAGTGCAGATCTTTGTTCGACGATAAAACCTTTCCCTCCGTTGAAGAGGCAGTGAACTACGACAAAATAGCCCATGGGATTGACATTACCGAAGTGTGCTCGAGGCTATGTTGGTATTTTTTACTACCTCGTGGAGTCATCCATCTGACCATTGCACACCTATTTTAGCCCTCGACTTTCATGGCCGTGTTCGCCTTATCAACTACATCCGGAAGAATGTCAGCATATCACACTCTACATCTCTCGTAAATATAATTTATATACCGTCTAGAACTCTTCACCCGCAGAAGTGCCCTCGTTGAAGGGATCTGAACCTTGGTTTACTTCGGACGAGTATCTAATTCCTGCCTTGGAGAATGACCCATTACTGCGTATATATTTCGTGTGCTCTCACCATACAACCACTCATACTGTCGTCATGCAGAGGTCCCTTCAGATGATTGGTCCGATTCCGAAGGAGAGGGAGTATCTGATAACTTGGACCCCGCGCGCAAGATACAAATCTTGGAGGAAAAACTTGCACTTGCACACCGAAACTTCGCCGAGTATCGTACATTAATTAGCGAGAAGCTCGATATCTCTAGTCTTGTGGAAGCTGTCAATCAGCCTGGCCCTAGTCAAGTTATTGCGGTACAACCTAGAGACGATGACTCCCATTACTTCCAGAGCTATGGCGAGAACGGTGGGTCCGATCACTCCTCCATGAGAACGCGTTGTTCAAGTGACCACCTTCGTAGATATACACGCTGTTATGATCCAGGACAAAGTGCGGACATCGACATACGCACACTTCATTCTCACGAATCCATCGCTCTTCCGCGACGCTATTGTTCTTGACGTGGGATGTGGAACTGGTATTCTATCACTGTTCGCTGCTAGGAGCGGAGCGAAACGCGTGTTCGCTGTTGATGCCAGTGACATCGCTGAGAAAGCTGAAAAAATTGTCAAGGCTAATGGCTTTGAAGACGTTATCACTGTTATACGAGGAAAGGTCGAGGACATTACCCTACCTGACGGTATCACGCATGTCGACATCATTGTCTCAGAATGGATGGGGTATGCTCTTTTGTACGAATCGATGCTGGATTCTGTCCTCCACGCTCGGGATAGGTTCTTGAAGCCCGAGGGAATTATGGCGCCAAGTCAGTGTAAGATGATGCTCGCTCTTTGCGATGGCAGTGAGATCTATAAGGATCGTATTGGGTTTTGGAACGATGTCTACGGTTCGCTTAAGCCCGTCTTTTCATCCTCTTCGCTACTAATGTTTTCTGAACTTAGGTTTTGACTTATCTGCGATGGCCGATGATCTCTACGATGATGCAATCGTCGATGTAGTGGGACCTGAGACTATGTTGAGCACTCCGTTTGCGATTAAGGTATGTCGGCTTTGATTTGCTTCCGTCTTCCGTACCTGACGCTGTACCTCAGGACCTCCTCCTGAGAGAAGTTACACCGCGCAATCTTGACTTCACATCGTCATTCGTGCTAGTATCAACTGCGCAGCGCAGAACTAAAATAAACTCGCTCGTTCTCTACTTCGACACCTTCTTCACCGTCACTGGGCATTCTATATCGCCAAGCACGCAAGTTAAGCTAATTAAAGAGGGTGAAGCCGTTCTTGCCGAACTTTGGCCAGTCGGAGGAAAGCCTGCCCCGCAACGAAGACAGAGTCAAAGTCGAGAGAAGGAGAAGGTGACCAGTTTCAGCACTGGTCCCCAAAGCATGGCGACGCACTGGAAGCAGACTTTATTCTTGCTGCGGGAACCTATTAGTGTCTCGGAAGGTACCTATTAGCCAACCTATTCTCTTATTGTAAGTTACTCATCACCGCCCTTCAGGCTCTATCGTCACAGGTTCCTTCCACTGCCGCAAGAGTGAGACTAACTCACGAGAGTTGGATGTCGAGATTCACTATTCCGTCAAACAAGATCCTGATTCATCACCCAGCGACATTGTCGTGCAGATGTACAAGGTCCGATAAATTATTTACTTTACAAGGAACCGGGATTCGGATGGATGTCCGCATGTAATACACATTGTTTATCCTGACACAAGTATCCGTATTGCTGTACATTATTTTTGTATACCTTGCTGTTTCCCGAATGTAGGAGTAAAAAGTAAACTGTAGCTTTACATCCATTTCTTGGGTTTCTTGCTAATCAATGGTTAAATGTTGCTTTGAGTCTTGCTTGTACATAGTCGCCGGCCGTTACCACTTCGTATTTCAAGGGATGCTCTGGCGACACGCAACTAGGAATCGGCTATAAGAATAATACTATATCCAGTGTCTCCCGGTTTCAGATAATAAGAAGTCATACCTCAAGCTTAACATTGTAATCTGTTCCAAAGAATAAAGGTATTGAATAGCGCTCGACGCCGCTACGATTGATAGCTCTATGAACCGTAGATTTGAAGATATCATCTGTGAATTATAATATCCAGCTCAGCCACTGCATAGTCACAGCGATGTGCACTACTTACTTGTCCAGCGGGCGAACTGATCCCCAAGACTAAGTAGCTCCGGTAATAAAAACAAGTCTCGATAAAGAGATAAAAAAACGTAGTGCTTACTTGATGACAAGTGTTCCCGGAATTGGTGGGGCATTTATCCAGTTTTTCTCAGCGTTCAGAACCTGAAGGGCTTGTATTCCAGGTTGTTGCCATAATATAGTAAAGCACTACGATTTACTGTTATTGGTTATGTGATATAGGCACTCAAGTGGAATTACGTACTTCCCAGCTGTAAATCCTATCGATTAGGATACCAAAAAAATCCAGGCATAATTTCTACTTACTCTGTATGCGCTCCTATGCCAATAACACGATCGTCAACTGTTCCAGATTGTGGAGGATAGTGCAAAAGCTTCATAAGAGCTGCAGAGTGTCGAGTCTAAATCAAGAATTCAGCTAGGGTGATTGTCCGCTCACAATAACACGGACGAACCTTGTCTTCAAAGAAGTTCTCACGTTGATTAAGAGCAAGGGCGAAAAGTGGAAACATAGATTTTCCGAGCTTTACGGTAGCATGACTAGGGGTTCAGTGCAGATGTAAACTATATGCTTGATCAGATAATAACTCCGATACTCACTAGTACTTCAGGACATTATCCCTAAAGCCAGGAATATCTTCTTCAGAGGGCCAGACATTGGCACCGGCCATGACACCATCTTCTGTGGCATTTGAGTCCTCACTCTTGTTGAGCACTTCCCATCCGAATTCGAATCCTTCCTGCAGATCCCCCGCGTTCTCTGGATTATTATTTCCGCTCAATAGTGGAGAATAGCCTTTGAAATTGGGCGTCTTCTTGTTTTCAATCTGGATAGTTCAAGCTCACGTTAGTATTATAGCTTTACGTAACTCCAAACGAAGACTCAACCTACCATCATTTTAGACTCCGTAGAAAGCGAGAAGAATTTCTTTGCAAATGACAATGCGCCATCAATATATTCCTCTGGGATTCCATGGTTTTTGACTTACATAATATGGAAAGTTGGTAACGTGTTCCCTTTCAAGATACGTTGGACGTACCATAGAAAAAGCCGACGGACATGCATGCGTGTCTTACTTTATCAACCAGCTCTTTGCGAAGAGTGGCGTCCTTACTCTCTATGTTGAATAAGTCTCTAGAATCGGCTTATGTAAACTGATAGCGAAAGATTCATCCTGGAAGGAGGCACATACATAATGGGAACCTGCTGAAAGAAAGTGTCCGCAACGTTGCCAACATCAACCAAAGACATCTCTAGTCATGATATATAAGTACCATAAAATATACTTGATTCTCGATATTGAATAAAACCTACTGGTGGTCAAAAGAATTCCGTTATGAAAGTTAGGAGTAAGGATGCTGTTCGGACTCGGATTTGCGATCCGGCACGTACCAGCTTGCTGGTGCTTGAATATATTTGCATCTATTTGCTGGCAGCGTGAATTAGGCCCTCGTTTCCGAACGCGTCGTTCGTATCGTTCTTTTAGGCTTCATCTTGCTTAATCCCATCTGCTTTAATGGCCGCCAAGTGCAACCCTTCTCACTCAGAACGAGCGAATGACTGACTGCCTTGTGATAGATCTCTCGCCTCGTGTATCTTCTGCAAGATCATCAAAGGTCGACTGGAGTTTCCTCATTCAATGCTTCATCTGACGTGTGGTCGAATGATCAGGGGACATCCCGAGCTTCAAGCTCATTGAGACGGAGTTCTCGTTAGTTTTCCTGTCTGATACTCTATTGTTTGAACGGCAATTGAGTGCTTATCCTAGCTACTCTTTCCTCGACATCGGGCCTCTCTCTAAAGGACATGCCCTAGTTATCCCTAAATGTGAAGGTTCAACTTTAGTTCAGTGACTTTATATCTCACGTCATACGCATTTAAGACCATACGGAGAAGATGCATGAACTTCCAGACGAGTACCTCACCGATGTCCTACCTATTGCAAAGAAGATCGCCCTCGCGCAAGGTGTTAAGAACTACAACATTCTACAGAACAATGGACGTATTGCCCACCAGGTACGTAGAACTATTATTTATCATTTCTATTTGTGAATCTTCATTACAACCTGTAGGAGGTCGATCATGTCCATTTCCACGTTATCCCAAAGCCACTGGAAGGAGATCAGGAAGGCCTCGTCATTGGATGGCCGGTGCAGAAATTAGGGAAGGAGGAAATCCAGAAGGTCTATGACGAGATCAAAGGTAGACTTTAATTGTAATAAATATCCGAGTCGCTAGTCTTCCGCAGTATCGTATGAAGCACAAACGTAACATCTAAGGAATCAGAATGCAGCAATTCATTGCCAAGCATCGGGTCTTTGTGTATATTTGGAATAGTGGTCATCGGCAACCGTGACTTTGTTTCCATCTCCGAGTCTTTCCTACCGTTTACTTGCTTGCAGAAGTCTTTAACACCTCCGTTCTGCCAAGAACCAGAAGTAAGCGTCGGACATAAATAGAAGGGACGCGAAAAGGACTACTTGGCAAATATCTTTGAAACATCTTACAAGTACTTCCTTTGTAGCACATGTTCAACCGCATGCACCTCGACCTCCTCCAGATCCAACTTCTTTCGGTATGAAGATTAGAAACAAGCTTACATATGGCTCAATGGCACTCAAGCACGTTTGTCGGTGCGGTGCTTTGATATGAAAATACTCTAAGCCAACTCCTACCGTCGGCTCGCGCCAAACTTTCGAGAAAGAAGCCAACGTGGATCTCGCTTCGGGCTCGCGAAACGTGGACCCTGAGCATTCGATTTTTACCAGCTGCTTTTTGACGTCGTTATTAACAATATGCGAATACCTAAAAATCTTGCTCACAATCTGTCACGAATCATACCAGTGTATAGGCCCTATACGAACTATCTGAGTAGAAGTGAATGAGCACGCACTGCTCAGTTATCTTAGCATCCTTCATTCTGAAAATGGTCAGACTAATTTGTGGCGATGCATAAATCTGCTTATCTTTTTTACCTTTGATAATTACCGTGGCACTGTGGAGCTCTGTTGACTACGGATTCTTCAAAGCGAGAATGAAGCATGGCTCACTTGGCAACTGGCTACTCGGTACATGCACCTATGTGCTTCTGACGACTAAGGGAACGGGGGCTCGTCTTCTAAACTGAGGTTATTGGACTGTCCCTATCGGGGGTAGCCACTACGTGGGTTGGTATAAAAAGTGAATAAGATGCAGCTTAGTTTGGTCGTGAGCTTGAGGTTCCCTTTACGCAGAGCGTAGATATCTCATCTTGCAATATCGTTCATAGCCTCGTTCACTCTCTTTGTCTTCGATCTTTTTGTCTTTTACAACTGTTACTGCAACTCAAATCATGCGAAATCAGTCGCTTGAAGAGACGGCCCAGAACGCTCCTCGCGTTAGTGCACTTGCTAGGCGAATACATGGCTGGTCATGGCAAGCAGTACGTCTAGCTTGGCTTTTTTTTTTAAAAAATTATCGAGTCGTCTAACTGTGAATAGTTCCCTATAGGAATGGGCACAGGCGCCGTTTATGTCACTCTATCAGGTTTAGAGAATCGCTCTTCGGCGTTAATCGCAGTTGAAACCATTTTCTATTTCCTGAACATCGCGCTGTTTCTCTTGAACACCATTACGCTGTTACTACAAGCAATTCGTATGTCGTCCCGTTCTATAATATATTCTTGCTTATTGCTAATGATGTCGTGTATAGTGTTTCCTCGGCAAGCAATTCGACTACTGAATGATCCAGTAAAGGGCATATTTGTGCCGTTGATTGTATGTAACTTCCAGTTTATTAAATTAAACAGCATTTACACGCAATCTTAGGTATTATCGTTTGCAACCATCATCATTGGGACGATTAACTACGCTGTTCCAAGCGGTCATGTCCATCCTGGATTTATATACTCTCTATTCTGGTATATATTTCCTTCACAGTCATTGCTGTGTCACTAAATATGCGATAGGGTATATGTGACGTTTGCGCTTTTAACATGTTTCCCGATGTTAATGATTTGGTTCAATAAACCCCACGATCTGACTCACTTTACGCCAGCCTACGCGTTCCTAGTAAGCTTGAAAATCATCTCGATGCTTTCTTGGCTGATCATCATATATTTCTTCAAAGGTCTTCCCGATGGTAATTAGCTTTTCATACTATCTGGAACCCTATCTAACTCCGATTTTTAATTACAGATGCTTGTCGGAGTCGTTGCCTTCAACGTGCTCAGAGTGATGGACCCGAAAGACCCGAATTGCTTGGGAGTTTTACTTGTTGGATATTTCTTCCAAGGGCTCGGCTTTTTCATGACCTTTTTCTATATATGCATATATGTTATTAGGTGCGTTTGGTATCTCATAACCTTCAAATAGCTCGTTGACATCGATGTGCTCAATAGGATTATGATGGTTTGTCCATTTCCTACTAGTTACTCTGGCCAAGAATAATGGGATATATGTATAGACTGGATTTCTGGATGGACATCAAGCTAATGGAGCATTTGTTGCATGTGGACCACCTGGTTTTACTGCTCTGGCTCTCATTAACCTCGGAGATAAAGCTCGAGATATGTGCGTACTCTTAAGTTATCCCTTCGCTCTACATTTGACTGATAGTGACTCCCACAGTCTTCGTGAACATGATTTAATTTCTCCCATAGCTGGGGAGGTGTGGTACGCTGTTAGTGTTCTAGCAGGGGTCCTTCTCTTCGGGCTTGCTGTATTCTTCTTCATCTTTGGAGCGCTACCTTATTGGTTCAAAGTACATAAGAACCTGCATGAGATTCTTGGTTGTTGGGCACTCACGTTCCCTAATGGTGCGTTTTTCGGACATGTTTTCTTCTTTCCCCAGCTCAATGTTCGCTTGCAGTTGGGTGGATTGCAACCCTCCGCATCCTTGGACGTATCTTTCAAATAAAAGGCTTTACGATCGTCCACTTGATTATGACCATTCTAATGTGTATTACATGGGCAGTTCTCTTCGTTCTGACACTGGTCGCCTTCTTCAACGGTCGTATATTTATTTCAAAGCCCGAGGACGTACTCAAGGACTCCATACCATTCAAGGACCCTCAAACCGAATCTCTAGATATGGAGGAGAAAGATTATACGGAACATTCTCCTGCCTGATACCAACTTCATTTATCATCTATCCTCCGCAACAATATTCATATAGAGGACGTTTCCATTTGGGCGTACATTCCTATTTACCATACTCTGCACATAATTATCTCAGAACTCACCACGCTCCTTCAACGTTCCTTATATTTTTGCACATTAGATATTCCAATAGAGTTATTTGTTATTAGACGGCATCCTTCTAAATCTCTCGCAGTACTTCCTGACGCAACATTTGAGCCAATTGTGGTGCTGAAGAAAAAGAAATGCGAAATCATCTGCCTTAGCCTTGTATTACCCATGCGTCGTAGCTTTGCTCATCTTTTATAATTATCCAGCTATGCAGAAATATTATAGTTACTCCCTCGAATTGCTTGCACAGCCTCTTCTCAGGCCCTCCTTCACTGACGCACTTCAATAGCTCGCGGGATCTAATCTTGCATGAACGACGGGTATCGAGCTGCCAAACCACTCACAACTGAACTCCCAATCCATATTCACAGCATTGGCATGGTTTTTCTTTTTTGTTGCTATCCGACCGCTATCAAAGTACACTCATATTTTAATGACCAAGACTTTCGAACACAGCTCTGGCTGGGAAAGTGAAAGAGGGAGGAAGAAGGTGAAGAGGAAACAACTCGTACACGGGCTGTAATCAACGGGCGTATGAACATTAACGGCGTATGTATTTCGTCATATACACAATGCACGTCGAATACCTTCAATCTGAACTACCACTGGCATAGTTCTTCACGTATACCGAATTGGCCTACCATCTGGAGTGAGGAAAAGGAAACTTCAATTTACGTAGCAAACTCACCAGTGGGCCCATCTTTGTCCAATAACACCCATCTCAACACCACCTCCGTCCCCTCGCGTATCGTCTGTGTACCCTGGAATTTGGTCAACCTCGTCGCCGTATATCCTGGTGTCACAGCATTAGCTTTAATCCCATCCTTCTTCAGTTCATGCGCTAGGGCAATAGTATATGAGTTGACTGCAGCTTTCGACGCGCTGTATACAGGAGATCCGCGATGGTTCTGTGCTTGACTTCCATTCGATCCGAGTTCAGAGCTGACATTGGTGATAACACCTTCCTTGGAGGCCCGCAGAAGCGGGATGAAGGTTGTAGTAACTTGCACCAATCCGAAGAAATTCGTATCGAATAAACGGCGGAGTGCATCCATGGATATATCTGCTGCTGGCCTCTCTTCTATCCCAATAGCTATATCATTCACAGCTAAGTGATCAGTAGACGTTGAAACAATGGACAAAAGCACAAACCAGCATTGTTCACGAGTACATCCAACTTCCCTTCGGCTTCCTCGATAACGTCCTTCGCCGATGTGATAGAATCATGGTCTGTGACATCCATGCGCACAAACTTTACGTTTAAACCGTCTGTTTTCAAATTTGCCCTGCAGTATACGATTAGAGGTCGACTAGCTATCGAAGTCCATGATTTTGTGAACTCACTGAGCTTCCTTTCCGGCTGCTTCGTTTCGCGCACTCAGATAGACTATATGACCCTTCTCCGCGAGGACACGTACAAGGTCAAAGCCGATGCCTGTGTTAGAGCCTATGTGCACCACAGATGAAAGACAATAACCAGTGAAGTGGTCCATGACATACCAGTGACGAGAATAACTTTCGACATCTTTGATTAAATGATTGAGAATGTTGGTAAGAACGTTGAAAGCTCGTGGTAGAGATGTCCCTATTTATATGCTCCCTAAATTCGAATACAAGGTTGGTACAAAGAATTGCCTCATATAGTGCGAAGCGAGGGATTTTCTGACGAGTTCAAGAGATGATTATCGTTAATGATGTATTGTCTAAAAATATCTGTCGTGGGGTTATCGTACACTCCTGTAGCAGAGCCGAGGAGACTACGCAAGCCGGCATCGTAATTGAATATGGATCGGCAAGCTTTCTAGACTTCGTAAAAGAGATGAGCAAGAGTAAGAAGCAAGAGCAGTGTATTAACGCCGACGGAATGTCATATACGTGCGTCGTTACGTCGGCAGACGTCGGATGCTATTGGAAAAAACCAACTTCCTCATACATAGATGCTCACGAGTTGTCAGTTCACCATGGTACTTCTTCTCTCTTGTCATTTACAAACAGGTCTAAATTGCGATTAGACAGTGATATATGGGATAGGTCTAGTCACATACCTGTAGGACCATCTTTATCAACAAAGCCCACGGTAACAAAGCCTCAGCACCAACTCTAACAGGCTTCCCGCCTTGGCCAAAGAAATTCAACTTGGTAGAGGTGACCCAGGTATTACTGCATTCACTTTGATGTCCTCCTTCCGCAATTCATGAGCCAACGACACTGTATATGGGTTAGCAGCAGCTTTGCTTGTATTGTATGCGACGAGATGATAGCTTGTCTCTGGTCTCGATTGTCGAGTATTCGATGCCACGTCGGTAGAGACGTTCAGGATTACGGCATGAGTTGCCTTACGAAGTAGAGGCAACAGCGATGTTGTGGTTTGAACAAGGCCGAAGAAATTTGGTTGGAAGGCCCTACGAATGATATCGGGAGAGACGTCCGTAATGTTCTGGTTCTCATCCATGCAACTGATACCTGATTTAATAGCTCACGATCGTTCTAGCAGGAAACGCGTTGCATAATGCGATATTGTTGGGTACTCGTTTGGCATGTATCTAGAACGATAGCAGACCGTCGATATTTCTATCAATCCTGAGGGGTGCAAATCTGCGAGCACTTCACATGTAGCACAGAGGTCTTGGGAATCGACAATTGCAGAGTGTGCTAGCTCCTCGAAGGTTTGGCAGATTATACGTATTGTGTGTCTTGACTGAAAATTGGTATACAGAGAACGTTTAAATGCTGTGAACGCACTTCTCCAGAAGTTCATACTCCAACCATCGTTGATCGAAGACGTTACGCTCGTCATGCTAGATAACGAACAATATCCGGGTCCTTGACAAATTGTTAAGCCCATGAATCAAGGAAGAGAGTAGGCTGAACTCACCCTTCAACGTTATATGCGTGGTGTCCGGCCGCCAATCCTCCTGCAAGGCCGGCGATGGTCTCGTTTGGTGGGAAGTTGTCGGCTTTCAAAGATGGAGACGCGTTGTAATATTGAGTGGAATTTAGCAGATATCTGCAGTGGGTTGTTAGAAGCGTAGTTGGTTGGATGAGCGAAATGGTCACCTATGTAGCTCTGCTGTACGCTGCGAGAGCGCTCCAAACGATACTGAAATGATGTTGAACTCTACTTGCTCCAAGGACATCGACTCATTCGGTGGTGCATGTAGAAGGTAATCTGAGCGGAAAAGGCCTAGTTGTAACGGCTACATATTCATTAGCACTTTCTTCACATATAATGCGAAAACTACGTACCTGGCCGCATCCGTGTCCCTGAGCTTCCGTCAAACACGCCTCTCAGACCCGAGGGATTGAAGGACAGTTAAGGCTATGTATGAGGTAGTGCTTCGACGTGATGAAAGCACCTGCTATTCTAATCGTCTTCATGCTCTCTATGATGCATTTGTCTCCAGAGGCTTGTAGTCGGACCTTGGTTAAATCGAGAGGAATGGATGGTTATCAGTAGGGTGCAAAAGAGACGAATGGATGCACATTACTGTGTACGTCCGCGTCAGTCCTGTCCGACGTGTTCACCATCGAGTGGGGACTGCGAGGGCTGATAGCACGCAGCCCGGGCTGCGGGCCGGTATTACTTGGTCAAAAGTTTACGTAAGTCCTACCAGAATCTTCCTTGCCTTGTTGCAGACTCCAGACGGTTTGCACGATGTTGCTCTTAAACTCCTTGGATTGTGGATTTTGCGTTTTCTGCGTTGTCGCCCTGGCAGTATTTTACTCATGTCGCAAAATAACTCTGCCCTAATCGGCTCGATAATCGAGCGCAAACTTACTGCGACCGCGAGGTCACCTCAGCCTTCTAGTTCTGGCAAGACTGGCTTTCCAACGGTGCAGCATCGATCCAAAAGTGCTTTCTCTAGAAATAGAGAGGAGTCTCGCAAAACTAGTGGTCTTTTGAGACCAGAAGAACCTCCCACCCTTCTACCTGTGAAGTCTTCTCCGCCCAACCCAGTAGAAGACTGGCGAGAGCAAATCAGCAAAGAAAATGAGAAGCGTGTTGCGGGAATGTCACCAGAGGAGATAGAAGAAGAGAAGAGGCAGATTATAGATCGATTTGGCGCGGATATTGGCGATGTTCTCAAGCGTGTTCGTCAGTCAAGGGAGAGACAGTCTTCGAAGAATTTTGCACGTTTTAAGGCAGTTCCGCTGCCCAACAACGACGGAGAGGAAACGCCGCCAAGAATGAAGGAAGGTCATTCGGGCGAAATATTTATCTCTGTGACTCTGAGCTGAATATTTGTTCTTTAGTCCCGATAACGCGCTCTGAGAGTCCTTCGCGCGTCAAGTCGCCTGAAAGAGGTGAGCATTGTTAACATACTACACTATCTCCATTTATTAACCTTGTCTTCTATTTAGCAAGGTCTCCTCCACCCCCGGCACTACTCGCAAGTGGCTCTCGTCCTTCCAGCAGGTTGGACCGTAGACTCCGATTCGCTGAGCTCGGTCCAGATGATGTTCATGTGTACGAATCTGCACCGCCTTCTCCAACCAAGAAAGCGCTGGCTCTTACTGCGCCAACTGGCGACGACGGTGATGTTGTTTCGCTTGGTCAATGGCATGGTACAATGGCCCCTCAACCATCCGAGCCTCCGTCTCTAGAACCAACGGAGCCAGAGGAAGGATCAGCAGAATATATTCGTCGAAGATATTTCCCAGATGCACCTGCGGATGACCCAAATTTGGCCTGGATGAATATGGCTCCAGCTACACCTGATATGACGTCGTCATCTCTACGATTTGATTTGCACGGAAATCCTATCGCACTTGCTCTGTCCTCTACACTACCTACACACTTAGGATTGCATCACCATGCTGAAGGTGAACATGCCGGATACACGCTTGATGACATTTTCTTGCTATCACGATCAACGGTGCCTGCACAACGAGCGAACATGCTCGGTATTCTTGCTCGAATTGCTGAGAAGATTGCCAAAGTTAGAAAGGGTGACGTGGATGGGTTACAGGAAGTTGTAGGCAAGGAAGAAGATCTAAGAAAGCGCATCGTCGCTGCTGGTGTTGAAGCTATGTCTGAACGAGGAGGAGTTGGTGCTCATGCCGTTGAGGTTATCTGGGTGTGTGTGGTAGCATGGGATGAGGATCTCATCGACATTGAAGGTGTCGAGCTAGAATCTCCAGCACATTCTGCCATCAAATCACTACCACTGGACTTCATGCTACCACAGATAGCGGCAATATTTGCGCAGGGAGATGCTCTACCGGAATCGCGATCCCAATTGTTAGCCATCCTCCACCGCCTCGCTCAAGAAAGCAATGAGATTGCTACAACCATAGCAGCCACGCCCAAATTGCTGTCCAGCGTTTTACAGACCTTCCTCCTTACGCCAATCCCTCCAACAGAATCGGCTCCTCTGCCAGATCCTTCCGCCTTCCAATTCTTTATTACTATCGCGCTTTCTTCTCGAAGTAACGCCAAACTCGTGGAAGAACTCTCTGACCCCCTTTTGCGCTACCTTACATTCCTTCCGTCGTCTTCTCCTTATCCCGCAGCTCTCACAAGTAGTCTGATAACGGCTACCTTACACCTCTACACTGTCCTCGCATCTTACGGATTCTATTCGCACATTTCCACCACTGTGATGGAACAGCTCAACCAAGTTGCTCAATACATTTTGTCTGAAGCATGTACATCGCGAAAACTGTTGGAGAGGTGGGCAGGGCTCGTGGAGAGCTGGACAGTATGTGCGGTCGACCCTCACAAGACTACACCGACACATGAGATTCTGTGGAGCCAGGTCGTCGGATGGGGGTGGAATGAAGAGATATCAGAACTGCAGGCACGTCTGGGGACTGAGGAGAAGGATTGGGGCGTTTGGACCAAGACTTGGGACGCTCAGGCAGCTTGGTTGGAGGGATCTAAAGTCAATGCAATTAAAGGGGGAGAGGATGAAAGGGCGCAATTTGTTGTCTCTGTGAGCCCCAGATTTGAGAGCGGAAAACAGAAAGAAGTTGTATTATGTGCGATTGACGCCATCCAGGCCGGCCTTCTGAAGACGACATCCTTGGTAGACGATGATGGCTTTACAGACACATTACATTCTCTATTTTGCTATGCTAACCTTCTCACTGCTGCCATCCGCCTGTGGCTTTCGTGTCTACCTTCCCATCTGGACGGACCTCCCTCCTCTCCTCCGTTTTCACTTCCATTCACTCAGATATCTGAACTATGCAGGCAGCTTCTCGTCCACCCTGTGTGGACCTTGGTTTCCTCGCTAGAGAAGAGCCCCGCATGTAGATATGTGTTCTGTCGCGGCCTATCATCTCTTCTATCTATCTACTTGAAATTCTCGAGGCGTCTTCCTGATATCTCACAAGATCTGTGGATGGCACAGGCATTATCGATCCTTTCACGACTGATGCCTGGAGATGAGGACTTTGCTTTGCAGATTGTACAGGATATCACTTGCCTGCTTACACCGGATTGGGCTGCGACTCGGTCGATTGCGGTCCCGCCTGTTATCTGGGAAAAGAGTGGGATGTCGGCTATTACGCCTTTCTTGACGAATACTCTACGACCTTTCCAGGATGTTTACATTGGGCCACTGTCTATGTCGCCCCAGTCGATCCAAGCTGCCACTACCCAGCGACTTCCCGCTCCCTTTAAGCTTAGGACCTTCGGTCTTCCGGTGTTCAGAGACTGGACTCTCACTCCCCTCGACCATTTACTACGCTCTGGAGATTCCACTGTCTTCAAAGCTCTTCCCGCTGATTGGGATTCATCAGAGGTTGAAGTTACTCGCGCTGCACTTTTCTTCACCATGGTAGCACGGGACGTACTTCATCGGTTTATGTTAAATAGTTTCGTGCTGACTCGCGAGGAAGCAGTCTTTGGCTGCATGAAAGTATTTATGTTAGAGCATGGGCAGCCGCAGAACGACTCGGCGGAAGAGGTGTTTAGAGACGGTATTGTGGGGCAGTTGATGGATGATGTTCTTCGTCCGTATACGATCGGAGCAATTGGGACTTCTTCCGCGCTCGTCGCTCCCGCCGGGGAAGAGAGCTTGGAGAAGGTTGCCGTGCGTTTCCTCGGGACTTCTGTACCGTTCTACCAGTACTACACCGATTTCGTGGCACTTTATGATGCGATCTCATTCTCGCATCCACTTTTCGCTCGGCTACTTCTTCCATCAACGTCGATGCGCTATCCCGTCGACTACCGGAAACACCTATGGAATGATTTCAATCACGTCATGCGAACCATCCGCACTCCATTCGAGCAGGTTATCTCGGGTGATCTCAGAGAATATCTGCACCCTCTGGAGGCGGACCCACAGCTCATAGGGTCATATCTTCGTTCGTTGTTGAAAGGTTCCTTACAAGAGTTCGTGCGACTGGTGGCACTTCACCATTTAGCGTCGAATATTTGGATAGACCTCGAGAAAGAAGGATACAACGACGAGCGGGCTGGTAAACTCTTGAAGACTATCGTGGATCAAGGAAGTAAAGAGCTAGTTTCCGAAGTGGTACGGTATCGCCAGTCGAGAGCAGGACCAGTCGTGCTTCCACCGTTATGCTTCTTGGGTTTGGATGACGTCAAGGAGGCGAGAATTCAGAGCCTTAGACGGTGGGGAGGTGAACCCCTCGTAGAACGATTAGAGGCACTATTTCACACATAATGTATAATAAATTTGTATAGGCATCGTTTGCTCTATTGTGTGATTCTTACCTAGTCTACAATTTCATAATAATTTCAAAATATCAAGCTGACCATGTAAGCGATATTCCAAGGCCGACTTGATAAGAAACTATCTGAGTTTATGGCTTCCAAGTACAGCTCAAAAGGTGGCAACGGACAGGGTCCGGTTCGGATGCTACTTTCAAAGGAATCAGCCAAACAGCGATCATACAAACGCAGCCAGTGATCACACATCTGAAGCGTATCAGCATGTCGCAATCGGTCTCCGTAAGCAGAACGGAAGGCATTCGTCTATCTTCGCTGAACGCCCTTAATCTGTGCTTTCATCTACATTCTGCTCATCTTCCAAGTCGCTCAGAACCTCAGAGGAAAATACGAACATAAACGATGTCGGCAGAATTTGATTTCTCGCAATGGCCACCTGCTCTTTCGAAGACGCAGCTCGATGCACTGACACTCTACTCTACAACTTACGCTCTCTCGCATGGCCTTTTATACCTACCGCTAATTAAACCACAGCCGCCAATTCCAAGCGCCGCCATTCATGCACCATTATCTCTTTTTCCTTCTCCTTTTCCACGTAAACTATTCGACCTCGCGCGGAGAATACAACGGACGTATGATACCCTCTATGCTAGGATCGCGATGGATGAGGACTTTCTGGACGAGATTATGGGTGCTGAGACCGGTGTGGGGAAGGTGGATGATTTTATTGGCCAACTTTGGAAGGGGTGGAAGCAGTTGCGCGATGATGGACTTGTTCAAGTACGTAATTTTCGTGTTGAATGTAAAGAAGGTGCTAATGAATATGTAGCCGTTACAACTAGGCCTTTTCCGCTCAGATTATCTTCTACATGCACCACCGAATGAGTCGATATCCTTGAAGCAAGTAGAGTTCAATACCATTTCAGTATCGTTTGGAGCGCTCTCGCAGCGTACAGCAGAGTTGCATAGGTGATCACTTCACTCATCCAACAAATTACGCTTCTAACAACCCACTCTAGATATCTGCTGAATTCTACTCAATATTACAATGCGTCGTCATCTTTGAAAGCCGACAACTTCCCACCAAACGAGACCATCGCCGGCCTTGCAGGAGGATTGGCAGCAGGACACCGCGCATATAACGTTGAAGGGTGAGTTCAGCCCACCCTTCTCCTTCATTCATGGGCTTAACAATTCGCCAAGGGCCCGGATATTGTTCGTTGTCCAGCATGATGAGCGTAACGTCTTCGATCAACGATGGTTGGAGTATGAACTTCTGGAGAAGTGCGTTCACAGCATTTAAACGTTCTCTATATACTAATTTTCAGTCAAGACACACAATACGCGTAATCCGCCAAACCTTCGAGGAGCTAGCTCACTCTGCAATCGTCGATCCCAAGACCTCTGTGCTACATGTGAAGTGCTCAACAGATTTGCACCCCTCAGGATTGATAGAAATATCGACGGTCTACTATCGTTCTGGATACATGCCAAACGAGTACCCAACAACATCGCATTATACGACGCGTTTCCTACTAGAACGATCACGAGCTATCAAATGCCCGTCAATTGCTCTGCAGCTCGCAGGTGGAAAGAAAATCCAGGAAGTTCTAACTCAGCCTGGTATACTCGAACGATTCCTTTCCGACGAGAAGAAGTACGGGAAAGACATCTTCCAGGAGCATAAAATATCTGAGTTGCGGGCGAGCTTTATGGGCATGTGGGGATTGGATACAGGGAACGATCTTTTGAATCCTGATACCGAGGCAATCAAATCTGGGAAGGAAGGATATGGGGTGCTGAAAGCCCGAGAGCTTGCTTCGTCATTAGTACTCAAACCTCAACGTGAAGGTGGAGGCAACAACGTCTATAAGGAGGACATTCCCGCCTTCCTTGATTCACTTCCACCGAAAGAACGCCAGGCGTGGATCGCTATGGAGTTGATCGTCCCTCCAGAGGGTGCGGGCAATTACCTGGTTCGTGCAGGAAGCACCGGATCAGAGAGTCAAAACGCATTGAAGACTGAAGTGGTCAGCGAGCTCGGAATTTTTGGATGGGCGCTATTTGGAGGCTCAGGGACAGCTGTGGAGGAGAAGGAGGCGGGTTGGTTGATACGGACAAAGGGAAAGGATAGCAATGAGGGAGGTGTAGCAACTGGATTCTCGGTGCTCGATTCTGTTCTCCTGGTGGATTAAAGAAATTGTGAGTGTGCGATCTTGCGAATTATAACTCGTTCTAACACCCACTGATCTAGGAATAACTTATATATAACGAAGTGTCTCCTACAATACACTATATAACAGCACCTTTCCCCATAAGGAACTTCACACGGAAGAGCAGTGTCTTGATAATCTTTTATTCACTAAGGCAATATCTTCGGTGATTAGGCCGTTACGGAGGCTAATGGCGCTTCTGCGCTTCAAATAAAGCCGTTCAGTGGATATTCCAACGACACAACCTTTATGTAGGTGATTTGTTGTGTGTACACGATCAGATGACTGGGTGTTACGTTGCTTTTTCTGTCTGGAAAGCCGATATATCGCCTGGCACCGATGTTTATCCACATTGTGTTCGCCATAAAGCTCGCGTATTGGTATGGGTATTGAACACGTCGTGTCATGGCCATGGTCTTGCCGTCTTTGCTGGTCGTGTTCGCTGCTGTTACTGGTGTTCTGGGGACGCCTGTTATTTATGATGGACGCGCTCAGTTTAGCTTGAAGGCTGCTGACCTTGATTCTTCTGCTGATCCATACCTAACGTATGTATAGCTCATTATGATGAGATATTGATGCTAACGGTGCGATTGCTAGCGGTGTGAAGGGAAGCACCCAACCTGCCTCTCATGTGCGTGCTTCTTAGCTGGGACAAACGATATCTAGCTAACAACATTTTCATGTAGTACTCCACTCTCCTCGGAAAGTCAGCTGCCCCAACCCCTCTCTGGAATAAGAGAGTTGTGCCATTCCTACCCTTCTGGACGACGCCAAATGAGCAACCCATCTCCGTATCGATCGACAACAGCTCTGTATTTATCCCCGGAAGCAATCCTCCCCAGTTCGGATTCCGTCGTACAGAATTGATCGCTCAAAAGAACGGAAGTCATACTGCCCTCGTTGCTGAGATGGAGATTGGCGTTAGTGTGTTCCATTTCTCTATCAAGTTGGATGAGAAGCGTCCGCTGAACTACAACCATGAATACCAAATCGTGTTTATTGAGCCTAATGATGGATCTCATGTGTTTGGAATTCAACTGGGTAAGTTGGCTTTTCTTATTCTTAAATTACACCCTAAATTCTATACTACAGGTTCTCCGTTTACCAACCCTACTGGATCTTTACCAGCAAAGAACGCGCACTCTTTCAAAGTGCTTGACCATGCATTGAACGTGCTTTTCACCGCTCCATTCACCCCGGGCAATTGGCACAACTTCGCCGTCCAGGTCGACTGGGACAACCGCACGCTTGCAACACTGTATTCCAAGGATGGCTCATCCCTTAAGGCTGTGACTAAGGTCATTCCCAACTTGACCACTGCTGCAGGCACAGCTGGACAAGGCGATTTCCACTTCGGCGTATTGAAGGCACGTCTTGATTACCATAGCAGACTCGAATACAACCTAATGCATTTACACAGCTTCCTCTTGTCAATCCTACAGATCCTCCTGCACAGCAAGGTGATGTTGTTAACCATGGCATCCAAGAGGGAACTACGGAAGGGTTGATTTATTCAGGTGTGTTCGTGGAGAGTGTGGCAAAGGGCATTAGTATTGGTGGGAGTGAGGTGATCAAAGGAATTGGTCATTAAAAGATAAGTAAATGACCTGGGCTATCGGGAAGAACAAAAAATGTTATACCAGTTTTACTTGAATTCTGAATTTGAAGCTTGTTTGGACTTTGAAGCTACGGCTTTCTCATCAAGTTGTTTACATCTGTTAATATCACAAGAAACCAGCTACATAAGCCCGACTGACATTCACCATCTCCCTCACCATTACTGTCTGCATTACACTGTCGATATTTGCGAACAACAAGCATTTGAACACCTTCTCATCTGCTTGCTTCCAAAATTTACGAGTTCCTTGTGACTATCTAGCTCGTGGCAAATTGCCAGAATCACCATTCTCGCCTATAGACTCATTTCCTCCACCTTCAAGTGCTCCTATCATAAACATTCACTCGCGCAAGTCGAACACATATAGGCGCTTCTAAACCAAGGTTCCTCACCATATGGAATGTGGACCCATTAGGAAAAGACAGCCGTAATCATGTAGTCCATGCTGACAAAACACTTGACATCATGGATCGATGCATCTGGACATCCTGGGTATATAATCCCAGGCAATTCGTCTTTCAGGTCTCGACAATCAAGCACTTAGCATGTCGAAGGTTATTCTTGTAACAGGTGCGAGGTTCACTCCAAAGTTATTTCGCGTTGGTTTCTTAATTGAAGTACAGGCGCAAACTCCGGTATTGGATATGAACTTGTGCGCCTTCTCGCGGAGAAAGGGCATACTGTGTATTTGGGCGCGCGAAATGAGGTAGCTGGGCAGGAAGCACAGTGCGTTTGAACCGTCTCCTTAATGTCTGCTCTATCTGATCGAAGCAATCGTCGCCAGAGAGCAACTCAAGAAAGATGGCCTAGACGTTAAGACTGTGCGCATCGATGTCACAGATCTTGCGTCGGTTGCAGCTGCTAAGGATGTAATTGAGAAGGCAGAGGGGCGATTAGATGTTCTTGTTAACAATGCTGGTGCGTGCCATAGACTGACATTGCTCCTGGTTCCTCACTACGCGTATTACACTACATCAGGTATCAGTTGCATGGATGAAAACCAGAACGCTACGGATGTCTCCCTCGATGTTGTTCGCAGGGCTTTTGAACCGAACTTTTTCGGTCTTGTTCAAACTACAACAACCCTGTTACCTCTACTTCGCAAGGCACCTCACGCCGTAATCGTGAACGTCTCTACCGATATGGCATCGAATACTCGACAATCGAGACCTGAGGCAAGCTATCACCTCGTAGCATACAATACGAGCAAAGTTGCTGCTAACTCATACACGGTGTCGTTGGCTCATGAATTGCGGAAGGAGGGCATCAAAGTGAATGTAGTAACACCTGGGTACACCTCGACTAAGTTAAACTTCTTTGGCCAAGGTGGGAAGCCTGTTAGAGCTGGTGCTGAGGCTTTGTTACCGTGGGCTTTGTTGATAAAGATGGTCCTACAGGTATGTGACTAGACCTATCCCATATATCACTGTCTAATCGCAATTTAGACCTGTTTGTAAATGACAAGAGAGAAGAAGTACCATGGTGAACTGACAACTCGTGAGCATCTATGTATGAGGAAGTTGGTTTTTTCCAATAGCATCCGACGTCTGCCGACGTAACGACGCACGTATATGACATTCCGTCGGCGTTAATACACTGCTCTTGCTTCTTACTGATGCTCATCTCTTTTACGAAATCTAGAAAGCTTTGTCGATCTATATTCGATTACGATGCCGGCTTGCGTAGTCTCCTCGGCTCTGCTACAGGAGCTGCATAACCCGACAGATATTTTTAGACAATACATTATTAACGATAATCATCTCATGAGCTCGTCAAACAATTCCTTGTTCCGCGCTATGAGGTAATTCTTTATACTAACATTGTATTCGACCTTAGGGAGCATATAAATAGGGCCATCTCTTCGATGATCTTTCAGCATTCTCACCAACATTCCCAGTTATCTACTAGTAATAAAAGATGTCGAAAGTTATTCTCGTCACTGGTATGTCGTGGACTACTTCACTGGTTATTGTCTTTCATCTGTCGTGCATATAGGCTCTAACACAGGCATTGGCTTTGATCTTGTACGTGTCCTTGCGGAGAAGGGTCATACAGTCTATCTGAGTGCCCGAAATGAAGCAGCCGGAAAGGAAGCTCAGTGCGTTCACAAAGTCATGGATTTCGATAGCTAGTCTACCTCTAATCATATACTGTAGGGCAAAGTTGAAAGCAGACGGTTTAAATGTGAACTTTGTGCGCATGGATGTCACAGACTACGATTCTATTACAGCGGCGAAGGCCCTTATCGAGGAAGCCGAAGGGAAGTTAGATGTGCTCGTGAACAATGCTGGTTTGTGTTTTCATATGTGCATTCAGCTTTTACTGATGACCTAACGGTGAATATATAGGTATTGCGGTAATAAATGACACAGTAGTAGATGTGTCCATGGATGTGGTCCGTCGTATTTTCGATACAAATTTCTTCGGATTGGTGCAAGTTACTACCGCCTTCATCCCGCTTCTGCGGGCCTCCGAGGAAGGTGTTATCGTCAATGTCAGCTCTGAACTCGGATCGAATGGAAGTCAAGCACAGAACTACCTCGGATATCCTGTATATGCCGCGTCGAAAGCCGCAGTCAACTCATATACCATTGCGCTAGCACGTGAGCTGAAGAAGGATGGGATTAAAGCTAATGTTGTGACACCAGGATATACAGCGACGAAGCTGAATAATTTCCAGGGTACACAGACGATACGTGAGGGAACGGAGGTGGTGTTGAAATGGGTGTTATTGGACAAAGATGGGCCCACTGGTGAGTCGTTCCGTAAATTATACTTCCCTTTTCTCACTCCAGATCGTAGGTCAATTCGGTGCACTTGAAGGACTATATCCGTGGTAGATCGGATAGAAAAGGCACTGAGTGGATATAGTTGGTATCATTATGAGAACGTGAAGAACTATACCGGTGGTAGTTCAGATCGAATGTTTTGGACGGGCACTGTGTACATGATGAAATAAATACGCCGTTAATGTTCATACGTCTGTTGGAATATGAGCGATAAGATTACGAGCGAGCGCGATTGTGACGGTCAAGTCACTACTATCCACCTCGGCCGAATCTTTGTGCCACCTTCATCATACTTACAGAATATGTTTACTATTTACTTTCTTCTTTTCTGCCACCTTCGTCATATTATCTTTTCTTATATATACTTGTAGTTTATACTGTAACACCTCGTCGAATTAACGCGCATACTTTGCTCCTGACTCCCATCTCGTCGGCATGCGCCGTTAAGGTCTCCAGTTCCTTGACCTTGACTAGTGCTGGAACGGCTCGGCTCGGCTTCAATACCCCGGCTTAGGCTTCATAAAATCTGAAGCCCGAGCCTTGAGCCGTCATCACGGCCGGCCTGGGGTAGGATTAGGCCTGGGCCGCGGCTTGTTACTAAATATACTAAATTTGAAAGTAAAGCTATAAAATCAAATTTAATACTCAATCTCAATATAAATCCATGTATCTATGGTTCTATAGTTGACACGCGTGCAGGGTTACTTCTTGATAAGTCATCTTATCTTTGAATTGCATTTACAGCACAACCAGTTCTCTCAGTCACATCGGAAAGGACATATTTTTAGGTCCAGTGAAACTTTGATGGCGAGTAACTGAAACTATAAAATCATAGTTTAAGTCACTTGCCCTCAAAATTTCAGGTCACCTGAAAATCTGTACTTTCCGATGTGATTAAGCAGTCACTAGCTTACCAACAATCAGTATCAAGAGCCGGCGGCTCAGGCCGAGGCTTACGGCCTCAAGAATTGGAAGCCCGAGCCGTAGGCCGTAGAAGCCCTAATGCACGGCTTCATACGGCTTAGGCTACCCCGGCTCGGCTTGGCTCGGCTTACGGCCTGAGGCCGAGCCTTTCACAGCACTAACCTTGACCGTAACAGCGATCTTGACTACACCCGCAGTTGTACTTGCATTTTAGTGGCACTGTTTCATTAGTCAATTACATACTTTATTTAGATTATCTGCAAGTATTTAAGTAGAGTACTTTGACGATTTGTACTCATCCGTTTGCCTCACGAGCTCACCGAGGCCAAATGTTTACTTCGCTTATTTCAACAACGTCCAATAATTTACAGCCCGTGTAAGAGTTGTTTCATCTTCGACTTCTTCCTTCCCCTTTCACTTTTCCCAACCAGAGCTGTGATCGAAAGTTTTGGTCATTACATATGAGAGTAAGTACTCTGATGGCGGTGGAATTCAGACTTTTTGTCAAGTTGTTTGCTTCTGTTAGTCTAGACGCCGCACTCAACAATTTGAACTTCATAAAAGAGTTTGGCCGACGCTTACATCACTCCCTATTACATATCACTTTTAGCATTTCCAGATACTGAGCACCTGATCTCTTTTCAATCAATACCACTCACTTTCTCAATATACGTCCAATCGTCTTCCTCGTGACCGTGGCCATACAACTCCAGACTCCTGACAAATGGTCAGAACCAACACTTTCGATCCAGACCCATTTCCAAGAGGCTTGAAGTACTCCTGACATGAATGTTCACGAGTTGGGTACTTACAGGTGCTTCCGCGTACTAAATTAGCGCCTCTCGTTATAAGAAAAGTGCACCCTGTAGGAAAGACCTGTCGCGATCGTATTCTGCTGCTGACAAAATGTTTGACATCACGGAGCGATGCTTCTGGACTCCCTATGGCATTTAATCTTAAGCATTTCGACTTTCAGGCCTCGAAGATAAGGCAGAATGTGATTCCTGTAAAATATTCTTGTAATAGGTATGAAGCTCCTTTCGACTTTGTTTTTGCATCGGTTGCCGATTGACTTACAGGCGTAAACTCTAATATCAACCACGAATTTGTTAAATTGTATATCTTCTCGCGGAGGAGGGACATCCTATGTAGTTGGGTGCGCGGAACGAGGTCGCTGGACAGGAGGCACAGTACGTTTGAACCATCATGTTGGTCTCTGCACGTTAACTGAGCAGCGAAATCTTCAGAGAACAACTGAATACAGATGGTCTGAATCCAAAACCGTACGAATCGATATCACAGATATTACATTAGTTGTAGCTATTAAGGATGTGACTGAGAAGATAGAGGAGCGATTGGATGTTCTTAACAATGCTGGTGCGTGTGCCATAGACTGGCATTGCCCCTGGTTCCTCACTATGTGTATTACACTACATCAGGTATCAGCTGTATAGATCAGAACTAGAACGCGATGAATGTCTCCTTCCCTGCCATTTGCAGGACCTTCCAGCCGAACTTCTTCGATCTTGCTCAAACTACACCAACACTGCTGTATCTACTTCGTAAGTCACATCATGTCGTAATCGTGAACGTCTCTGTTGATATAACATCAAATATTCGACAATCGATATACCTGAGGCAAGCTACTACCTCATCGTGTATAATACGAGCAAAGCTGCTGCTAATTCATACACGGTGTTGTTGGTTTATGAATTGCGGAAGGAAGGCATCAAAGTGAATATAATAACGCCTAGGTACAGTTCGGCCAAGTTGAACTTCTTTGGCCAAGCGGGAAACGGAAACATGTTTGAGCTGATGCTGATGCTCTGTTATTGCTTGATAAAGATTGTATGTGACTAGACTTATCCCATATATTAGTATATAATCACAATTCAGACGTACCGTGGTAAATGGACAACTCGTAAGCATCTATGAGGTAGTTTTTTCTCGCATACCATATCAGCATCCAATAGTATCCAATGTCTGCCGACGAGACGACGCAAGTGCATGATTAACATCCCGTCGGTGTTAATACACCATTCTTGCTTCTTGCTGATGCATATCTCATTTACAAGGTCCTGGAAGGCTTTCCGATTCATATTCGATTACAATGCCGGCTTACGTAGTCTCTTCGGCTCTGCTACAGGAGGTGCGATAACCCCACGACAGATATTTTTAGGCAATATATTATTTACGATAATCATCTCTTGACTCGTCGAAAAAAATCCCTCGCTCCACACTGTACAAGGCAGTTCTTTGTACTAACCTTGCATTCAAATTTAGGGAGCATATAAATAAGGCCATCTCTACGACGATCTTTCAACGTTGTTACACAATATTTTATTCCCAATTGTCTTATCAAAGATGTCGAAAGTTATTCTCGTCACTGGTATGTCGTGGACTATTTCAGTGGTTATTGTCTTTGATCTGTCGTCACATAGGCTCTAACACAGGCATCGGCTTTGACCTTGTACGCGTCCTAGCGGAGAAGGGTCATACAGTCTATCTGAGTGCGCGAAATGAAGCTGCCGGAAAGGAAGCTCAGTGCGTTTATAGAGTCATCAAATTTGACAGCTACTCGACAGTTAATCGTACATGGTAGGGAAAAATTAAAAGCAGACGGCTTATATGTAAAGTTTGTGCGCATCGATGTCATAGACGGCGATTCTATCGCAGCGGCCAAGGACCTTATCAGGGAAGCCGAAGGGAAGTTGGATGTGCTCGTGAACAATGCCGGTTTGTGTTTTCATCTGTGCTCTCAGCTTCTGTTGATCATCTAACAGCCAATATATAGGTATTGCGCAATTTTTAAACGACTCAGCGGTAACCATGTCCATGGATACAGCCCGTCGTATATTCGATACGAATTTCTTTGGATTGGTGCAAGTTACGACGGCCTTCATTCCACTTCTGCGGGCCTCCAAGGAGGGTGTTATTACCAATGTCGGCTCTGAACTCGGATCGAATGAAAGTCGGGCAAAGCTAGAGAATTATGTCTGGCATGCGGCATACAGCGCCTCGAAAGCTGCAGTCAACTCGTATACTATTGCGCTAGCGCGTGAGCTGAAGAAGGATGGGATTAAAGCTAATGTCGTATCGCCAGGGTTTACGGCGACGAAGCTGAACAATTTCCGGGGTACGCAGACGATACATGAGGGAACGGAGGTGGTGTTGAGATGGGTGTTGTTGGACAAAAATGGGCCCACTGGCGAGTCGCTCCGTAAATTATACTTCCCTTTTTCTCACTCTAGATCGTAGGTCAATTCGGTGCACCTGAAGGACTATTTACGTGGTAGATCAGATAGAAAAGGCACTGAGTGGACATAGTTAGTATCTTTATAAGAATAGACACGCCCTTGATACTGCGTCCAGTCATTTACAGCGCATGCACAAGTTTCCTCAACCTCTTCCTTCCCCTTTCACTTTGCGCGACTGTATTTTCCCTCTTCACCTCTTTTCCTGTCCGGTCTTTCTTCCATTCTCCGACTCGAAATGCTGCGCGGTAGAACTCGCTCCTCCCACCTGCTCCACGAAGCCAACACCTTCGGGATTCCCCGACCCGATATTTTGTGGCTTTTGTTTTGCGTTGGGTGATGCTGAGTCTATGGATTCGTTCGATCCTGAACGTGCCTTCTTCCCTGCTGCTACCGACTGGCTCTCCGTGTCTTTTTTATGTTTGTTTTTGGGGTCATTGGGGTGCCCCTGCGATTCACCCTTAGTGAATGGTGAAGAGGCATAGTTCCTGGTGGTTGCTGATGTAGTAATAATACGCCTGTTGTTAAGGCTGCGACGGAGAACGGCAGTAATGCTCATGATAGTGGAGATAATTCGAGATGGATATTTGTGCTGTGAAATTGAACTACGAATTCTGAGGAGCGAGTATATAAATGACGAGATATGATATCGTGACGTCATTCGCTGGTAACATTATGATGCGGTAGGTGAGATAAATAGCATGGATTATATATTTCAAATCTGTGTGGTTGTATATTTATGTATACCGCTCGAGATTCTCATACTGAATGGATGAATGTTGAGATAGCTGGAAAGAAAGTGAAAAGTTCAGTGTTTAGACTTGCCAGCTAAAATTAGACAGACTGATATAGCCAGCCGGCTTATCTGCAGACAACCGGTTATATTCTCACGACATTGCACCACTTTGCCGATTCTGACCCTCATACATACTCGACATTGAGCGCACCAACATGCCTCCCATTCCCATTCCACCCATCTATGAGCCCATTCCCACCGAGGAACTGAACAAAGAGGAGATTTCTACTATCTCTCGTCCCAGAAACAAATACAAGAGCGTCTTATTTCGTGTACTAGCCGCCTTCACCATTATGTACGTTCTCGGCTTGGGTTTGAAGCAAATCTCCCGCTCTGGATTCAGCACCGGGATGCGAGGACTGAAAGGGTGTCATGGAGCTCAACGAAACATGTCAACTGGAAACAATCTACCTTCCCATTTCAAATTGCCTTCTGGCGACAAGATTCCCTCTGTTGCACTCGGTACGGCGCAATCTTCGTCTTCAGCCAATGCGCGCGTTACTGAGGAGCATGCGTTCAAAGGTGTATGGCGTGCTGAGAAAGGTATTGTTGGTGATGCTGTCAAGGTCAGTCGTCAAAATAATAATAAATGACGCGATTTTGATCGAAATATGACAGACTGCTTTGAAGGCAGGTTACAGGCACATCGACGGTGCTTGGATTTACGGAGTGCGTATTGAGGGATGATAGTGTGGCATAAGTAGAACTAATCTGGAACTCATTCTGTTTAGAATGAGGCTGAAGTTGGTCAGGCTTTGAAGGAGAGTGACGTTCCCCGTGAACAGATTTGGCTCACCTCGAAGGTAATTCTACTACTGAATCTGCTAGCACTGGTTAATGTTATGTCGCAGTTGTGGAATACGTTCCACGACCCCAAGGATATAGAACCCGTTCTTGATGAGTCTTTGTCGAAGCTGGGAACTGATTACTTGGACCTCTACCTCATACATTGGTAAGATTATGCTTCGTTTCCATGACAGCCGTCTTAAGATACTCTCTAGGCCTGTTGCATTTAAGAAAGGCGGCAAGGCGAACGAGGTTGATCATGAACTGACTGAAAACCCATACCCAACCTGGCAGAAGCTCGAAGAGCTCGTCGAGAAAGGCAAGATCAGGAACATTGGTATCAGCAAGTAAGTTTACTCCATCTATTTATCAACCTACGTGTACAAGGCTCACCTTTCCATGCAATCCAGCTTCAATATCCGTAGGGTTCAGAACCTCACTGCCAACCCGCTGAAAATCAAGCCTGCTGTGAACCAAGTCGAATTAAGTTACTGGAACCCGCAACCTGAGCTTTTGAAGGTTCGTAGATTCGGTTTCATCTTATTTTGACTGTTAACAGCGATTAATGCGAAAACATTAGTGGGCTAAAGAGAATGATCTTCTACTTGAAGCCTATTCACCTCTCGGTAGTGTCGACAAGGTCAAGGAATCATTGAATGTTCCGGTGATCAAGGCCCTGGCTTCCGAGCTAGGAATCACTCCTGCTCAAGTCATTATTTCCTGGCATGTCCAGCGTGGCGTAAGTTCTCTTTCAACCATATTCTCATACGTTATTCATAATGCTATATCGCACAGACGGTCGTCCTGCCCAAGAGCGTCACTCCTTCGCGTGTGAAGGAGAACTTCCAGAGTATACCTTTTTATCCTATATAGGTCCCCATGTGGAGTGCTAATAATTCACCTAGTCACCACTCTCCCTCAAGACGCATTCGACAAGCTCGAGAGAGCCGCAGCTTCTCATAAGCCATCGAGATCTGTGGATCCCAGCAAGAATTGGGGTGTAGATATATTCAACTAAGCTCGATAGTTCAAGACTGTATTACTTAGGTAGGAGCTTAGAATGTATAATTCGATATTTGAAAGAAAGTGGATACATATTGTGCACGAATTTCCCTAATAGCGTCACCGCGTATGAAGGTCATCCACAAAAAATCGGCATACATTATTGAAACGTTGATCTTATAAACCCCCTTTCAATTCTCGGCGTGGAATGGTGGCCGTTGATATTGCTTTAATCGCCTGATGAGCTGTTAATCACGGTTGTTATAAGTCGTGTTGCACTATTATACCCGTTGGCGACCAATTTAGTGGTTGTAAATATCACTTATTTCTGACGAGTCACTGAACTGTGTATGAAAAGTGCAATATTGTCCACTCTTGAGTCAAATACATGAATACAAATACATGTCCGAGCACGTATGCTACACAAGTAGAATGCTAACCTATCGATACAGTACGCAACTATTGGCGTGATTACAATGCTAGTAAATAAATTTCAGTGCTATGATAGCCAGAGAAATGAGACTGCATAGAGATATGAAATACAGTGCCTGATAACTCGAAAAAGTGTAATTGAAAAATAAGAACAAGTTCGCTGGCAGCTTGCATGCCATAGAGAAAAGTACCATATGCTAAAGTTAAGAGCGTTCCGTCAAATGCAAGATTCCCGTCATCAGTCGAATCCACGCGCAATGCTGTGATGCTTTATAAGGATTGCAAGTAGGACTCACAAGCATCTGAAAGTGCTTGCCAGTCCTGCATCGAATAGTTTGAACCCAATGCACTTGGGAAAAGAGCACTGTCGATATTGCACTGTGAAAGATTACTTGTTGTTCCTTGTGTCGACGTTGTCATGGGAAAAACAGAGTTATGATCGGGTACTGGTTCTTGTGTTTCTAAAGTGGAACCGCAAGCCGAAGGAGAATGCATCAACAAGTTGGGTGGTGGCGATGAGAGCTCGGTATGATATTCTGAGCGAAAGGGCATGTAGCGACTATTGGACCTTGGAATATGCAGATCGTCTGTGGTGTAATTTCCATCTAAAACGGTTGGCAGAGGTGTGTTGACCATAGTCTGAGCAGGATGCCATCCGGAGAATGTTGAAAGATTTCGGATATTGGAATTTGAGTAGATGGAAGGCTCAGTGGAAGTCGAAGAAGGAGCCTGAGTGACATAGCTCGTGGGCTTGGCAACTCCTAAAGATAATAAAAGTTATCAATTAGTGCGAACCGTTCTACCAGTGAGCATTGTTAATGATGATCCTAATCACCAAAATGGGAAGCATTGCTTGATGTAGCTACCGGCCATTCCTGGTACTGGGACAATGCTCCGGGATTCTGACTGCCAAGAGAATTTGTATAAGGCCGAGGATGATTGTTATAATCTACGTCTTGGTTATTCTGTCTAATCGCAGTATATTGATGAAGTGAACTTGACGAATAAGGTGCGCTAAAGTTACAAGTAGTTGTGGTCTCGTCAGGTCGCGTAAAGTGATATTTTCTCTTAAGGTATGGATGATAAGAAGACCTCGCATCTTTTATTATTTTAGTCCGCTGAGGGCCAGCTAATGACGATTCAGTACGGTCCAATGAGCTAAAAGCAGACTTGACGAGGCCCGAAGAACCAGACATGGGTTGTGCAAGCTTGAGGGGTTTATTTTCACCGGTGTGTGAGCGTCTCGGGCTGATCATAGGTCTCTCCTGAGCTCGATCTTCGGAAGTCAATTGGTGGTAAACGTCAATGATGAACTGACGCGCTTGTTTCAACGAAGCGTAATGATCTGGATATCGAATCTTGAATTCTTCCCACATCTCCACCTCCAGTCTCCATGGAATGTGCTCGACCAATATCATCTTGAAGAATATGAACTCGCCAGGAGCAGACCTAATATGTGCGCCTTGACTTTTCTGGGAAAGCATATGTCGACATTTTTCCCCCACTTTAGTTTCCAGCAAGTCACGCCATTCATATTCTTTGAATAGCTGATCCAAGAGTAAATGTAGTTCCTGCGGTGGGGTATCGGATCGTAAGTTCATAGGAATGGGCACGTGTATTGGAGTAGGGGTTATAGAGAGAACGTTGAAGTAAAGAAGTAACATCCTCACGCTCAACGTTTTATAGGAAACTACTCATTGTGGATCCATGAATTCCTTGTCTTCATCAGTGGTGGCAGTCAGCATATCTTGAGGTAATGCTGTATTGAGGGTTCGAAAACGCATTTGATTCGTTCTGAATAGAAGTTAGCGTTTTGCGCAGCAGGTATCTTATGCAATAACGCGCACTTCAAAAGGAGCAGAAGGAGGGTTGTACTCGATGGACCACGCAGCCCCCGCCGCTGCTGGCAGCAGGCTGGGAGCATTGCCAGGGTGCCCACAATTACGAGAGTATCTAAAACGGGATGACAAGAAGTAAGTCAGAAGTACAACGAAAGATATTCAATTCCAAGTCAGTCTGAAATTAGACGCGTTAAGAACAGGGCGATGCATAAGTCTAGAGTCGTTGTATTGTTTTGCACCAGGTGAAAGCCTAAGGGCATCCCTCAACGAACAAGAACCGGTCATGATCCCGGTGTCCATTCAGTTCCGAGCCGGTGGGTTATTCCAGTGCGATTATCGATAAGATTGAGATCCAAGAGATGATGAATGGTGATGACGCCGTCTATTTGCAAAGGTCACATTTCCTTTCCATACATTTTTGCAAATGTCCCTGATGCCTGGTCGAACGACTCCTCCAGTGGTACTACCTGCTTCGAGCATTGGAACTTGAGCCCAAGTCAAAGCAGGAGAGTTGGATGATTATTTTTTAGTAGAATGAACTAGCAAGTAGAAGGTTAATAACTTAATTTAGACTACAATTGTCATGTTTAAGTCGAAGAAATATTTGAACCCGTGTTTTGCCCGTGTTTGTCGAATACTTATGCTGGTGGCCCCCCAGTACAGCTTTACCTCTCCAGCCAGCGCTTAATAGTCTTACCGGTCCGGCAGACCGGACGCCAGCCATGTCCACACTACAGTGTATCCGGCACTCCATGTATTATCCTGCGTCGGGGAGAAATAATACACAAAACCTCATCCAAAAAGTGAAAATAACTATTTTCATTTTGCACATGTACATATTATCTAACCCTACTCACACCAAGACCCTTACGAATATACCATAGCTGTGAGCCCTTTGTCAGCTCGGCCTATTGCTACTTAGCATAACACTGGTTAGAGGTAAGAAGGCAGGCAAATCAGGGGTGACATACATATAAGACTTTGAACGCCATGGGTATGTCCTCAAGCAGTGAACGCTGTCAGATCCATCCAGCATTCCATCACTTCTCGAGGACGACTCCGAGTGAAATCAGCTTCCAGAAGAACATAAAAACAGGAGATTAGCGTATTACCAGCGTGTCGGCCACGCATGTCTCGCTAAATGCTCAATAGAAGATGCGCATAATCAACGAACTGTCCTTTAAGACCGACATCCCAAAATCTGGAAAGTTCCAGATTAACAACTGCTCAGTTCTCGGTTTCAGCCGACAAGAAATGAGGGTGGCCCCTCTTTCCTCTAATTGCGTTCAGATGGCGAATCAAGATGTTGCCGACTGACAAAGAGAGCCGTCGAACGACATCTTGGTACAGCACACGCCAGGAAGGATTTTCCTCGGTGAAATTGGTGGTTGCAGTGCGATTGATAACATTCTGGAAGCGAGGTGAGATACGCAGTTCGAGGATAATGATGAACAGGAGCCACCGTGGAGACAGTCGGAGGATATCAGGTCGTAAAGCCATGGGTTACATATACAAGTAAGACTCATAACCGCAGTCGCCAGGTACTTGTTGCTAATTTTGCGTCTCTACTGCTGTCACAATTAAGCAGCTTCTCCTCAAGACATCATCAATACGTAACCTCGAGGCTGAAATTAGAGTCGCGATTCCATTGCAGCCTATTCGTGGTGGGTGAATAGTTTTAGGAGATGCCGCCTATCTCGTTTCAATGCCGACGGTAGTAGAACAACAGTGCGCATAAATAATCGGGCGCTAGACGAGATCGGCGAGTTTTGAGTTTATTTCGAGGCGAAACGGCACGATTCCATGCTAGTGTGGCGGCGAATGCAAACCAAAGCGTGGGGACGTAAAAGACGTGGATAAGTCTCCAAAATTTGGCAGAAGTTCCCAATGGGTCCCCAAGGTTTGGTGTTCTAACCTATGGAAATAGACACGGTCGCTACCTATAAGGAAATCCGTGTCCCAAGGGTCCATGCCACCAAGGACATGTTTTCGGGTTGTAAATAGAATGAGGAACGACCACAATGCCAAGGCGCTCCAATCGCACGGGTGGCTTCGAAGGACTTCGCAAGGCACTGTTTGATAGGGAGGATGTTTGGTGCCCCTCGGGAGCGACCGTGTTCAGTGCTGTTCAGTGGTGCTGGCACTGGGTGGGATAGTAGAAAGCGCAACTGAATTGAAGAAGCTGGGCGGTAAGTGATAGAGTGTACCCGAGAGAATGTACGGGAACGCAACGAGTACCTAATGCGCTGTTTACAGAGGAGTAAAAGGAAATAAAGAACTTGAGTTGAGGAAGGCTACAGGCCTGGACGTCGGGAGGCTCCTGATGGACAGCTTGTAGCAGTAGCATCGAGTGAACATCGCCGCGGTACCATGATGAGAAGTCAAGCGAAGTTTCGCTCAATATAACGCAGCGTCTACTTCCTATCAGACATCCTCTTGCTAATGGGCCTGTGAATGGAAAACCTCTCGTGAAGCAAGGTGTGGCGGCCGTTCTAATCAAGAGCCATTCAGATAAGATAAGACGCTCAAATCCATATCTTTCGGAAGTGCATGAGAGACGGGGACAATTTAAGGAAGAACCACAAGGGCTTCGCTGGACGCGTTCGCCGGTGGTGTCAAGATAACCGTAGGTGCGTCATGATGCAGCCGCTTGTCGCAAGACGTCGGTCGAGCTCCAAGGTATGTGAACATCCAACCATGTCCTGATGAGAACGAGAAGTACGTTCGAGGGCTTCTCTCGCTAGGCACGGTGAATCTGCATATTTCCCGGTCGGAGTATTCATATCCCGGGACATTGGCTGGGAACCTGGTCTACGAAAAGGACATGTAAGTGATGAGGGTGACTCTTTGTAATTTCTCCTTTGCTACTGTATGCAATGTTCCGATAGTGAATGTCATGGAATGAAAAAGATACGAGACTGCGCGGAGGAATAAGCAGCATTAAGATCATCGACATAGTCGGAATCTCACACGGTTGAGCATATTAATGGTGCGCAATCCAGATCGTATTCTCCGTGCAGAGCTATAGGTTGACATGAATCGGGATACGGATGTTTTTAAGCAATATGAACGCGAAATAGTACTACCAGCCTTGAGAAGATACCGGCCTACAACAGTTATTGTCAAATAGACTCGCCGTATCTGATCGATCATAGGGCCCCACTTGATCATCTTGCACGGGTCATGGTACAAAAAAGTGAGTAGATGCTGAAGAAAGTAGGTATGTTAGACGTCATGGGGCAGACGGCAACAAAGTTGCCTAAGGACGGATGTACATATTTAGACATGGACATCCAGGAAGCAGGAGAAAATCATGGTCATTGTCAAAAGTCTGCGGGTCAAAATGTACGCAGGTCGGATTCGTGAGAGGCCTGAGGTCGTTCCGGGTAATAGCAACTTTCACACATTGTAGGACGTGAGAGGGGCATCGAGAGACGGTGGGAGGACGAACCACGGAAAGAGAGAAGTTTTATGGCTCACAACGGAATGGGAGGAGAGGCATTTGGATGTAAGAGGCATTCTTTTTTGACTGATGATCATATTTGAAGAGGAGTGCTATTATTTCCATATGATGTCCTGAAGGCTGAGGTTTTCTGAGTAGGTTCTATTTCGGTGTCATGATTTGAAATTGAGTGCGTTCCTGCACATCCGAGGACGCTGAGTCCCATTTGAGTAAACAAAGATCCCAAGTCGTTGACAACCAGGGATTGCGAGATAGGCTGAGATAAGTTGTGCGGTGCGTCGCAATCATGAGCAGTTGAACAGCCCAGAGATATTACGATAGGGCCTGATGATAACACCGATCCGAGATTCCGTGCTGGTGGAGGAAATGCCACGTTTTTCTCCCCGTTCTCCGATCAAGGGATCTGGCGATGCGCTTTGGACGCGCTCGTTGTCCAGAGGCTTGGATGACTTGTTGGATGACCATGTGTTATTGCGTATGAGATTGGGTCGCAGAATCTGGAAGTGCGTCGATTGCGTAAGTCCAACACTGTCGAAGCACCTGGAAGGTAAATTGAGAAGATAATATGCTTAGTGTGGAGTAGAAGAGTGGAAGACGAATACACGCGACCTCGGATAGAGGAAAATAGCTGGGGGCCGCCTATTCATAGGTAGAGACGCCCGGAAAGGCAGCATCGTCTGTTATTAGCAAACAGCCATACACGCGGGGAGTGGTATCAGCGCTTCGGGAACTAAGGTTCGGAGAGTAGTCGGGGAAGGGATGCATCAGACGAACATCATGAAAATTGCTTGTGTCGGGAACTAGATGCTAACAATTTCGACTATAGAAAGGAGCAGAATCATACGGGAGAGTGTTCTCAAGACTGTGTGTGTCCACGTGCAGGGCGTTGAGTATGAGGGGAATTGGGAAGGAGGGCAAGGAAGAGTCAGAAAGAATTGATTTGGCGGAAGAACCTGTGTGGCATTTAGATTGGAGTGTGACAGGCGAGCATGGGATATGCGCATGGAGAAGAGCCGCGGTGTGTTTGAATGAGGGCGATAATAGTAGAGTGATTAGCGGGTGAAAGCTCGGAGGAACGAGAATGAGAGAATGCATGGAAATGCATTCTTCACGCAAAGATGCTCTTGACAGATCTCGATCTAATTGGGAACAATCAATCAGGGTTCTATGAATTGAAGCCTGGTTTCCTTATCTGACGATTTCCGCTTGTGGATAAACTTCCCACGCAGGACGCGCCATCTCTTCATTACGCGGCCTCTTCTGCTTGCTTGCAGTTCCTCCGTTATATACAGCTGAAAACCAGTTCAACCACCTTCTTGCACCATCGTCCCCGTCCTCCCTTCTGTCCCGTTCCCCTTACATCGCCTAGCATGCCCGACATGGTTTCAATAGCACAACCCATACAGCAGTCCTTCAATCCCTACACCGAGAACGGCGGCACAATCTTGGCAATTGCTGGTGCAGATTTCAGCGTTATCGCAGGTGACACCAGGCAGAGTGAAGGCTACAATATCCAGACCCGCTATGCACCAAAGGTCTTCAGACTGTGAGTCCTGCTCCCGTTTTAGGCCCACCAAGAAAGCTCACTTTCCGTATGGCAATCTCTCCTAGAACGGACAAAGCTGTACTTGCAGTAAATGGCTTCGCGGCAGACGGGAATATGTTTGTGAAGAAAGTTAGGCAACGTCTGGAGGTACGTATTGCACTTGTATCCAATAATACAGATAACTGATCGTGCCTGCGATTGTCAGTGGTACCGACACGCTCATGCTAAAGATATGCCCATCCGTGCCATCGCACGACTTATCCAAACTATGCTCTACGCGCGCAGATTCTTTCCCTACTATGTGTACAACATCCTAGGCGGCATTGAAGAGGATGGTACGTGTATTCATCCGTCCTCCATTCCCTACTACCCATCCCAGCCCGTGTCTACCCGCGAAATGTCGGTAAAACAACGCCATTCGTCCTCCCAATTCTCCCGTCTCTACATCCTTGTGAACGCAACCCGCTGACATATTCCTGTGCTTCTATTACATCAGGTACTGGCGCGGTCTACTCGTTTGATCCCGTTGGTTCATACGAACGTGAGGCATGTCGCGCCGCTGGTGCAGCACAGTCACTTGTGCAACCTTTCTTGGACAATCAGGTCGGTTCATGTCTAGTTCATATCCCTCATTTCAAACTGCGATGTCGTAACTTCTTCCTCGAGGCGAGCCGGACTTGTTTCGCAAACTCCGAGCTCGTCTTCGCGGTTCTCGTGCTCGTTCTGCTGTAGGCGGGATCCGATCCTTCACCGATTTAGTCCCGCATCCTCTTCCCGTTTCTCTTCCGTTGACTCCCCGATTGCCTCCATCAACTGCTGACGCGTTCGGTTTGTTGCCATAGATCTACTTCAAGAACCAAACGCCCGCGCCTGGCACATCATTCCCTGCCCATCTGCCATTGCAAACGGTTCTATCCCTCGTGATTGACTCGTTCACAAGTGCAACTGAGCGTCATATTGAGGTGAGCTAACTCTTTCTGTTTTCCCCGCACCTCTTTGGGCTCCCCCACATCGTCCCTTGTCTTTTGTCATCGGGCTCTATTGCCTCCTCCCGAGACTCTTAGAGTTTAAAGCCTCCTTACCCCGTCCTCGCTTGGGTCTTCTTTTACTTCTTCGATGGCTCTTTATCTATCCTTCTATTAATTTGACACCTTACTTACGACATTTCGTCTATAGGTCGGAGATGGTCTGGAGATTTACGTCGTGGTAGCAAAGGGGAGCACCTCGGCGCAAGGTCTGCAGAACCTGCGTGGCGTGCAGGAGTTGACTGCCACCGATGATGGCGAGAGGGTATTCGTTGTTCGCCGGGAACTAAAGAAGGATTGAATGTTGTCTGCATGTCATTGTAACATGTTCTTCTTTTTGCTCTCCTTCTGTGCACGCTTCGGTGATAGCACAGAGCTTTGGACAAGGTCATCAACATCTCCGTACTCATTTTCGTACCTTCTTGCAGTGGCCCCAGTCTCGCACGCACGTCTATTGTATCTGTCGAGCACGCTCTCCCCTCGTGAAAGCATATTAGATTTGTTTTATTTATGCGCCTACTAGGCATGCAACTCATTTCGGACACGTATGCCCGGCTGAGCCCCTCCACGATGTATTATAGGTACCTAGTTGTAGACGAATATGTTCTTACTTTGTGTTGAAGGAATGAGTGCACTAGAAATGTCGTCGAGATAATTGTCACTCGTACCATCTTTACGTGGTTGGTAAGGGCCGCTGATAGTCAGACACCCTGCAAAGTCCATGGTATTTGAGCGCAAAAGGATCAGAACGCGTCTTTCCAACGCAGCCCTCCTATCGAATACACTTTCGATCCTTGCAGCTGCTCATCATTCTGCTCTTCATGCTCTGTGAGTCTTCTCGTACGTCCTGCACGCACACGGTCGTTGCCATAGCCGGGGCGGAAGAACAAAGCCTGAGCTACAAACATGGACAAACTCCCACTCCACTCGTTTCTCTCATCATCATCATCCTTGTCGTCGTTGCTCACGTCCCTCTGGCATCTTCTCGCCTCGCCTTCGCCTTCTTCTACGCTCTCCAGGCTCTTGCATAGCGTCATACCTCAAGAAATTACCTCTTCGTTCACCCATAGACAGCAGCAGCGACCCTAATGATTATCACATCTCTCTTCGCCCTCGCCCTTGCGTCCTTCGCTCCCGTCGCCTACTCGCAGGACATTGTTTATGATAGCATACATAATGCTACCACTCTCACTGGTACATGGAGTTCAGGCAGTAGAGGTGTCATGACAGGCGCAGTGAGTACTATAAGATCTCTTGTCAACATGAACCACCCTAACCCCTTTCGCCGCAAAGGGCTTCGCCAATCCCGCTAACATGACCTTCACCTACCCCAAAACTACTGGAGTATCCTTCTCATTGTGCGTTCGCCGTCTTGTATGCTCCTCTTCACCTTTTTTTTTTCTGACTGTGCAATGAAAATAGCACTGATGATGGATTCTACGAGATCTCACGGTACAGGTTCAACGGCAACGGTGCGTGGTATCCTCGCTGGCTCCTCTAGTAGTGTCTTATTGCATTCTCCTCGTGTTATAGGTTCAGAACCCACCTGCATAACGGGTGTTATTGGTTGGGTACATGGCAAATATACACTCAACGCCAATGGATCCATCACGATGGTACCGCTGGGCGATGGTTTCCAACAAGTTCAAGATCCATGCGCCGCCGTCTCAAACTTCATCGAGCCCTACAACATCACAGAGACCTACGTGCAGTGGAGGATATTCCAAGATCCTACCCAGGGCTTCAAGCTTCACTTGTTCCAATTCGACGGTGCACCGCTCGCCCCCCAATTCCTCGTCTCACCATCACCAAACATGCTCCCAACCACACTGCTTCGTAACACCAGCGCACCGACTACTGTTGCAAAGAGATCGCTCGAGAAGCGCTCCGGAAACGGTGCCGTGGCAAATGGTTGGACCATGGGGGCGGCAGCCGGGATGGTTGTGGCAGGTGTTGCGTCATTGATCCTGTAGAAAAATTCTTGACCTTGATACCGTGATGACTCGCATTTCTTGGTTGGTCGTGGGCTAATAATGACGGATTCTTGCTCTCGACGATACAGGTACTCTTCATTCTACACCTTCACCCTGCTACCATTTGTGTTTGCGCGTACCCTCTCCCCTGGCGGCCATCATTCGGACCTTTGGACCAGTTCTATCTTTATATATACCTTTCCTACCTGCATTTTTCGTCCTTTTGCCCGTTCATACGTACGAGTATCATATATCACAGATACCCCCGACCACAATTGATGCAATGTTGTCTGGTCATGATCGTTGTATTTTCGTGGGATCGGTATGGAAGAGCAGCTCACACTCGTTTGGTTTTGCAGCATTTTTCCTAGTTTCTGATATGCATACTCTTATATTATTTCCCTCTCCGTATTGTACTCCGTAGAGCGGTATCTCCCAATCACGATTTTGCATGACCATTCTGAGCCTAACCTCAAATTGAACTGAACAGCATTCCTCACCGACTACGGGCATGTCACACCTGTGTGACCATCGTGACTGTGACGGTACCACCTCCAAACGAAAATTTCTCGTCGAGCTTTCTTCATCCGTCTCCTCATCCGCTCCTGGGTATCCTCCATCGATAGATTGTACTTGACCTCCTGATAAGCTTCACTTTAATCAGCTCTATTCAATGACTGACAGCTCTGTGCACGCGCTATCACCGTTAACCTCGAGGTGGATGCTATTCGACAGACTTCTGAGCTCCCTATGATTGTTCCCATTGATGTGTTCAGTCATTTTTCGGTGAGTACTTTGTATTCCGAACTTTCTACCTCAGATGAAACCAATTACGGATGTTGAGTCTAAGGACTCGTTGTCCGAGAGCGCAAAACCCCATGTGGATTCTTCCGTTGCCTTCCTTCTGATCCACCCCCCTTCTTCGATGGCATCCTCGACTTGTACTGATACTTAGAACTTTGATCCTATACAGACATTAATTCAATGCCTCTATGCATACACATGCACTTCGACGTCTCAGCTGATTCTTTTATATGGTGAGCATTTTTCCGTTCCACCTTCTCCTCTCCCATACTTGATGAAACCAATACGGATGTTGAGTCTAAAGACTCGTTGTCCGAGAGCGCAAAACCCATGTGGATTATTCCGTTGCCTTCCTTCTGACATTTCACTTTTTCATCCTCTTTGAGTTGTCGATCTTTTACTGATGTACATTCTTGTCAATAGTGATTGATCTTGTGCGATCGTTCGTTTATTAAGATGGCTTGATGAACTATACAGCAGGACACTTGCTCGGGCGTGCTGATCGTCATGTGAAGGCGACAGTCTCGGCCCGCGCTGTTCTTTGCTTCTACTACTAGGGTATGGGGTATGATGGTGCGCTCGTTGTACCCCCGTTCATGATGGGTCTATTCTCGTTCTATGAGAATCTTCTCCCGCACTTGCTTTTCTATCGACGATGAGGCTCGGTCCCAGCCCGTATTGGAATTCATCTCTAGAGCCCAATGCCTGTCGTTGACCTCTTACACGGTCTGGCATCATCCTCGGCATGTTGTACCATGGTTCTCGTGGACATGTCGTCCCAACCCTGGCGTTCACGACAGGTCCCCTTACTGTCTTCCTCATGCGATGCTATCGTTATACAGCTCCTCACAGCGGTTCACTCCTTCCTTCTCTGTATAACATCGAAGTGTTCCAGAAAGCGAAGACAAGTATCATCTTGGTTGCTTTGGGTATCGAAAATCTGACATGTGGCGTATGGGGACGCACGGAGGATAAGTAGGATACGCATCTGGGTTGTTGGATTGGGGCGGACTCGTGCGGGTGACATAACGCGCGGGCAAACTGGTTCTTCGTTGAACACACGAATGTCCCTGTGATTTTCATTCCAAGGTTCGTGTTCATTGCAATGATAGCTGTTGCCCATCGTTCTCAGCTATAGCTCACCATGTAGTTCGTTGACGTCGGAGAAACGACCCTTTTGCCCCCGTCGTTGTTCATCCTATCATTCTAGTACTAAATATAATTACCACTGTCCGATGTGTTTGTACATACTATTTTAATATATTCCCCGTCTTTTCTCCTCTTAGAGTGTGGCCTATTCAATGGAAAGCAAAACAACGATTCTATGACCTATTGTACATAACTTTCCTCACATGTTTTAATGGTACGACCTCGATCCACTGCTAGCGAAATAAATGTTTCCGCGAGATTTATGCGGTTGCTCTCGGGAGGTCGCACACTAAAATATAAAAGATCTTCCGGTCAGTAAGCAGAAGCTGTGATATGATCCTATAGACAACACCCAGATGACAGTGGTCCATATTATTTGGGTGTCCGTGGTTTCTCCGAGCCCAAATATCCCGTCAAGATTAGGTAAAACAACCCCTTGTTAAGGTGTGAGCTACTGAAACATATAAGTACAGTTGCCTTCTAGCCTCTCTATTTGCTTTCTTTGAACTGTCGGTGATGCCAAGGGTATTATTCCGAACGTCACACCGAGAATGCGCGGAGATAAATGACCTGGACTTCAGTGTCGACCACAGGAAGCTTTATGTGTTCTTCTCTCTTCACGATATGAGATACCCCGTCTCTGAGAAATCCAACAGCTCCGAGAATTTAGCAGAGCGTTCTGGCTCCATGGAAGAAAGAAGGTGGCGGTTCTTGCGACTGTATGCAGCGATACGAACGAGACGGCCTCTCGTAGGCATATGCCTGAATATGACGGAGCGTGAGCTGATAGCTCCACTAAATGACGTTCAGTAAGGAACGAAGAATAGTCCGGTCCGATCCTCGTTCAAACCAAGGAGCCTACCCACCTGGGCACAAGTCGATGAGTTCAATTGGAAGCGGATTTGACGGACTATTGCCTTATGAGGTAAACAACATAACCCATAGGGAAGAGGATTCACCAGTCGGGTATTGGGGAAAAGATTCAGGCTTGGAGGATATCCTCTATACTTAAAGAGATGAGAGTAATTGCGGGAGGTTACGATAAGATATGCTTTGCTTAAATGTCCCATTGGACGATAGACAAGGTGCTAGTCGCGAGCAGCACGGACTATCACCCAGGAATAAGCTAGAATAGAGACTCTCATGCGCTAATGAGCCTGTGATTACCCGACGACGATGATTGTGGTAAAACATGCAGTAACTGCACCGACAAAAGCCCGGATAAAGGCTTCTTTGAAGGGAGGCCCAAGTCCTGAATCGACGATCGCTATCTGAGATCATCAATGGGCGAGAATTGTCCTGTAAAGCAGTCGACCCAGGTCATCGACCTGGAGAGTACAGCTCAGGCTTCGGTTTACTAGTGGGTCGACCAGCCCTTTGACCAAATGAACCGCTTGGTCTGCCTCCAGCCGAATCGCAGTGGCAGCAGCGGTAGTTGATATCATGGACTGGCCTGGTTCAGTCATCCTTCATGCATGCACGTTGTCCGTCAACGGTTGAAAAAAGCTAAGAAACGGCCGAAAGAGAAATAGGATCGATGTACAACGGTACATGTAGCGCCTAGTCTCCTGACTTGTAGGAATGGACTCATGGGATCGCATTCTGGAGAGGTGGCGACGCGACGACGTGCAACCAGAATCTTGTGACACAGAAAGGCACCGTTGAGTAAAGGCTAACACAAGGTAATTTATATGCCCAAGGCTTTTTCGAGGGTGTTGAAGGCCATAATTGTGTATGCATGCCTATGTTGTAGGTGGAAGTGTGAAAATAACAGCTGGCGCTATCTCGAAATCATGCGAGGGCGAAAAAAAATATCTAGACTTCCAAGAGCGCCGTGGAATCTCTGGAAAGGATAAGTAAACTGGATTAGCTTAAGGGAAAGGGCTTGAAGTTTTATCTTACGATTTCATGATTCCTCAAGAACTTCCCCTCACTGGAAATCTGAGTTGACGTTGAATTACTGTCTGCAGAGCGAATTGTACGCGATGACCGTCCGCCAAAGGCATTAATAGTAGCATGGATCTAGGGTTAATTTACTATTACTCGCTCACTATAAGATGTAGAGCAGTGAAAACTGAACAAGTAGTGAAAGCGCACTTTTTGGTAAAGTTTAAAAGAAGGCAGGATTCGGATTTAACGGACCTGTTTGCCCAAATATTGCCTTCCAAATAGTTGTCAATAACTACCATCATAATAGTCTTTTTATAGCTTGTCTGCCATCAAAAGTCGCTACAATAATATAGTGACAAGCCGATTTGCACGGAATAGTAACTTCCAGCTTCAAGCCTTTAATATCTCCTCAAATATCGTGTTCACGTTTGCGGTCGCATATCTTCAAATATCATTATATAAACTGCCGCTCGCTCCTGAGTCGTCTATGTAATGTTCAATCCACCACTGGTACAAAGATGGCGGAATGATATATGCAGTACCACAGCCTTACCGCCAAAGACCCCACCCGACAGGCGATCATGTAATAGTGGTATTTCCTCGACTATTACTTTCTCGCGCTCTTTGTTATCACTATGTCTTCGAAAGACGACCACACGCTTCATTCAAGATACAAAGTTGAGTTGCTAGAAGGCTTGAGAACCACGCTCTCTGTAGTCAAGGATGCTGCCGGTAACGTGGGTGTGCCCGGACTGCAAGCTGGAATTGGAGGTCTTGGTGTTATCATCGATGCAGGCTTGGTGAGTTCACTGGTGCTCTGATTTAAGATATCATCTACTTAGTGTAATTAATCATTGCAATATATAGACGCTACTAGATAACTCAGAGAGCGCTGAGCGACTCCTTCAACGTATATCCGAGTTGGATGCCGTCATCCAGAATGTAAAAGGAACAACAGAAGAGCATATTCCACAAGCAGTCTTTGCTAGGTTGAATCGATTATCACAGTGCGCATATCTTCTCTTTGTTATATATACCAGTAGATATGGAAACATTTCGGCTGTTCTTCATCTTTCCAGACAATGGCAAATAAAAGGCGAAGAAATTCAGGCTCTACAGTCTCGCAGCATAGCAAGACGATTTTTTGGCTCGAAGAAAGATGCAGATGCTATTCAAATGTGTATGAACAGCATCTCTGAATCGATTCATGCATTCAACGTATGCATTATCCATTTCTCACTACTAATCATAATTCACGTCTAGGTTTATATTTAGCTAGAAGGAACACTTCGTATTGAGATTGGGATAGATGCTATGAGGGCGGATATCAGGGTATGATCCAAACTTGTCATGCCTTGAACACAGTCTTATACCATGTGTTTGGATTAGAGAATAAATGCAAAACTTGAACATATGCCTCATGGAGACATGGGTCGAGTGAAGAATCCCCAGAACTTAGAGCTCACCTCTTCGGTAAATTCCCACTACGTAAGTGATGAATAAAGCAACTAACAGCCAAGCCCTCCCCCCACAGTATCTTTCTAGAATTGATGCGAGCAACCCCCTTCATATCGAGGGTAACATATTTGGCTTCGTCTCTGAAATTCTGGGTAATAAAACTGACATGACATTCACGTATATAGCACGATCTATGTTCAAAGACAGATGGCTTAATCCTGAACGACACTATTCCTCAATACAAGCTATCTATGAAGTTGTCTATCGTGGAAAATCTGCTATGCGTCATCTACAACAGTACGACGATTACAGGTATGCCCTAGGCCAGGATCCTGGGCTTTCTCAAAATATATCTATTCATCGATGGTTTTCTACTACCAGGTCAAAATTACGCTCAGAACAGCCACGTAATAGGTTGGTTGAGGAGATTCTATTCCACTGTTGGACTCGGCGGGCTTGTAACATCGGCGATGATGGTTCCGCTTCCGCGATACCCTGTTCGGTGAAGGGATGTAACCTTTGTCATGTACTTCAATGTGATTTTTCTGGTGATAATGCGAGTAAGTTTTTCTGTTTATCTCCTTGTTAAGTTTCCTGATTATTCATAGGACGTGGTGGGAACTGGGGCACTGGTATATATCTTACGACATCTTCGGAAAGTCTGTATAATTTCAACGATTCTCTTTCTACATTTGAAATATTCTGACCGAATAAATTCATTTCAGAGGCGGATGCCTATGCTCGAAATCTCAACGATCGGTCAGGAAAAAGACATCTGGTGCTACTGAGTAAAGTTCTTGTAGGAACTCCCAAGCGAGTCTACGTTAAGAATAAAAGCTTAACGCAACCTCCATCTGGAACTGATTCAGTGGGTCGCCTCGGCAAAGAACTTTCATTCCATGGTTTTAGTTACTTATTGCTATGTAGATAAAAGCGATGACCAAAGATATCGGCGGCGTCGTTAAATATTCTGAAAGAGTGGTTTATCGCGATGATGCTGTGCTTCCATGGTTGGTGATCATTTACGACCGCTAACTTGTGAAACTATCAACATATATTCAGATGTGCTCGCATTACAAATACATGCCCTTACAGAAGGTGTTTTTATGTATATATTTTATTTACCATGTGATGAGCGTAAGCAAAACAAATTCGATAGAATTTACTCAAATTAGCCAACAGTCCCAAGCTTTCAACCCTCAAAACGCGCCAACACTTCATCCGGAAGGCAACTATCTTGAACACTCCTTTCATAGACCTTTAGATCTCCATCAATGCAAACTAGAGACAGCCTTCCTCTCTCTCCATGTTTGATCACTAGCGCTTTGATGTCGTCGAGAATGCGTCTCAATTTCTTCAAATAAGGCTGAATGTCGCTAGCGACCTTCTGCAATTCTGGAGACGTAAGTTTACGTTTCTGGATTTCGATGAAACGTCCGCGCTGGTGAATAGCGAGAAAATGATGTGCTGTTTGCGATAAAAACAGCTGTGGAAAGGACTCCGCCCAGTCCAGCTGGCTAGCTCTGGCCTCGGAACGTGTGGTTAACTCTATGATGGCAGACTGAGGAACTTGATTTCCTCCTTTGATAACTTGTAAATATACTGCTGAATCTGTAGCGGAAGAAGGAATCGAGCTTGGCGAAGAAGAGTCTGTAGGTGATATCTTCACATTCGCGAGAGAATCAATGAGATCATCAACGTTCGACGCTGATTTGCCAGTCGAAGCGCCTAAAGATGGAGTCGATTTCTTCGTGGCAGGCGCTTCAGTTGGTAAACAGGCATCCACCTCAAAACGGACAACCATCTTTAATCCCGAGAGATCCTGAATGGCACGAGGTTAGGATGGATCCATCGAATTTACTGGAGAAACTCACGTATGTGACAATGCGGTGATGACCTGTGCTGTTCTCGCAACCATACGCGTGCTTTGTCGAAGCTTTCTCAAAGTTAAAACCAAAGGTATATCCCGAAAAGAGCTCTCTAGTCCGCCTTTCCCAGCGGTTGAAGAGGACAGTTTTCTCGCCCGCCAACTGCAGATCAATCCTGAAGTTTTTTACTTCTCCTCCCACAATCCATCGAAGCAGCTTCCTCAGACCATTCCTGTCGGTAACAAAATCTACAGAAGGCCAATCAAACGATAGCAACCCCTCTTCTTTGGCTTTTATGTCGACAGCAGTGATTAATGGAAGGAGAACAGCTGAGGGCATTTTAAAGCCATTTTGATCCGCATACTGAATGCCAACATCGGCCGCAACATTGTATGGGGTGGGCTGATTTTTCCACTCGGGGGGAGAGCCTATAAATTTGGGATGAATAGGATATCTCTTGAACTTGAATCCCAGGTTGGATGCGAAGTTTAGTACGCACCGGGTACTATGATAGTTGGAGCTTTGGCAGAGGTCCAGTTGTATGACCCAGAAAATTCGAGGCTAGAGATCTTGACATCCTGGGCGTCGGCTGCCAACCGCGGTTTCTTGATCGTCTGAAGCGGCTCCTTCGCTAAATTTTCCATAATGTCTCTATCAGGGGGCAGTTGTATGGAATCATTAGCGGAAGAGTAAGGTAGTTTGCCTCTGCCCCTGAAGCCACCTCGACCACGGTAAGAGGAAGTTCCAAAGGGCTTGCGTCCTGAAGCATTGTACGATGGACTGGACATGGGAACGAAGGGGGTGAGTTACCTCCAGTGAAGTCAGCTTACTTATAAAATTACTTTGTGGGCGTGATAGACGCCCCAAGTTCCAATCCGAGGAAGAAATGATATGCGCAGCCTTGCATGGAGAAGACATGATCTGGGGTACAAGTATAAAAGAGACGCTGTAGTCTCGTGCTCGTGTCACGAACAGAAATGGGCATCCATCCAATGGAAGCCAGTAGGGTATCGATCAGCGCGAGCCAATTAGGAACACCTTTAGGATAGAGGATACTCTGGAGCCGCGTAGGAGAATCCAAGGACGAAGCTACCGCTTTGAATGTTCTATGGCGGTCGTGTCCCCTCCCCAAAAAGACCACACGCAGAGAAATCGAAGAAAGCTTGAAAACCAAAAGGAAGCAAAGAGTGAGTAGAAAGGACTCGATCACCCCAATCATAATCCCCAAAATCGCTGCTAAATACGTACACAACAGACTATTTACATCGAGTATTAGAGCCGCCAGAGCACACATCTCAATCCTCCGACTATCAACAGTGCAAGTTCCAGTCCATAGTCACAGACGATGGCACGGACGATGGGTGGGTAGACAGTGGTAAGTGACTCGGTGATGATTATTGGTGCGGGCTTCAATTCAGATCGGCCGTTAGCCAAGATAGGAGTGGTGAGGTGAATAGAGGGTGGAAAGTGGGAGCCATAGGTTGGACTCAAGATGCCAGGAGTGGTGAGGTGAATAGAGGGTGGAAAGTGGGAGCCATAGGTTGGACTCAAGATGCCAGGAGCGCGTGAATAGGAGGATGAGGGCCGTGTAGATAAGGAGGTAGCTGAGGAGGATATCGAGGGAGTTTGCTTTCTGCAGGTGTACGAGACGGGGGTTAGATTTGGTGTAGATAGAACAATTAGAGAAGGGGAAAGAACGAACCTTGGCCAAATGCTAGGGCCGAACTACCAAATTTTTGGCAGCATATGCAACCCAGGTCGCATTCTTCATCTGGCTGATATCATTGCCCGCTTTATCAGTGTCGACTTCGAAACGGGTGCCGCTCTCATTGAAGAAGACACGGCCGTGCTCTGTTCCTTCTCCACCTGTATATATGAATTTCTTGGTAAGGCATGGATAAACTCATCGTAACCCCCCAGTGCGAACGTGAATGTCTGCGTGAGCGTATGCAAAGTGGTTTAGATTTGAGTGAAGCATGGGGCGTGATGGGAGCAGTGCGAGAGGTCGAGGGAGGCCAAGGGTCAGTGGAGGGCCGATGGCGGAGTGGGGTGTACCTGTGCCCGGAGGTGGAGAGAAAGGAATGAGTGAGGTGTGGTACAAAGTTGGCCATAGACACGTCAAGTGGCGAGGTGGCCAGTGTTATCTAGTCTAGAATAGCCTAGTCACCGAATCCCAATCAGCATTCCACAAAGAAATATTAGAATAGCTCGGCTCACCTCCTTGCCCACAACCTTGTCAAGACTTAACAACAATCTGCTGCACCTCCACGCTGATGGCGGCACAGAAGTCTCGGGTTTGTTGCAGTGTACATGATCTGGGGAGTGAGATAGACCCAGCACCAGTTGTCCGAAGTACCTGATTCCGCCTCCTTACCCACCCAACTTGACCTGATAGTTTCTAGCGTCGTCGTCCTTGAGTTTAACGGCAAATACTAGGGAAATGAAACCTTCCAGGATGGGAGGAAGCCATGCGGGAGGGGGGTGAAGCATTGCGAGTAGTGATTCTTCACTCTTCACATCCAAATCTGCCAATTGCAGCAGTTGACGAGGGCCATCACTGTTTACGATAAGACGGGCTGATTAGCAACGATAGGAGCGACTAGGGACTAAAGAGAAAGGTTAACTCACCATAATTCGTGATCACTGAGCTGCACCATAACCCACCAACTTAATCATCCAGGCGTGCTGCAGCCTCCAGCGAATGTGAGCCAAAGAGTATGTTGACTGTGTTGCACCGAGACCGAAAGGGACACCAGATATAGGATATTGTAGAGTCCTCGAAGCCATGAGGGGAAGCAGAGCTCAAGCACTCAAGCTATGACGTCATCGATTGAGGGTCACGGATGTGGCGAATTGAATAATAGTGAACTTGACCGTCACATGCCGGTCCGGTGTACCACAATCAATTTTTGTGGTGACTCAATCTCAACCGTTCATAGATAATCGTGTCCTGGGCAAAGACTGAGGCATCTCTTCCTCGTCTCATTCATTCTATAACCCCCCTATTCTTAGACACCATGAGTACGTGTTGATAAGCTTAAAGTTTGCGCTTTGCTCATTAATTCCATTTAGACCTCGAATCTCTGGATGGCCGATTGCTGTTCGCGATACCCAAGAAAGGTCCGCATCATACACATGGCTGGTTGGATCGACATTGATACTGCACAGGAAGGCTATATGAGAAATGCCTAACGCTTCTAGCTGGTATGCGTGTTATGCCGTAGCCGTGGAAGGTATCCCAATGCTTACTCGCAACCGATCTAGGTGCTGATATCCAGTTCCGAAGGAACAACAGACTGGATGTATGTCTGGTTCAGAATCACCACATCGCACTGTGAGTCTCCGTGGATGCTTTTAATTTATAGATCATCGTTTAATCATGTTCTAGTGTCTTCCTTCCAGCATCAGACATTCCTTCGTTTGTAGGCAAAGGCAATGTTGACTTGGGTATCACTGGACACGACGTTATTCTTGAAGCCCAGATGCAAGATTTAGTCACTGAAGAGCTACGTCTTGGATTCGGCAAATGCGCCTTACAGATACAGGTCCCTGAAGCTGGGCCAATTAAAACTGTCGACGATCTGGCTGGGAAGCGCGTAGTCACCAGTTTCGAGGTTCTCGCAGGGGAGTACTTTAAGGAGATCGACACTCGTTTAGGACTCACGGAAGATAAACGTACTCAGATTGAGTATGTCGGAGGCAGTGTGGAGGCAGCATGTGCTCTGGGTTTAGCAGATGGAATTGGTGAGTTTCTCCCGATTATATATGACCTCAATGCTGATCTCTTCATACCTCGCTAGTCGATCTTGTTGGTAAGCGCATCTTGCGGAACATACTCTACATTCTACTAATGTCCCATTCAGAATCCGGCGATACCATGCGGGCTGCTGGCCTACATGCCATCGCGACAGTCCTCAGCACCGAAGCCGTGCTAATCAAGTCCAGCGTCCCCAAACATCCAAGTCTCACACCTCTAATCGATTTGATTTCAAGTCGCATCCGAGGTGTTATTGCAGCCAACAGATATGTTGTATGTCAATACAATATCTCGCGAGACAGATTAGACGCAGCAACCGCTATTACACCGGGTAGAAGGGCCCCGACAATAAGTCCGCTCGAAGAAGAGAACTGGGTCGCCGTTAGCAGTATGGTAGAGAAGAGCAACTCCGCAAAGGTCATGGATGAACTCGTGAAGATTGGGGCCGAGGATGTACTCATCTTTAACCTTGACAACTGTAGAGTCTAAATTGAATTGGAAGAAATCAACCTGGAGCGGTGTTAGAAGCTCTGAGCGTGAACCTGTTATACACCGCCGTTTTCCGGCTCTTCCTCTTTCCGGAATGACACAGTAGTGTTGATATGCCTTTTCACTTGCTCATACTATTTTTATCACAGCGTGAGAGACGTTTTACTCAGATAACCTTCTTATCGCACACCGACCAACATGTCTTGCGCTCCTCTCCCACATGTTCGTACCTACAGTGAGTGACAAGTGCTATCCTTCATTCTCGATCCAGTCGCTAACCAGGACTTATATTGCTTGTTAGCTACATCATTTTGATGGCGGATAACTGAGTAACTCGTAGATCGCGACGATTGTCGCGTCATGATGGTAAGATCTATGGACCGAAATGGCGTTTTTTACAAGCTGCATGAGGTTTGTGTGATGTACCTATCTATTTATAACGCTACGCCCTCCTTAACGCTATTTTTATTTCGCTTCCCAGGTTGTAACTCGTGAATGCTCTGCTTTGCGCATGCTGCTGTTAAAGGCGCAGTGACTTTACCTCATAGGTGTCTCTGTATGGATTGGACGCTCTATTGACCACGTGTTAAATTCGCGATATCCCTCTTTTTTCCGTCTACAGTGCCTGTTCAATACGAATCCATCACGATTCTTCCCTCGTAGTGTCTAAGAGATGTTCGCTTCCTGCATGTCATACGACACTATCTATTGCCTCCAAATATAACCGGAAGTACTTAAGACTGTGATGTAGTTATATTTCCCAGCAGAGTACGAGAACCCTTTTCTCTGTTTCTCATGCGTTTCCTTTCATTCATCGCAGCGTTCATAGGCGTCGCCCTCGCGGCACCTTCCTCTCAGACAACTCATGTTGTTCATGAGAGAAGAGCTGCTGATCCTGTTGATTGGGTCAAATCTCGCCGTCTCGACGCGGAGAAGATTCTTCCCATGCGCTTTGGTCTCTCTCAACAGAATATCCATCGCTTGGAGGAGATGTTAATGGAAGTTTCTCACCCAGACTCTCCGAAATACGGTGAACACTATAGCCCTGCTGATATCATCGAAACTTTTGCTCCTAGCAGAGAGACAATCTCCTCTGTGACAGACTGGCTCGTCGGTGCTGGTATCTCTCGGGATCGTTTGCTCCTTAGTGGCAACAAAGGATGGATTCACTTGAATGCGACAACATCTGAGGTGGAAGAGTTACTTCAAACCGAGTACCACGTTTACGAACATCCTTCTGGCGATTCGCAATTCGGTATGTCTAGAATTACCATACTTATAAACATGCCACTAACCGTAAATTAGGTTGTCACAGCTATTCCGTCCCCGCTCACCTTTCAAAGCACATAGACCTCATTAAACCTACGGTCCACTTCAACCACCGTCCATCTCCCCAGAGCAAGACTTTGCACAAGCGCTCTGGAGGTCTTGGCGCTACTTCAGCCAGACCAGGTCCTAAGAAATCAAACAAGAAGGTTTCGTCAAGCACTTCACTAGACACCTGTGATCAATTTATTACTCTGGATTGCTTACGTTCTCTATATAACATCAAGTACAAGCCTCTCGCAACAGCGAAGAACAGCTACGGGATAGGTAAGCTGAATCTTTAGGATGGCTCGAATTGTTTCTAATCACGAAATGTAGTCGAGTTTACGCCTCAGTCATTCTTGGGACCAGATCTCGATCTTTTCTTCAGGTAAAAATAAGATAACTTTAACCTTTCTGTTAGTGCTTAACGGTATACAGAAACTTTTCGCCGAGTCTTGTGGGAGTCAGGCCCAAGAGCGTATTAATCGATGGAGGTTCGTTTCTTGTTAACAATTAATGTTTTGATATATGTTCTGAGAGGTTTTCAGCCGTCGTTCAAACCACCAATCAGAGCTTCGACTTCAATGGAGAGAGTGACCTCGATCTCGAGTACGCTATGGGCTTAACGAATCCTCAGCCTATCACTCTGCTTCAAACAGGAGATCTTGTCGAAGGTTAGTCGCTGCTGTCTTCTTCCTTTTCTTTTAAATATTGATCCATCTTTTCTGCTCAATAGGAGCAGGATTTGATAATTGGCTTGACGCGGTTGATGCATCTTTCTGTACATTTGAAGGGGGGGATGACCCAAATCAGGTGAAGTGTTGTCACCTTAAGGATCGGAAATGCTCTGCTGATTTCTCATTGTAGGACGGAATTTACCCGGATCCTCTTCCTGGAGGCTTCAAAGGTGAGATAAACCAATCTACTTGAGTTTATTTTCTAAATTTTAGCCACACGTAGGCCCAGAATCGTGTGGTATAACAAAACCTCCCTCAACAGTCTCTATTTCATACAGCCAGGATGAGTCGACCGTTACCCCTGCCTTTGCTAACAGGCAATGTCAGGAGTATGCGAAGGTATAGTAACACAGTATATCCTTGAGGACCATCGTCGTTAAATTCGTTCCGCTGTAGTTGGGCATGATGGGTACTTCCGTTTTCTACAGTAGTGGGGATAACGGTGTCGCCGGGAATGGTGGAGTTTGCTTAACTGCTAAAGGTTCGTTGTCGTTTGTTTCGGCTGTCGTTGAGATTAGAAAATATCTCTGCCAGGTCTCCCCTCAAGGAACGGCACAGTTTTTAACCCCGGGTTCCCGGTATGCTTATCCTCGATAAAAATCTTACAACTTTATTAATATTAAATTTCCATAGGTTACTTGCCCCTTTGTGACTGCTGTTGGCGCTACACAAGTGAACCCCGGAGCGAGTGTTAATGACCCCGAAGGTGCATGCGAGCAAGTGATCTTCTCCGGCGGAGGTTTCTCAAACATCTTCCCGCACGTTGTTCCGAACTGAATTACTATTTATTTCACGGCTGACTTCATATATACAGCATGCCTTCTTATCAAGCAAGCGCTGTGAAACAATTTTTGACATCACATCCTCCGCCGTTCACATCAGCTCAGTTCAACAATACTGGAAAGGTTTGCTGAAAGCAGTATTGTTTTGAAGAATAAACTCATGATTCTCATTCTTATTAGGTCAGGGGCTTCCCCGACCTTTCGGCTAATGGGTAAGCTTTGATTCAGCAGTGGATGTTTATTCGCTAATAACTTTCATAGGGCCAACTATGTTATTGGTATGTTACGCCTTGTACACATTCTTTGTTCCCTCTTCTAAAATAGATTGGCATTAGGTATTGATGGAGAGTTTGCTTTGGTTTTCGGAACCTCTGCTTCTTCGCCCGTCGTGGGGTCCATCTTCACGTTGATCAATGATGCACGTCTTGCTATAGGAAAGAAGTCGGTTGGCTTCATTAACCCAGCAGTATGTACCAAGCATATCCTCAAAGTACTGATCTGACGATTGCTCACATTTGTAGATCTATTCCCCTGCCTTTGCTCACGCTTTTAATGATATCACAAGTGGAGGAAATCAGGGATGCGGTACGTTTTCTTTCACCGATTAATTTCATCGTAGTTCTTACAATCATTTTCCTCTATAGGCACTCCTGGCTTTACTGCGTAAGATATGCTTTTAAAATACTGAGGAAAGTCCACTAAAACTCATCTTCATAGCACTACTGGGTGGGATCCAGTCACTGGTCAGAATTCTGTTATTATTTCTTTAATATACGTTTACTTATGCTCGCATTGCTAGGTGTTGGAACACCCAATTTCTTGAAGCTGTTGGTTCTTTTCTTGATCCTTCCATAATTAACTGTATGAATGGGCTCTGGATTTGGACTGAACGAATACTTTACCGCATGCCTGTCTTGATGCCCAGTGTATGGCATTATTCAGATTACAAATGCCATGAAATCGCGATTGTTATTTCTTTCAAGACTGGGAACACCGTCCACAACTGACGTAAACATGTTTACGACAATTGAGATATCCGTTACTTGTCAAACTCGAAAGGAGCTCGTTACTCATGCAAATACACCTAGCTGTGTTATAACTCTCAGGGCTATATAGATATAATCGTCTTGTTCTCGAGTAGTTTCTTACGATGCATGAATCAAGCATGAATCATGATTTGAGGATTTGGTCGGTGGTAGACTACGAGCCTCACCACTTATCATCAGTTTTAATTTAAACTGTTGTTAAGATTTTCGATGACCAACCCCGGCATCCCGAGCAGTCGTATGACTCGTATGTTCCTCCAAAGGTTTATTAAACTTGTAGAACTAAGTATGTGGATACACGGACACTTACTCGTACTAGAATAGCTGTCTTAGCAATTTCTAGATCAGTATTCACTCGAGTATATAAAGCCTCCTACAGAGGCTCTTAGTTCAATAACCAACATACAATCTATTTCATTTTTTATCCACTTTTCAATATACTTGTAATATACTTAAACAGTTACACTTACTAAGCTGAATTCAAAACTTGCATAAAGACTCGTGGGAAGGTTGCCAGTGTAGAGTACATGTTTGGCTAATCTTCCTCATTTTAACTTGAGCAAATTTAGACCTAAGCCCCGAAAACCGCTCACCTTCAACCAATCACCTTTACCTGCCACTCGTACTGAACCTTGTGCTCAACGGCTCTACTGAATATACTTGGGAAAAATCCTCGGTTTAATACCTTAAAGCATTAAGATAAGATGCCAAATTCCCGTTTTTGTTTCTCTTTAAACGTGATAACAGTGACAGCTCTGCTCGAAAGTGACCAGCCCATGCTGCATGTACAGAAGGCGCACCTTATCGCACAAATCATCGTTCAGACGGTGGTTCTTCTCACATCTTATATATAGATCACCATCCACTGCGCATTTTCTCATCTAGTTACCGTCTGCATTTACTTCGGCAGAGTACTGCGACGAATCCTTTTCGTTCAAGTATGTCATTTCTAAGGTATGGATTCCGGTTCTTATTTTATTCTTTTAGTATAAGTCAATTTCTAGAGCTTTTGGGATCGTCTTCACCTGGTTATTTACATATGACCCTACTTCCGGAATCTATTTTTATGCCGCCATGTTTCTCAAGCATTCAAGCTTGTACATGGATGCATGTTGCTACTGATCAAGAATACTCACTGAAACCAATAAAGTGGCACGCGCTTAGATGTGAGTATGTCCATTCTTATTCTCCGCGCGTCACTTCACGATAGACTGTGCTTTGTGAGGACATGCTGACTTCAATAACTGGGAAAGGAGCAATACGATAGAAGACGGCTCCCCGATATCCGGTATTGAACGTCATCCCATGCTACCATGTTCTACCCAGATATGGTGGACATTACTACATGCTAAGATCTACTTAAAGGAGGGGCCGATGACTTGGTCGACTAAAGCCAGTCCTTAGCTCTACTATGCGTCTCTTTTCGGTGTTGGCGGTTCTTATTACCGCGACGCTTGCAGCACCCTCCCGCCGTTCCAACCATGTCGTACATGAGAGAAGAGCTGCAGAACCTCTCGACTGGGTCAAGTCAGCTCGACTAGACGCAGACAAGGTTCTACCTATGCGCTTTGGCCTCTCTCAGCAGAATATCCACCGGCTTGAAGAAATGTTAATGGAAGTCTCGCACCCTGAGTCTCCTAAGTATGGTCAACACTACAGTCCTGCCGAGATTGTCGACACCTTCGCACCTAGCGGCGAGACTATTGCTGCAGTTACTGAATGGCTCGTTGACTCTGGGTTTTCTCGCGATCGTCTCAGCCTCACTGGAAACAAGGGATGGATACAACTTAACGCTACCACTGCCGAAGTTGAAGAACTTCTTCAGACTGAATACCACGTCTACACTCACCCATCTGGCGATCAGCAGTTTGGTACGCTTCGTTGGTAAAGATATTCTATCCATTTTTGTGACAGTTTGTTCCAGGATGCCATAGCTATTCCGTCCCCGCTCATCTGACAGAACATATCGATCTCATCAAGCCTACTGTTCATTTCAACCATCGTCCGTCACCCAAGAGCAGGACTTTGCAACCACGAGCAGGAGGTTTAGGTGCTCCCGCTGCTCGACCAGGACCGAAGAAATCCAACAAGAAGCTAACTAAGCAAGCTTCCTCTTTGGACACCTGCGACGAGATGATCACTCTTGATTGTCTTCGTGCCTTGTATGCGGTTGACTATACGCCTGTTGCGACAGCCAAGAACAGCTATGGCATTGGTACGTACTGTAAAGTTTACATTGCCTTCTTCTATCTTCCTTACGCGACTTTCTCGTAGTCGAATTCACGCCGCAGTCTTTCCTTGGACCAGATCTAGATTTATTCTTCAGGTGGGCATCACAGATTCATGCCCTAACTAGTTTTCTAAATTCTGACCAATTCTGATAGGAACTTCTCCCCAAGTCTTGTTGGAGTTCGTCCCAAGAATGTCCTCATCGACGGAGGTTGGTTTTAATTCAATATGGTATTTGTCATGTTACTAATACGATATGTAGCTATCGTTCAGACCACCAACCAAAGCTTTGACTTTAATGGCGAGAGTGACCTCGATCTTGAATACGCGATGGGCTTGACATCCCCGCAGCCAATCACTCTTCTCCAGACAGGGGATATTGTTGAAGGTCTGGCGCTTTCTTCCATTGTAGATCATACAGGTATTGACATATCACCCAAATTACAGGCGCTGGATTCGACAACTGGCTCGACGCGGTTGATGCCTCATTCTGCAAATTCGAGGGCGGTGATGATCCCACTCAAGTACGCTACATGTTAATATAGTGCTATCTTCATTCACATAATAGTATTATAGGATGGTATCTATCCCGATAGACTTCCCGGCGGCTTTAAAGGTAAGAAACTGAATATTTTATCTGGGTCATTTGCTGATAGTCTACACGTTGTATAGGACCTGAATCCTGCGGAATTGTCAAGCCTCCTTTCACTGTATCTGTCTCATATGGCCAGGATGAGTCCTCAGTGACCCCCGCTTTCGCTAACCGTCAGTGTCAAGAATACGCGAAGGTATGAACATCCAAGGGATAGAAAACTTTGTACTTATATTTGTTGCCTTAGCTCGGAATGATGGGTACTTCAGTGTTCTACAGCAGTGGCGATGATGGTGTTGCCGGTGGTGGGGGTGTTTGCTTGAATAGTAGGAGTATGTGATCGGTTACTTCCTGTCTCTTGTCAACTGACTAATTATCTCGTCTCCAGAACAGCCAGTTAATAACGGCAAAGTCTTCAATCCTGGTTTTCCGGTACGTTCTCGTCTGCTATGTAGAGGAGACATGCTTATACATTATTGTACAGGTTACATGTCCATTCTTGACAGCGGTCGGGGCGACTCAAGTGAATCCCGGCTCTGCTGTGACCGATCCGGAAGGAGCTTGTGAACAAGTCATTTTTTCTGGAGGAGGATTCTCGAATATCTTCCCGTAAGCGTCTGGGTTTTTCAACCCACCCGAAGTGTCTGACTATTGTACAGAATTCCGTCCTACCAAGCAACGGCTGTAAAGAACTTCTTGACTTTGCACCCTCCGCCATTCACCTCAGCTCAGTTCAACAATAGCGGCAAAGTAAGTCACTATGCGATGCTGTTGATTGCCTAGAATAATCTTCTATTGTACAGGTACGCGCGTTCCCCGATTTGTCTGCCAACGGGTAAATATTTTCGAATTCGTTGAAAAGCCCGAACTAATAAGGCGTTATTCTAGTGCAAACTATGTTATTGGTAACTAAATTATCTCTTGATATTTGTTCGTTGCATTAACCTTTTTACTCGCCAGGTATTGATGGAGAGTTCGGCCTCGTTTTCGGCACATCTGCTTCTTCTCCCGTTGTGGGCTCCTTGATCACACTGGTTAATGATGCTCGTCTTGCCGCCGGAAAGGGGCCTGTTGGTTTCATCAATCCTGCTGTGCGTGTTGATTCTCGCTAGCGATAGGTCCAGGTAATTAAGATTATCTGGGGCGTATTCTAGATTTATTCAGCAAGTTTTGCGTCGGCGTTCAATGATATTACTTCGGGCGGAAATCAGGGATGCGGTACGTCTATTGATGACCTTCACCAATGACCCGAGTTTGACGTATAGCTTCCAACAGGAACTCCCGGATTTACTGCGTACGTTTCTTCACTTCGAGCTATGTTTGATATGCTAACCCCATAGTTTAGTACCACTGGCTGGGATCCTGTTACCGGTACGTCTGTAGTTGTCCGGTGTGATGAGCCCGTGCTGATATATCACCCAAAGGCGTCGGTACACCTAATCTTACCAAATTGCTTCCTCTTTTCCTTGCGTTACCTTGAAGATGAAGTACTCAAAGTAAATAGTTTGTATTTTTGAGATTGTAAACGTACAGCGTTTCAGCGGTGACCAGTCTGTTAAGTTTGAACATGTAATCTGAGCAGTAAGGCAGCCCATTAATACTCTATTAATAGTTGTAGGCCATATCAAGAGTATGTAAGTACATGCGAGCATTTGAGAAATTGAGATGGACTGGAATCATAGCGTCGAGATCGGAGGCGAAAATAGAGAAGCCGAAAAAGTTGTGGCAAGCGACGTCAACAATGCACTTCTGCTCAGCCCTAGGCGATAGCGGCGTCTAACTTTCTCCCTCTGGCGACATTCTACCCATCACTCCGGATTCAGCAGTAGAGTCGAGCCAGGCATTCCTATGGCGTTTCCTCGCAGGCTGAGCGGGTAAAATGGACCAAATGAAAAAGCCGATGAGTCATGCAGAAAAGGGATTCGGGTGCATAGGCATCTAAGGTGTGTTAACATTCTTCCTATCACGTCTAACTTTTATTTAAAGCTGCCCCAATAGACTTCATAGGCTCCGCATACCCACCTCACCTCCAGGAGCCTCTATCCTCACCATGGCTGACGCTGAATACACTATGCACTCCTTCAAACCGTTGCTGAACAAGCTCGTTCAAACCCCGGAGTATTTCAGCCCAGAGGACCTCAAACTCGCGCTCAATCACTTATTCACTCCCGATACCGTTCACCCGGCGCAAATCGGTTCCTTCCTAACCGCACTCCACGTCAATCGTGTCGAGCGACGACCGGAATCACTTACAGCAGCAGCAGCGGTCCTCCGAGAGCGCGCTCTGAAAGCTGCAGTGCAAGATGCCGAGGGCGATTTTATCGTCGATATAGTTGGGACTGGTGGAGATGGTTATAATCTCTTCAACGTGAGCACTACGGCTGCCATCGTTGCGGCTGGTGCTGGTGCCCGTGTCATTAAGGTGTGTATCTCTTGACTGGCAAACTTTTGAGATCTAATCCAATAGCCGTTAACCAGCACGGTAGCAGAGCATCCACTTCCTCCTCAGGCTCTGCCGACCTCCTTGAATCCCTGGATTGCGTCTTCACTGCTCCTACACCTGGAGAACCGACACCCCTTCCTCGTATACCATTTACTTTCATCCTCGCACCACACTACCATCCTGCACTTGCCGCCATTGCACCATACCGCAAAGCTCTTCCCTTCCGTACGATGTTTAACGTTCTTGGGCCGCTCATCAACCCCGCACGTCCACGGGGTATGGTTCTTGGTGTCGCGGAACGCGAGATCGGTGCAACTTTTGCGCATTCGTTACAGGATGGTGGCGTTGAGCGCGCACTCGTCGTTTGTGGCTGCGAAAAGCTTGACGAGATCAGCTGTGCTGGCCCGACATGGGCTTGGGAACTTAAGGACGGGAAGGTCATAGAAACGACTATCACTCCAGATATGTTTGGGGTACCAGTACATCCCCTACGAACGGTTGCGGGAGGAAGTCCACAGGAGAATGCAGAAACATTCAAAACCCTGTTGACATCCGGCAATAACCTTCCTGAGTCGCTTATACCCGTTCTGGATTTCGTATTGATAAATGCCTCTGCATTGCTAGTCGTCGCAGGTTTGGCAAAGGATTACAAAGAGGGTACACAATTAGCACGTGAAAGTGTTACGTCCGGGAAAGCATGGGATGCGCTTGACACATTCCGTAAAGCGGGCAGGAAAGCTGTTGGTGGAACGTCTCCTCGTCTTCCATAATTTAATTTATATAGTTAGGATATCAAAATACATGTACGTTGTTGCGGACACGAGGACCCGACAAAATTTGAATAAATACTTAGCTTAGAAGCCTTCAACGTTGAAGTCCCTTGGAACTGACACTCCAATTAGGTCTAACACTCAAGTATCACAAGATATAACTCTACAACCTACAATTGGCACTCGGAAGTAGTCGACTACATACAAACAACTATTTATGAAGTAGATGTAATCGGAAAGATGACCTGTGTTAATTAATTTGAATGCGAAGCAAATGCTTCAAGGCAGCCCGCAAAGGCGCCTCCATCAGGACCAGCCACCAACATTGCTGAAGGTAACACAATCCGACGTCATGAAATAGCCATATGTTACTTGTTAGCAACCAGCTACTCCAAACAGGGCGAAGAAAGTCGAAATCAACAATCTTCAAATCACACTCCACTGATCGCACACCAGCAGATAAAACATCAGCAGCTTCGTGAAGGCCGTGTGTAACTCGCTCAGATCCGCATATCCAGAATCTGCGCAGCCGTCTCCCAGCAACAGACCAGTTACCGAGCAAAGAAAGCAGACATCACATTTCAAGTGAATGCCGCCAGACGCCACCCACCACATTCTTGGACGCCACAAGAATCGGGGGACTACAGCCTGAAAGAACAACAAGTTTAGAACACGCGAAGGAAAGACTAAGACAATAGACGTACGTAAGATGGGGTTTTCTATGCCAGCCATCAAACAACCACTCAGGGTACCAAAAGATCCATAGCCATCGCGGGGCCGACACTGCACCGTCTATTGGCGAGGGCGACTAACCTCAGACCTACGGACGATTATTAGAGTCGTTATCGCAATTGCGGCCTAAATATGACTTACCCAAACTAGCACGATCTGCCTCTGGTCGACTACACCCAATGCCATGATCCAAAAAGCGACACCTATTAGTGAGAGAACAATAAGGAATGAGGAATGATGAGGAGGAAGGGAGGAAACCTTACTGCGCAACAACGGTCCCTGGTAGTTGGGGAGAAAGAGCTCCAAAGAAACGAAGAAGGCTGTACGAGGGTTTAAGTATTACTCGGTATCAGTTAAGGGCAGGTCACAGATTCGAACACGTGCAACTGAGGTGTGAAGTTCTGATTCCCTTGCCAAATAAAAGCGCGGGGTGGTGATGTCACGCGAAAAGCTGCCTCTGAAAAGCTGCCATCTGCGCTGCGTATAGGGCTTCTCGTCTTCGCCCACGATGCCCTCGCAATTCGTGGACCACTTCACAAGGCCCCTCATTGTCTCGCGTCCAGCTACTCCCTCATCATCTCCTGGTATTTATTCTACTCAAACAACCTCGACGACGCATGTGAATACCAAGAAGCATGCTCTTCATGCTCTCCTTGTTTTATTCAACCGGGACCAGCCTATAACATCATCCTTTGTCACGGAAACCGTAGAAGAGCTGGAAAAGCTTAACCGTGATGCATCTCTAGAAACAGATCCAGAAGAAGAAGCTCTCAAACAGACTGTCATCGGCAAGCTCGTCATTGGATTGTATGCACAGGCACTAGACACATACCTTACACAGGCGACAGAGGTGGAGGCAGAGGCAGAGTGGTGGGCTGACATTGAGAGATCAAGGCTTAATGTTGCCTGGTATCTCTTACAGAGTACGCCTTCTGTTGCTGTTGCCTTCATGCTTTACTCACTACATATTCTCAGCTCTTCCTTCACGCATAGTAGATCTTGCATGTACCATCGTTCGAAAGGTTCATGCCCGCAACCTTCCGTTGCGCATTTCAACACTTTCACCCTCATCTCTCAGGATTCTATTCCCCTCCACGGATGCCTTCCGTCCCAGTGCATTTACCACCGTGCTCTTCCCTCACCTCGCACACCAACCCCTCTCAACATCCATTACGACATCCGCATTTCTCTTCCGATATTCTTCATCTCCCTCCTTTTCATCTACGAGTGCAATCATCTCCTCGTGCCCCTTAACCACAACTCAAAGCATCTTGAGAAAGATAACTCAATCAACCAGGCAAACCCTCCATTTCCTCGCCGCCCTAAGCACCTTCCCGCTCACTCTTACGCGACAAGAGTGCAGGTACAACCGGAAGGAATTAGAAAGAATACGAGATGAACGTGCCTCTGTCCTTGGTGAGCTGGCGCAAATTCGAGGAAAGCTCTCCCCGCTCGTTGAGGATCCCGCAAGCAATACTCCAGGAGAACTGAAAGCCTTCGTGCTTACGTTTGCTGAGATCATATCCCCATCACCCGGCCAGAAACTATCGCCAGATGCTGATACGATTAACCCTTCCCCTCTAACTGATATCCTACGTCTCTCTCAGACTATCCTGCCATCCCTACCTCAATCCCATACCCAGAAACTCCGCAGTCAGCGGCTATTACGCCCTCCAAGACTCGTGCTAATCTGGCCTAAACTTCTACTTCTTCCCCCACTAGCTATCTATAGTGCCCAGTGGGCTTATGCATCTCGCGAAACCCTCGTAGGGTTTGCCAAAGACGCCAAGGAGACGGTGGAAGGCTTCGTTCACGGATGGCTAATTGAGCCTCTTCGGGAAGTGCTGAAGACTGTCAGAGCATCTGGCGATGAAGGAGTCATTGTGCGAAAAGAGGGGGTGTTAGCTGATTTAGATGTTCGTAGTTTCTGTTTTATTCTGCATAGCATTGTATACTTACACCTCTGATTTCAGTCTCTGGAACGGATGACGCTTTCTCTCGCAAGAGACGAGCTCAATTATAATCCAACTCAACTTGAAGCACTTTCGCAGAAAATCCGTGTTGGTGACTTGACACCAGTACTTGAGATATACGAGGAAGATATCCGACATCCTTTACGTTCTGCACTCACAGGGACGCTTCTAAGAAGTGTTTTCATTCAAGTGCAGAAGGCTAAGGTTTGTCCACAACAATATCATAAGGATTACTAACGCAAGCATTTATAGGTTGACATTGACCAAGCACTGACCGGTATCGACAAACTACTCAAATCTCAAGAGCTTACCTTCGCATTTGTGGGTGTCGCTCCAGCACTGGCGATTGTGTATCTCACAGGAGGGGCATTTATGCGCTTCACGGGAAGTGCTCAGGGAAGAGGCCGATATGGAGGTGCGAAACGACGCAGAGCAGTGTTTGAAGCGATGCGGTATGATGTCTTGCGCTCTCTGAGGCTTTGTATGCTTACTTACAAACTTGTATAACTTGTATACAGACGTATCGAACGCCTCCTGCTCTCACAGCCCTCCTCTTCAACACACCCCGCCACATATTCCACTACAAAAACCATGCTTTCCCCTCTATCTACTGGCCTTCTTCTGCTCTCGGTCACTCGCCTTCGTCAATACGCCGATGACTCTCTTCCTACACACTCTCGCCTACGTCACGGGTTTTTGGAGGATGTTGCTGATCTTGAGGACCCCGAACTTGGGAGGGAGGAGAAATTTAGAGTAGTAGAACGAATGTGGAGATGTTGGGGCGGTGTTTTGGGGTGGGGAATTGTTGCTGGCGAGGGAAGAAAATGAGATGTAAACTAGATGAGTTCTAAAAATCTACTCTAGCCTTCGACACGACACACTGAATGTCCCACGGATAATCAAGTCAAATAATACCATGTTGTAATCTATTTTAATTCACTTTATAATTCTTCAACGGGAGGTAATATCTCGATCTTTCTAAATCCCTGACCTATTGCATTCTTACAACTCTGGTCACCGCGATACTTCTTTCCACTCAAATAACCTTTGCAGATAGCGAAATTGCTGCCCCAGCATTCCCTTCAAGTGTAGCGAGGAAAACACTCATTGTCGTTCCTCCCCCTTTCTGCCTTCACACCCCATTCTCGCCTGAGACTCTGCATTGAGGAATTCCCGGTACAAAATAGTGTTGCTTCGCAAGAAGCATCAAGTGACACATCGTCGGCGCCGAAGGAAAGTACCGGTGATCCCGAACTCTATCATCCTAGATAGAGAGCTCCTAGTATGAACTCCATGATTTCAGACGTCGAGAAACGTTCAAATGATACTATAATGCATGTCAGCGTACAAACGCCAAACCCTATATTCAGGAGTTTAGGATGGACGGACCCCCGTCACCAACGGCCGCATCTTCATTCGTCTGCTCCCCCTTCCCGGAATTCATCTCTGGAAATCGCACACCATACAAAGAAGAATTTACCTTGCATAGACTGTTCATTCGAGTTCTCATGCTCGCAACAAGAGAAAATGCCTGACTAACGCGTTATCCGAATTTCATAGCCCAGCTGATTGGAGTTGGATCTCGCTTTCAATGTGGAAGATGTGATGGATATACAGAACAAACTTATACTGATAGTTAACGCGGACATCAGGAAGTTTCCTGACTATGGAGGCGACGTTTAAGTGGATGGACCACCTACATACAGGTCTGCTTACAGGCAATTCACGACTGGAGGTTTTTGTGATTCGCTTACGGGATGGTTCGCTTGGAAAATAGGATTGTGAATGACGGGGATATAATATATTTAGTAGAACATATTGTCTGGAATAATCGAGACGCGGTGGCAGTTCGTCGGATTAGAATAAACTCGTCACCACTCATAACTTCGTCGGAATCAAAACCACTGTCGAACAAATCTAAGCTTTCGCAACGTAGATTACCATCCAGCGATTCCTGCTTGATACTTGTGGCATCATCTTCCATATCATCGTCAAGCTCGTCATCTTCTCCTGGCCATACTCCATCATGGATAGTAGCTTGATAAGCCCAGCTAGGATCTTGCATATTAATATCATGCTCGCCATTGAAAGTCTCAGAGTGGTCGAGGTGATTGGTGGCCATGGGTGTAACTGCATGTGGGCTTTCGAGCGCTTCGTCCATGAGTCTGAGACGTAGCCCGTTGGGTTCATCAGTGTCTGAATAGAAACTGTAGGAATCACTCTCTGCTCCTGAGTCTGGCTCTTGTATACATGTGTGCCGGTGCGAGTCTCGTCGCATAAAGATAACGAACTACCCGGAGTCCATTGTACGTCAAGTGTACCCAAGCTAAATTCTCCTTTGCGACAGCTCCGATGCGCTTTCAGTACTCTGAATTTGCTCTGCCTGAAATCAACCTAGTGATCCAAATTCCGGGATGTTCTTCGACGGTCTCCCAGCGTTCAAAGTATCGCTTACTCACGCGAATACGGAGGGGAAAGAGAGGTACATCTTCTAGTAGACCTTAGACAAAGGCAGAACCATCTAGATCGTCTGCGTCCAATTATATTCTTCGACCTAGGAGTATTTTCCGAAAATCCCCACGTCGTATTGTTGGTCCAGAGAACCCTTCTTACATTTCGGAATCTGCTAAAGCAAATATACCGCCATCGTAGGTATACTCAAGATTGACGTTTCACACATGAAACTCATGGCACCCCGCCTAACTAAACCTCGATATTCGTTACTTCGATAATGAGAACGATACAACGAAGGAGTCCAGCTTGATGCATCAAGTTCTTGGAGAGGTATTGTTCCACACGGTACAAGACTGAGATTATTGTGAATTGCTTGGCTATCAGTGGAAACATTTGCTTGTTTAATCACGTCCTATGTCAGAGCATATAGTTAAATATAGAACAGCCAATACAGGTGCATGCATGCTTACCCCGTTCCACTAATGCTCTGCACCACATTGGCTCTCTCAAGTCGCTTCCATTTTCTATATGACGTTCATCTGACGATACGCTTTCATCGGTGCCACTTGCAATGCTTATAACATCGTCGTCGTGCGTTCTAGAAGTGCTTGATGATATGGTGTTACGCATAGTCATCGAGGTATCTAGATATCCGTCATTAGCTGGGACAAAAACGCGTAATGCAGACTTTAGCCCCCTGATTTCCGCGTTCTGCGCTACGATTTGCTTTATCAGCAATAATGGGGGTCAAATCTCTTCTACTGAGAAGATGCAGAGAATTATGCACCTATCTTTGAGCTTCGATCTGTATCCTGAGGTTCTGACTTTCATACATTGTTCAAAAGCGCGTGAGGGACAGCAAACATGTAAACGAGTGAAAGTGAACTGAACGCGAAAGTTTCTTTCGTCAACGCGTCCCTTTTGTTTGTCAACAATTTCTAACTGAAACAACACGACACAGCTTTCACCACTGAAGTCGCCATAGTCAACACCATCAGACTCTCGAACCTCTCGAGAAATTCCTCTCCCTTTCACCCACTTACTCTAGGTTCTTTTCTACCTCTAAGCTTCTCGTCTAATTTCATACGCTTGGAAACATCTGTCGGCCTCTCCTGTCGCCATATTCTCAATCATCCAGAAGCTCGATGTCTGGCATATGCCGTCGACCTCAGTATCGCCTCTAGCCCTAATTCCATAAAACTTCTTAGATTGTACCCAGGCTGGTGATTTTAGGGTGCATGCAGATAACGTTATGCTCTGTCGCTCATTCTCGGGCAGCGTTGGAGTTTGTTCCATGCATGAGATACTCACTCTCCGTTGATAGGTTGATAGGCAATGATCGCGGCCAATCCACCTCAAAGGAGATGGCGTTAACTGGAAAAACACCTATCGGTGATTGATACATTCCATTCCTACCTCTATCATATTATGGGGCTGTTCTACGTTTCGTACGACGCTGACGATTCACAAAACTTCCACGTATTCAACTTCGCCTCTTGGAATAGTATTCTGTTGCTTTAAACCTTGCCTCTTCTTTTTAATAAAAAAAAACAAGATCTTCACCGTCAAATGGAACTCTCAGATCTCCAAATCTGCTTACGTTTACAGATAACCCACGCAAGTCTTCACCATGAATAAACAGCATCGGGTGCGAAACCGAGATGCCATAACTGTACTTCCCTGGACCCGCATACCGAAATTTTGTAAAAGATCACGATATAGCAGCTCTATCAAGATTTAATGATATATCTACTAGTCAAAGGCCTTCAGACTTCGGCCTTCGCTACCTTCGATTCAACATCTACACAATACTGGTAGGCGCATTTTCGCCGATGCTACTTCTTCTGAGGTCACTTTAGGATCTGTATACTACGAATTCGTTGTCCCGGAGGTCCAGACATGAGCCCGATAACTCTGACGAAGTATTTTCCGAGGCTCCCCTCGTGGAACTCGGGCCTGATCTACTTTGTGAACGTGTTTGGTTGGCAGGATGAGGAACAGGATTAGCACTTTACACAACATTACTTACTGATGGATGCTCAAAACAAGCTCATCATTTTTGATCTAAGAAGCTGCACTGCAGCTGTACTCGATAACTCTTAATGGATCTCAGTGCTTCGGGGCTTTGTGGCGCTTCTAGGCCTCGGAGGACCTCGCCACGTCAAAGTCAGCACTGGAGCTTAGTGGCTTGCGGCTTAGTTATTGGGGTGCATACGACCTCAAGATGTTAAGCTGAACTCCACCTTTCTAATGGATCAGATGTAGGACCTCGGCATATACGAGTATACATGCCTTCGGCTACTCAAATCACCTAAGGAGTTATTTGCTAAGATGTCTATTTTCTCACCTGTTCGAAAATCTCATAATGATCTTCCCAGTTCCTTTCCGGAACCTTGCTTATCTCGAGTGGCATTCTTGTTCCTCGACGATTTTCAGGTCCTTACGGAGGTTAACACGGAGAAATATCGGGATATGTCTCCTTAAGCCTTTCAAATTCGAACGCTAGGAGATGTATCTGCGCTCATCCTCAGTCATAAGTGAACTCACACTCGGGATTGTTCTTACCACTAAACCGCGTAATGCAACGGGCACATCGTACACCTTCCCGTCTCTGGATCCTTCAACAGCCAGGAAAATGCCATGATCTCCACCATATGTCCATCGCTGCTTCTTCTGAAGAGGCCTTGCTGTTCCGATGTTTTATTTTAAGTCTGCTTAATCTCAATCTGTGGCAGTTCCTCGTGTATATCCCTTTAGGGCATCTACTCCCCAAAAAGGGAACTCAGAGAAGCAGAAGATATGTCATTACCTAACTTAATGGTCTTCATTTTGCTGATCCCTGACATCATTGAAGATCAGTGCACTTCTCGCAGCCTACCAGTCATTTACCATCATTTGGTTTGGAGCCTCCTATTTTCAACGGAGATGTCCTCTCTTCGATGTGATCAACAGTCCGAAAATTGTTGCACTTCTTATAATCGAAATGGCATACTAACTACTAAATTGCGGGATTCAGCCGTCTCAATGGTTTTGCTTCGGAAGTGGCTGATGCTCCTTCAACTTCCTTCCTCATCTGTTCTTCAATCTGCCAATGAATCTCTTCGCACATAGGTCTTTTTAGACCGCAGCTCATACGTATAAAAAGGGCTGAACTTAACCTACAATCTGTACTGCTCAATCGATTCACTCCTCATCTCTCAAAATGAAGTTCTTTCAGACTCTCGCCTTCTCTGCAACGCTTGCCCTCTCAGCTTTGGCTGTTACCCCGTCCATTGTATACCCTGCCCCTGGAGCTGTTATAATGCCTGGTGCTTCATTCAACTTCAAGTACCAATCGATCGCCGATTACGGCACCTCCAGTTACAACTATACCGTATGGTTATATACTACTCCCCCAGCCGATTTCGCCCCTCTCAACAATTATGCGTCGGGTTACTTCTTTGGAAGATTCGCTGAACCTAATTATCCTGGTCAGTCTTACAAAGATATGTAGTTCTCAGACACTAACTTGTCTTCAGGAAACCCATCTCCGCAGAACCGTGCTCCAAAGCAACTCACCATGCCGAATTTCGCCAAACTCGGAGGCGGATTTGGCGCTGGCAGTCAAGTAGAGGATGCTACGTTTTACTTGACTGTACTTGAAGAATATGCGACACAACAGGTACTATCAGTGGCTTGTATGCGATAAACTTACTCACTATCTTGCCCCCATCGGTCAGGGTTCTGTGGGGTACAAGATCAGTCTTGTGTACAACGAAGTACGGTACAACGTAACTGGCGCTGGCCAGGAGTAGCTTTTATGTGATATGGATCTTCGGACATAGACCAGGTTAGTAGCTATGTATATATGAACGTTCTTCGCCCTTGTCGTTTGGACTTTACTACGTAGCACCCTTGAGATTGTGCAAAAATAGCAGTATGCTTATACTAAAGTGAAACTGCGTATATTCGGTAGATACTCCGTGTTACAAATATATTTCGCCCGCATACTATGCCTTAATCCTTCTTTCCAACAAACTGATCGAACCATCTTAACACTTCGTAATGCCACTTGAGACTAAAGATACAATGTCAATGGCATATCCTAGTTTTTCATAATAATCTGAACAAACCTATTGCCATGGTTAAGGACCCAATGGTTCTCGTCCGGGAACACAACCAAACGGCTCGGAATTCCAAGCCTGGTACCAATCAATAGGTTATTATGATAACTTTGCAAGAGAACTAGGTACATACTGTTGAAGAGCATGGAAAGCCCCAATACTCTCGGTTTCCGGAAGACGGTAATCCTTGCTTCCGTGGATCAATAGCTGTGGTGTTGACCACTTGTGTACGTAGTTTGCAGGGCTATACCTAATCGAACATATTTCAGCGCCTGAGGAGGAAAACATCTACAGGAGCACCAACTTCTCGGAAAGCTTCTTGCTTTTCGTCTCCCAGGGCCTAAATCGGGAAAGATAAGTAACATCCTTGGGAATGAGCCTACCACATGACATACCTGCCACCCCATTCATGGTTGAACTAAATGTGACGATCAGTATGATATGCATAGATAGAGGTATAAACACATACGAAGAACAGTTCGTCAGTGGAATAGCCGTTGTAATTAGAGTCAAACACCTAAAGATCATCAGGAAGTAGTTCATCGACATGAGCGGAACAAACTGTACTCCGTCATGTCCAACCAGCGCCTGTCGGGTAGATGGATATCAGAAGTTAGTGATAGTATCCTTTGCAAAGTGGGAGCGCTTGCCTTAAAGTTAAAGCCAAGCTCGGGATGTCCTTGAATCCAGCTATGTGCAGAATATTAATAAACCGATCATCAGATAGCAGAGTGTACATACTTGATGGCATATCCACCCCAACTAGCCCCAGCCGCTACAGCTCGGTCAGCGTCAATCTACGCAGACAGTTAGTGATCCCTCCTAGTGGCAAACAGCGGAACGTTGGTTTTACCTCAGGGTGCTTGTCCAGCACGTACTTCCATCCCTGAATCATATCAACGAATGGCTTTCCTCCCCAGTCTTCCGCAATGGCATCCGTAAACTCTGGAGTAGAACAGGTCAGAATCATGAGATCATTGTGAAAGAGATAGATTACCTTGTCCGAAGGTGGTGCTGCCAGTTGGATTAATCATCACTACGAAGTAGCCCTGCTGAGCGAAAACTAAGGAAGAAAGGCTCTAATGAAAAATGACGTCCAAGATTTCAAACGCTAATGACTTACCATTCGGATTCCATCGGGTTGACCATTGGTCCTCCCATGCACCCTGTGGACCTACAACCATACAACCTTAGAATCATGTTCGATAAAGAAAATACGTTGAGATGATCACCTCCATGGATGAGCAATAAGCCTGGCCACTTCTTCTTATCACCCTCACTCCAACCTTTGGGCTTCAATACCCATCCTTGAACCTTCTTGTCGAGTGCTCCCTTGAACCAGAACTCCTCGCCTTTGCTCAAGTCCTTACCCTTCAAATCGTCCTCGGTGAAGTTGGTCACTTGAGTGATCTTGATGGCAGCCAGATCTGCATTGCCATCTTGGAGAAGCGCATCTTGGATATGTTTAACACCGTGGACAATGAAGACGTCGTTCGGAGAGGTGAACGACGATCTTGAGAACAACAATCGGTCCGTATACAATGTTTGCAGGCCGGAAGCAGCAGCAGTCGAAGTCAGTGCGATAGGATGGGTGTACTTGGGGTCCAGATCTGGGTTCGTTGTAGATTGATACGGCGTAGGAGGTACGGGTAAAACGAAGACCTTCACTTTGGCTTCGTCGCCTGCAGTAAAGTAGATGAATGTATCTTCTTTGTTGAACTGAAGATGTGCCGTTAGTATCATGAAAGTCGTTCCGACTTGTCCAACAGATACATACCGCCAACGAATCGGGTGAACGGTCCCACTTCTGGGTCAGCGTGAATCTAACGTGCCTGATGAGATCGTAGATGACGATCTTCGCTCTGAATGAAGAGTTAGACAATTATTCAATACGACTAACGAAGTCTAGTTCCTTACCTGTCACTTTCATAGCCATCCTTGTCAAGTTCTAACCATGCAACTTTGTTTCCACTGCTGCTAAAAACCGGGCTGTGAATAGCACCCTGTTTTCCCGACGTAAGTTCCTTCGGTTTGCCTTCTCCTTTAATGTCGACGAGGTAGACCTACAAGGATGAGTCAGATAGCATATATGAGCAATCACAGCATATCATACATTTTGTTTCGTGTGCCAGGCCTCGGGCAGCTTGGGATCCTTAGTCGTATACACAACATGGGTGGTGGACACGTCAAAGTCATCTGTACCGCCAAATGGCTCAACAGGAGAGTTCTAATTCCGTCATCAACGTCAAAACTACAATAGCAGCGAGGTTTTAACTTACATGCCCAGTGCCTTTCAGGAGGGGATGGAATTCCTGTCCAAAGAGCCAGTTGCGGTCCGGGTCCTGCACAAGTCGGACACTGAACAGCTCTGGCTTCTTCAATCCTTGCCAGGTGTCCCAGTGGCGAACATAAGTCGTGTCGTACACGTAAGCCGAGTTGCCACGATTGTTGTATTCCTCGTCTTGTTCTTTGATAGACGTAAGGTTGCTGTCCGCGTAGACATTATCAGAGAACACCAAGTACTGTGAGCGTTGGTGATAGCGGAAGTTGGAAGCAGTCTTAGTAGGGATAGTACCGATGAGTTGAGGGCTGGTAGAGATCTTCAGCTGCTCATCAGCATTGAGAGAGTCTGGGTTGTAAAAGACGTCAACGGCATAAATTTCCAGGTTATCTTCTCCCTCCACGACGTGGGCAAGAGTACGAGGTGTTATCCAGAAGGCTTCACCGCCTTTCTCCAGCTAAATGATGTGACTGAGTTGAGCGTGTCGCGTCGGAGGAACACAAATGGACACGTACGGGGAATTCATGCGGCTTCACTGGGGATTCCAAAGGTACGATGAATATGGACTTCTTGTTTCTGTACATGACACGCTCAGTAACTCCAAACGCAGATGCAGTTCCCAAGAACTCACTTCTTCTCGTCGAAAGAATACTTGCTGAACGGCACAACCGCGAGATCACCCGCCAAGTTGGCGACTGCAACACCTGGACGTCCCAATCCAACCTATATAGAGCCAAGATCAGTTCAATATGCTTTCAACAGGCAGCCAGGAGCATCTCAAACCAGGTCTTTTGGAGAGAATATATCCGCAGCTTCCTTGAACGCGAAGTCAGGCCGAACGTCTCCCGCCGCCATAGTCGTCGTTGTAAGCGGTTGTGGTGAGTTTAGAAAGGGAATCTGGGCGGTTAGGCCCAAGAGACTGAAGGGGAACCTCATGTGTTCAAACCAATCGTCGCAGCTGCTGAAATGGTTGTTGCTCCGTGGTTCTCACTAAGGCGTGACTACAAACACGCGTCTATATATAACACCATTGACACTCAGAATGGTTAAATTCTTGCCTGTTCGCATGCTACAGCGACACTTGCAGTGCCCATAATCTCATGATGGGCTGCGCACTCATACGCTTGTTTGGACGGACCACGCGGAGACACGGGAATAGAGAGCAAGTAATATTGAAACAGTGTGATATACAGGAGACTGCTGGTACAAAATAAATCTACTCGCTCATGACTTCTTCCTCATCAGCACCAGCTTTCTCTTCTGGTGAGATAGCGGCACCCTCAATCTGAACAACTTCTCCAGTCGTAGAATCCCATCGTGAAAGCAATCCCACACGGAACACAACCATTTTCTCCCCGATGAGCTTCAAGATTTGTGCCTGTTCAGGTGTCAATGGCTTGCCCTTGTCACAGACTTTGTGAGGTGCACTAAGTGTAGGTACACCCCTATTCAACGACGTTGAAAGGCCAAGTTTTCGCAGCTGGGGGTCTTCGTTGTGAGGGAAGGGCTCATGGGGTTCGGAATGCCGGCGCATTACAGGTCCTGCAGGCAGGATGACGGTTTTGCTTGCAACGTTGCCAGCTCTTGCAAAATCGGGTTGCTGGAAGTCGGCAAACCATTCAATGACCTCTTGGGGCTCCGTGTCGGTAAAGAGTATGCCCACTTGGCCTTTTATTTGCTGTTGTGCGATGTCAGTACTGGGATGCGAAACGATAGTCGAGCACGTACTTTGGCAAGTTTATATATGCCATCGCGATGCTCCTCTTCTGGTGTCGTGCCTAATGCCTTCGCCATTACCGCACCACGCCCAAAGAATATCCGGGCAGAACTGACTATGGACATGAGGCACGAAAAAAAAACCATGCACCGAGATTCACGCACTCTTTCCATAGCTTCCGCACAGTTTTAAGATGCGCATTGCGCATGGAACCGACCTCAAACAGCCAGCAGTATCTCCATTTTTCACAGCTTTCTTGGATCTGAACAGGCCGTGAAAAGGTGAGCTTCGATCACAAACACGATCGCAGAGCGCACCTGTGTCATTAAGGCATTTTTGTGCTCCTTGGTCTTCTTGGAGACTTTCGTCAAGGATACTAAGATAGAGCTGCATTAATACGCGTATTTATGAGCGGCGATATGTAAAAACTAACCGAGTTTTTGGCGTTTTGACTTGGGCATGGTGGTGTGGTGAAAAGGGCGTTGACTGGATTTGGAAGTCCGCCAAAAAATCTAACTTCGACCCTTTCCCGATCGTAGCATGGCTTCCATCGTCTCCCCTGCTGAGCTCAAAGCTCTCGAAGACTCCCTCCTCAACATTTCTGGAGATGTGCCCCTTCATAATCGATTCCGTTCCCTGTTCACGTTGAAGTCTCTTAAAAGCGAGGATGCCGTTCAAATTATTTCAAAAGGTTTATAGCCAATTTTTATCTTAGTGAGCCAGTACTGATTCAACGAAATATATCTAGGGTTCATTGACGAGTCTGCGCTTTTAAAACATGAACTTGCATACTGCTTGGGCCAGATGAAGCGCACATCTGCACTTCCTGCGCTTGAATCAGTTCTTAAAAATGTATCTGAAGATCCCATGGTGCGACATGAAGTAAGTTCGTCCATTCTTACCTCGCATTGGATTTTTATAAATATTGCATGCGACTAGGCCGCTGAAGCTATGGGTGCAATTTCCGCTACGGAATCCCTCCCGATCCTCAAGCAATACCTCTCCGATCCTGAAAGAAGCGTTCGAGAGACTTGCGAGATCGCCATTGACAAAATTGAGTGGGACAACTCCGAGGAAGGCCAAAAGCACCTGAAGAGCATTAACGAAGATTCCATCCCGTATGTACAACCCGTCAAAGCAATTCAACATTGGCTTATCGATTATGCAGGTTATATACTTCCATCGATCCCGCACCTGCCACATCTGGACTCCTCGCTGGAACACCAAAACCTGCTGATGTATCAGGCGAGAACGTTGAAGCTCTGCGGATGGATCTGCTAGATACCTCTCTTCCGCTTTTCAAACGCTATCGCGCCATGTTCGCGCTCAGAAATATTGGCACACCAGCGGCTGTTGATGCTCTTGCGACTGGATTCTCTGATGACAGCGCACTGTTCAAGTATGACATCTTGTCTCTTCTTGTTATTCTTCATTTGATAAAGATATATGAATCAGGCACGAAATTGCCTTCATCTTTGGACAGATGCTATCCCCACATTCCGTTCCTTCTTTGTTGAATGTCCTGCGAAATTCGACAGAATCAGATATGGTCCGTCACGAAGCTGCAGAGGCCCTTGGCGGTATAGGTACCCCGGAGGTACTTCCCCATCTTAGGGAATGGATGGATAGAGATGACGCCCCCCGCGTTGTTCGTGAAAGTTGTCAGGTTGCGATCGATATGTGGGAGGTAAGTTTGCATGACTTCTGCTAATTGCGGCGTATCCTGACGTGTTCTCTTTTGCAGCATGAAAATTCTGACGAATTCCAGTACGCAAATGGTCTTGCTGGTGCCACTACTGTTGCAGCTGTTGGTGCATGAATACTGCCTACGCGTGTTCAACTAGAGTTCCCCCCTCATCGAGCAGATTTCCTAAATCAAAATATATTGTACAATTTACATCTGTATTCAGCGGGATCATGTACAAGATATATCATACACTTTAATACTTTTATAAGGTTCGGATATAGAATCGAGGAAGAGCAACGCTGTCGAGAACTGGAGACCAAGACGATTCAAGGTTTCATTGCGGCATGCGCATCCTGGATGAGTCTCTCCGCTTCTGCGGAACGGGGTGTAATCGAGTATTTACGTGGTACAGGGTGGCTGGAGAGCAATCATCAATCTTATGCCGTCCGGTAAGAAGCATATATGAGGCCAGACATACATAGTCAATCGCCCGGTATACTCGCTTTCCATATGTATGTCGTTACCTGCTTCATCTTTCGGTGGAGCTATATTAAACGTCGCGAGCACAGCTGCGATTGCGAGCCAGATCTAGAGACTATTCAAATAGACGCCTTTTCTCAAACTGGAGAATTTACCGTTGCACTGGCCAAGTGTCGACCCAGGCAATTCCTAACCGAAGGTTGCAGGCCGTCGGGAATGTTGAAAATATTCCAAAATCATGAACTTACCGTCGCCCAAATCCAAATGCGAGGATCGCATCGCTACCGTTAAGCTCTCCATTTTTGTCGATAAAACGGTCAGGATTAAAGAGTTCAGGTTGCGTATACACTGATTCGTCGTGATTGATAGCCCTTCAACGTTATTTGTTCCTAGTATTAACTGAGCTCATTTTGCGGCGAAAATATACATACCAGATGTTGGCCCAAACAGCTGTTCCTAAGATGAAGTCATTCAGTTACTAAAGTCCATTCAAAATTTTTTTAATTAACCGGCCTTTAGGTATGAAATATCCTTTGAAAATGTCGTCATTGAAAGCAGTATGGGGAACAACCATGGGCAATGGAGGTCTCCACCTCATAATTTCATACAGAATGGCTTCTATGTACGGTAGGAATGGGCGGTCTTCATAAGAAGGAAGACGGCTCGTTCCAACCACACGATCGATTTCTTCTTGAGCTCTTGCCTGAACCCTGGGGTGAGTAGCTAGGACGTAAAAGAAGGTCCCCAAGGCCGACGACGTCTGTTGGACAAAATTACTATAGTGAAAACAAAATCGCACGGGTAATTACCGTGTCAGCACCAGCTGGTTATATAGTATGTTATATCTCGTTTGTTTTACAAGTAGAACAAAATCCGAACCAGAATAAGCAGTCCCAGCAATTTCTTTAATATATTTCTCGCTAATGAAAGTCTCTCCCCGCTGGTTTTCTTCAAGTGCCTCTGAAACAAAGCACGGAGTTGCAGTTCCTTCATCCTGTTGTTGGTTATGTTAGGAGTCGTCAATCCAAGTTAATGCAATACCCTTACGAGTTTCTGTTTGACGAATGAGAATGGAACATTTTTCATCTCATCTGTCATGTGCTTGACTTCTTGGGCGACCTTCTTAAAGTCTACTCCAGGAAACCAAGACGGGAGATAACGAAAGACGGGAAAGTCGTTGATCGGTATGAATCTGGGAGCATAATCGACTTTTGCAACTGCTGCCTCCGCTATTGCGACAAAGTGATCATTGGCAGGAGATATATCATAGCCATACATACTTGACATGACAACTGCCGCAGCGAGCCTATGGGATGTCGATATCAGCCGTAGCTGCATCGATTTGGCGCTATGCGCACCTTTTATAATGTGCTCTACAATCATCCGGTTCGTCCATGAGGGATTGGAGCATATCATATACCTTTCTGGTTTGCACAGGCCGATACTTCGGCATCGCATCTGGTCGAAAGGCTTGCTTGAAAACCTTCCTATGAACCCGCCAATCATCGCCGTAACGTTTCTGGCCTGTGTTGAAATCCCACCCCATACTAAATGACAATAGAGACAATGAAGTTAGCTGTATCTGTTGCTAAAAGGAAGTCAACCTACAGATCAACCATAGGCGCCGCAGGTCGGTCAGAGTAATTATTAGAGCGCTTTTCGAAAAGCTCGATCACATCCTGGAGATTGTTTAATATGACTATGTGCTGCTGATACATTCTCAAATGAATTATATCCCCTGAAATCAAGGGGATAAACGCATGTCGCCTCAAGAGCGTGGCTGCAGAGTACGTACCGTATACTTTACGCCAGTTTGTGTAAGTTAACCACGGTTGTGAAAGCGGTATCTGTCCAATATTTCCTACAAAAAGTTTGCCTTTTGGGCCAGGTGGGTATGGTAAGTTGGATCTTGGTTTCTTCCACCGGCTGAAGAGAATATAGCTAACGATGACGGCTAATGTTAGCCACGGAAGGCTGAACGCCATGAGAATATCCCAGAGGTTAGATTCTCTTCGACAGCTAAGCGCGGCAGTTCTTATACTTAGAATTTAGAAATGACTGCCATGACATAATGGACATAAGCGTATAATGATTCCTGTCAGCGTATGCATAACACCAGTTCATTTGGACATGTCGATAGCCTATTGCGTGAAACTGTCAATTAGCGTGTGGGATCGAATGTCGAAAAAGAAGTCTTGTCAATACATATAAGGATATCACACATTTCTGATATTACACTAAACCACAGTGGCAAATGACGTATCCTCAGTGGCTAATTGGACACCACTTGAGAGCAAATACAACAGAGAGTCGCGACACCACAGAAAAAAATCTGGCAGAACTTGGAAGGACCGCGGTGAAGCTTTCAATATCTTTCATATTTCTGTAAGCCACAGTCGTGATGGGGTATCTTTGATCAATGACGTCCACATAAAGTACGAAGATCAGCATAACCAAAGACATGATCATTGGTGTAAAGGATGTCCCAAAACGGCACTAGTAAAATGCATTATTCCAGGCCGAGATTTTTATTGACATAAAGCATACAATCACGAGATAACATCGCAAAGAGAGGAAAGCAAAGCCATGCGCACAAGCTGTTCAAATGCCTACTCCTCCAGACTGGACAATCAAACGTCTAACTTCTTCAGAGCGTAGAGTAATTGAGCACTCGTGATTAAGAGGGTGCCTAAGAGGTTCATGTAAATCGAGATATTGGACATCAACAAGAGACCACATACGAAACCAAGCCATCAGTATACTCTCCTGAAATCGGGATTTCGTTTCCGGCAGCATCTTTCGCCCTTTTGAGGTCGAAAGTCGCTAGGATAGACACTAGTGCTAACCAAACCTACCAGAAATGGTGGGCACGAGAAAAAGAACATATTTATTAATTCATACCGTTGTGGACGCCATATGACGACCAGGACATATCCTATATGAATGCGAAGTTAGTCATCATTTCAATAGCTGCTGAAAATTATTCCACCTTCGGCCAAAACCAAATACAAAGCCAACATCATCACTGTTCAGTTTTCCATCTTTATCAAAGAAACGTTCAGGATTGAACAGCTCGGGCTGTGGATAAGTAGCTTCATTGTGACCCAAAGCCCTATAACAGCATCAGTATTTACCCAGAGTTTGAAGGTAAGCAGCGGACCATGCATTGGGGATTACAGTCGTTCCTGCGGGAAGAAATACATTCAACCTCAACTTAAAACCAACATCCAAGTATTATGTCAAATACGAACCTTTAGGAATGAAGTATCCTTTATATACGTCATCTTCAGAGGTGCCATGATAAACCCCAAGAGGAAGGACAGGTCGCCATCTGAGAATTTCCCGAAATATGGCTTCTGTGTACGGTAGAGAACTGCGATCTTCAAAAGTAGGGAGGCGATGTGGCCCGACTATTGTATCGATCTCGTTTTGTGCTTTCTTCTGGACTTCAGGATGTGTGCTAAGTGCGTAAAACATTGTTCCAATGGACGAAACGGTCTGGACGAGTTATGATCGGTGAATGCGATTTAGAGGGTCTATTGTAAACTTACTGTGTCTGCTCCAGCTATCATACAGGTTTTCTAAATATATTCCGCATTCATGACAAGTTGAGATGAGCTTACCAGCGTATGCTGTAGCAGCGACGTGTTGTACGACAGCTTCATAATCTTTTGGCCCTCCGCGAGCATGCAGATCTTCAAGAACTCCTGAAACCATGGTGTAATCAGCAGTTCCTGCCGCCTAAGGACAGAAGAGTTAAAATGAGCGCTGCTGACTAAGTAGAGAAATTGAAGAATACAGACCATCCTTTCCTTAACCAATTTGAACGGTACAACCTGCATTGCTGTAGTCAACTTCTTGGCTTCATTTGCATATCTTTTGAATGCAGCACCAGGAAACCAAGCAGGAAGGTGGCGAAACATAGGAATTGCATTAACAACGGCTGCACCCGGAAGGATTGAGTCAGACAATTTCGCAACAGCTTGTTCAGCTAGCGAAGTAAAGTAATCATTGGTTGGCGCGATATCATATCCATACATGGCTGACATAACCACGGCAGCTGCAAGACTGTTCAAATGTCAGTCCTCCGAAAGTGAAGCATGAACTATGGTCCTACGTCCTAAAGTGCGCTCTGAAATCTTCGGGAGATGCTAAAATGCCCCTTAGCATATCGTGAACCTTTTTCATCTGGATAGGCCTATACTTTAAGGATGCACTGGGCCGGAATTGTTGTTGGAATAGCTTTCGGTGCTGGCGCCATTCATTCGAGTAGGGCATAAGTCCAACATTAAAATCCCAGCCCATCCTGGCCATAAACTGTCAAAACGACGAAGTAATGAAATATATAATGCTCACAATCCCATCATGATTGTTTCAGGCCGATCTGAATAAATCTTTGCACGCTTCTCAAAGAGCTCAATGCAGTCTTCCATGGAACTAAGAACGATAGTATGTTGCCTATAAATGCGGAAGTAGACAATATCGCCTACACATCATTACCGACAGGTTGCAAGGTGAACATATGGGAGCGTACCATATTGCTTAGCCCAGTTGGCATAAATGACCCAGGGCTTCTTGGATGGTATGTCTTTTGCGTTACCAGCGATTAAACTACCTGGAGGTCCGGGAGGGTACGGTAGCTTGTAGAAGAATGGCTTCCAGTAACCGGATAAGAAATATGGCAGCGTTGCACCGACGATCAAGAGGACAGCTAGTACTGAGTGGGTATCCATGGCCATGTAGAACTCGACGATAGCACATGCCCTATATTTATATCGAAATCCAAAGGAAATGATTCAGATATCTCACGGGACGAAAACATGTGAGGACATTCTTGACATCTACCCATGCTAGTTCTCTGACAGGTACACACCATTCATTGCATTCGATCTTCACAGGTCACATGTTTAACAGAAGCAAGATGTGTGCCAGTCTGAATTGATTCTCCTGGTAATATATGATTGTCATCAACCAACCTTAGCCATTCTGCAGTTTGCGTGAGGACGCCATTTGAGATGACTCTACCGTTGAGAGTAAAGTCAATGCGCGTTGACAGAGCTTTGGGGCATGCTTAGAAGTAACTTGAGATTCAGGATAGAAAGTATAAATTTCTTCCAGAGTATAGCAGCGCGTTCGTGCGTTGTGGATGGGAAGATAACACGATGGTGGCACCATGGCACCAACCCCCAATATGCCCACGTGACGCATGTACAATTTCCTTCTGTGGTGCTAACGCTTATACCACAACTTCCAGGACCGAGTAGGTATCTTTCCACCATCCTTTCTTTGTAGCCCGTCAAGTGAGGTTGTCTACGCCATAAAACCATGCCTTTGGATGGGCATTTATACCTAGTCGCCCAAGGATGGGGCGGCAAAGGCACCGGACTTCGCCAAGGAGCAATCAGTCGGCCGCTCACTATACCACAGAAGAAAAACCTGGCAGGACTGGGGAAGGACCGTGATGAGGCTTTCCCGTTCTGGGATCAGTGAGTTTATTATCAAATCCACTGTTATTTTGAGACTGAGGCGTGCGTTACAAGTCTTTTCTCGGCAGCAGCTAAATCTATCCAGGTAAAACTGTTGAGCGATGGTGAAGGATCTTCAGTAAGCAATATTCACTATATACTATTTATCTATCTCTAACATCTCCCAGGACGAGACAGAAACGAAAGACACGACCACTTTCAAACGCACCGCGACTGGCATTCTGTCCAATCGCCGTCCTATAGATGGAACACCTGCAGCTTCTGGAACAACCACGCCCAACTTCGAACAAGGACCAAAATACAGTCTCTTAACAACCGCCAAGCGTGATGCTGCAAGACGAGGCTTATACGCCAAATTTTTCAAAGGACCCGTGTTAGGTCCTGATAATGGCTTCGAGGAAGCTCAGAAAACGGTCAACACTGCCGTTGCTGGGCCCAGCTCCAGCGTTACAGTGGAAATAGTGGTTGAGGAAGTCATGAAGAGGGAGACAGTCAAAGCAGAGGTGGGCGGCAAGACAGAGAGGAAGAAGCGAAAAACGGAGGATGTAGACGAGGAAAAGAGAGAGCGAAAGCGTCTGAAGAAAGAGATGAAAGAGGAGAAGGCTAAGCGCAAGGAGGAGAAGATTAAGCGCAAGGAGGAAAAAGAGGAGAAGGGGAGGCGAAAAAGTGAGAAGCTGGCGAAGAAAGAGAAGAAAAGGCTCAGGGCTCTGTGCAAAGCCAAGGCCGCTCCTCAAAATGAAGGCGTGAATATGGACGAAAATGATACCACTCTACCACCGATATCCAAACCCGCACCCCCGCCGCCGCAAGAGCCGTCAATACCAACGGAGGAATCATTAGAAGGCGCTTCAGAAACCAAGAAAAAGAAGAAAAAGCGCAAACGGGAGGACGATACCCTATAAATCCATCTCCCAGACGTTACACTCTTTAATTACATATTTAATGAATTTACTGTCAATTCTATAGTACATGAATCGATCCAGGATAACTATATGCAAAATGTCAATGCGGCTTCGTTCGAATTTACATAAGTCTACAAAGAGTTTTGTCGAACATAGTAAGCTGTACTCTGTACTATGAGGGAGTAAAGAAAGAAAGAGTGTGAAGATGAGAGATTATATGGTGACCTTGGAAGGGGGAGGAATGACGGCCGAGGAAAAGTTGCCAGTATAATACAAAAAGGAGAGTAAGTAGAGAAAGATGAGGGGATTACTTGAGCAAGAGGATCAAGCGCGTGCACTCCTCCATGCACTCTGCATCGCAATCCGTCGCGCCTGGATGAAGAGAAAGGAAGCACATCAGTTTAGGTTATTGATAGACTTAAAGTTAAGATGTCACCAACCTGATCAAGTGAGATCGAATCCTCCCTGAGCTCAACTCGCTGCCGTCCATCATCATCGTCTTCTTCTTCCTCGTCAAATGCTGTGCGTCCACCTCCACCTCTAATCCCTCCAAATGCGGCTTTTCCGCCGGCAAGTGAGAATGGCGTTGAGGCAACAGCGGTACCAAAGACGCTGGCAGTTGACGGGGCACCAAATGCTGCGAAATCAGTGACGACTTTGCGGGGAGGGGAGCCTGGGACGGTGGCTTTAGGAGATGCTGGGGCTTTTACGGGTGAGGGACGAGGAGGGAGAGGAGTGCCATATGAGTATGAAGATCGTGACATTGCTTGGCGCGCTTGTAGGTATTTGTCTGTGAAGCGTGTGCCGTGTACCTGTGACAATTGTTAATTATCGTACTAGGAGTTTAAATAAAAGGCATTTTACCCTCTTCAGCAATGGCCGAGCTTCAGTTAGCGATGGTGCTTGCGTGAACACAGAGACATTATGTTTTGCTTCTTCTGAGTCCTTGTATATGCTCTCAATGACGACTTTCTTTGTGCTCTCATTGCGCAGAAGCAGCTTTTCGTGTAGTTCTTTAGCAACATCATCCACGCTCTCGTTGTTGCCCAATATTCGCTGAGCAACAGCATGGCCAACCTCTTGCACAAGTCGTTCCATGTCAAGGTTCTCCAACACACTCCCAACGATGGCGTGCGTGAGTAGGTCGGCCGTTGTGAGAGGTAGCATGAGTCCAGACGTAATGTTCGTGATTGCTTGGTAGAAATCGGTAGCATACTATATCTGAGGGTCAGAATAGGCCTGACCCTGAAGAGAAATGAGGTACTAACTGAGTATCCACTGAGAGCTGGTTCACAGGCCACGAAGAACTAGAAAGCGCGTCAGAAGGACAACTTGCCAGTCTGAGGTGCACTTACGAGGGTTATACCCCGGCTTGCCATTTGCCGGGCTACTTGCAGGGGATCGTAGCCGTCGGGAGACCCTTCATCAAACCCTAAGAGAATATAATCAGAATTAGAAATTGCTGCAGACGAAAGGAATAGCCTACCATCGCCGTACTCTCCAATGCCATGCGGAGGCGCATCAGCAATAAGGACTACCATCTTGCTCGCGTATTCCCGCCATTCCATGTTCAACGCCTGAACTAACGCAGCTGTGACCGCCTCAGGACCATCACCACCTCCTGAAGCGTACAATCCCGACAAATCCTTGTGCACCTTGCTAATATCTGACGAGAATCCAAAGTTCTTGGTAATATACGTGTGGTCTTGCGGTGGATGATCGCGGAACGCTACAAGGCCCACTCGCAGATCCTCGGGGCTCTGGAGCTTCCCTGACTCGAATATATGAGCACAGATTTGTTCGATGTTCTTGGTTGCAGAGGAGATGTAGCTGCCCTGACTGCCCGTACAGTCCTGCACGAACACCAAATCGCTGAAAATCCTACTGTTAGTAATCGAATTGCTGGAGCCAGAAAGCTGAGTAAGAGAGACGTACAGCATCTTGCGTCCATCGTGTGGTGCGCCCTGCGCGTTGTATGCCTGCTGCTGCTGCTCAACGAATGCTGGCTGGAGTGCGGGGGCCGAGTCTGAATCGTATATCATATCTTCGTCCATGACGGTCGTAGGTACTTGTTAAAGTTGTGGGGCGAATGTGGGGGTTGTGGTTGTTCTAAAGCAAGGTTGAAGTGCGAGCAATCTGGAAAATAATCAGTTGCACGAAATGGAAAGTATGCACAGATTCTGGGTATGTTTAGATGATCGATGGCTCTGAATGATGGATAAAAAGTAAATGCTGCCTGTAGTACGAAGCCTTAAATGTAAGTTCCAGGCAGCTCAAGCACGAGTTTCCAGTACATGCACAGATTCGGATCTTACACGTCGCCTCTCGGAGCACGCTTGCCTAAATAGACGCAAATTCGACAAACGATGTACCCAACTCAGCAAGTCTCCAAGAGCAGAACAATGCGCAACCCGCCAATTACTGCAACACGTTCTATCCTCACAGTGTATTGCACCATCCTGGAATGCATCATGGGCTCAGGGTAAACACTACACGAGGGAGCAGCAATCCATCTAGCATCTAGGTTAAATACAAGCAATAGCTAAATAACGCCAGATTAACACTACTTCTTCCCTCCCCCAAGTAGCCATGTTGCCCACGGCGTGCTCCAGCTCGGAAGACCAGCTCCGCCAGGTCGTAGTAGTGTCCGAGCGACCATTATTAGTCCGGCACTGCATCCGCCCAATATTGCAGTTAGCGTAAAGTACATCCTCAGCTTTGCAGCCGCAGTCATCGCGCGATCTGCTCCTCCGGGTATTGATGAATGGCTAACAATCAAGCATTAATGCGAGTGCCTGGAACAGGTGCTAGAGGACGTACGGATTCATTGCAATACTACAGATCGCATGGAAGACATCGGCTGTCTGACCTGTCTTGACGCTCACCGCAACCGGCACTTGTAGGCCTAATCGTCGACAGTAAACGTCAGGTTGCACTTCATGTCTCTGAATCGGGTATTGAAGAATTTCGAACGGCAGATACATTAAAAAGCTTACCTGTAAAGCAAGATCCAAATCCGATTTAGTTGCGACGAATAGTGTTGGTATATGGTCTAGACTATATTGTTGCTGCGAAAGGATCAGTCGCTGTTGCAAAGGCAGCATAAGGGAAGCATACCCGTAGATTACTAATATATGAGAAAGAATTAGTGTCACTGGAATCGTGTACATAGACAATAACATCGGCGACGTCTGTCTTTTTGTTATTACGTAGTGTCTCTGCTTCATATCTTGATCCAAATTCTTGGAGCTACAATCACGAGCGTCAAGAACGTCCAACCTAAATTACCAGATGCGACGCACCACAAGATACTTTTCTGAACCATCAATGTCAACAGCGTTTACAACGCTGACCATTTTACTCGTTGGTTCATACACAGGGTTAAACGGCTTGCCAGCGAAGGATCTCAGTAATGAGGTCTTCCCTGATCCAGCTGCGCCACAAACATAGCAGAGGAACACGTTCCGTGTCACTTTGCCTTTTCGTCGATCGATTTTGCGTGGTCGTGTTACTTGAAGTGCTCCTGTCCGTGGTTCATCTGGGTATCCAAGGTAGGCGAGGTACGCCAGCGTCGTTCGGTGGTCGAGAAGCGTCGTCATACTTGTATGCTGTAAATTAATGGGTGCTTCTTAGGCAGCTCGGAGAAGAGCGTACCTCCACTGTGCTAGCCATCCCTGCAGTGTTACTGCCCCACTATCATCCGAAAGTGTGGTGTCAGGGAACTTTTGCGCAGACCAAGGATTGCCTGGTGAGGTGCTAAACACTTCTTGTAGCTCGTCGTTGTTAAGTGCTCCGTCTTGATCCTACGCAGAGCATTTGTCAGTCAGGGCAACACCACGCGCTGGAAAGCCAAACACACTTTATCAAAGACTTCGAAAAGCTCTGTAAAGAAGCGATACCCCAGTGGACTGAGCTCGACCGAGCAATCTGAGGGAACATCGAACCTACGAGAAAACACATGAACTTCGCTATGTTAACATGATAACCAATATGGAAAACACACTTGGGTGACAAGAAAGGTTCTGTTAGCCGAAGATCTTCCGCATAACCGAATCGCCTTAGCACCGTCCAAGTCGTTTCTAGCCGTCCACGTTGAATAAAACTGGTATGAAGGTATAAGAAGCCTGCCTGCGTGAGGCACTCGTCCCGAACACCGTCGTCTGTATTCTTCTTCACTGTTTCCTTGATGCCCTCGAGCTCTTGTGATTGTAGCGGGGCATCAAAACATTTGCGCTGATAGGAATTAAGCGGAAATGAAGACCGGCTGCGCGACAGGTAGCTCACTTGAAATTCATTCAGCTCCGACGCATCCAAAAGTCCATCTTTATTCGTATCGCACAGTTTGAATATCCGGATGAGCGCTGCTATACAGGCGGGTTTAAGCACCTGAAAAGACGTCAAAGGTCAGAGTATAGATGATGACAAAATATGATTCATACGTGATCTCGAGAGTCATACAGCGGCGCGGTGGGATGAAGGACAGCCTTTTGAGCAAAGTAGAACACTTCAGATATGTTTAGTGGTGTTTTGGCCGAACATTCCACGCATGTCTCGACTTCCTGGTATTGAATAAGCACCCGGAGTTGCGGTAATACGAGAGAGTCATAACATACCTTGAATTCGTTCATTATAGGAATAATCTCCGCTTCCAACGCTTCGTTCGTCACCTCACCCCCTCTCAAGTCGATTTTGTTACCAACCAGTATAACAGGGACCTATGGGAGGTTTAGCACTACTTAAATATTACTAGGTAAGGCGCCATATTCACATTGACACCTAATTGCCGGAAATGTGGTAACCAATATGTTGGTATGCGGTCAAACGAGCCAGGGTTGTCGATCGAGTACACGACGCAGATGACATGCGCTTTCCGGATTTCGGATTCGAGGTGAGTGCGGTCCTGCGGGCCAGCTATGAGATTTGATACATTAGACTCTCAACGGCGCGTCGGGTGCATCACGTACCTCCTGAATCCACGATGTAGGTGGTAACATTCTCTGGAGTGACCTCTGGGGGTATTGTGACTTCGGGGACGATGTGTTGAACCTGGAATGAAATTGAAGGTTTAGGAGACAAAAATTTTCAATGAAACAAGATGGCCATACATGGGCGACAAAGTCCTCCTTGATTAACGAAGTAACTATCGTGCTCTTGCCTACGCCCTCTGGAAACGGGTAATATCGTGAGTCGGTGATTACTTTGAGAGGGAGAGGGAGTGCGGACCGTCGCCAACGAGTAGGATGCGCACATCTCTTCGCATGTCCGGTATCCGTTACCGAGATAGTGAGGGAAAGAGGGAAAGCAGGAGGACAGCACAGAGAGCAATAACGAGAACGCAACTTTAGCGGCTTAACCGTTCAAGAGAGGCAGAAGGACGAAAGTAGACGTACACGTGATGTCTAAATTTCCACGGCATTGAAATGACGCGTATTCGGTGCTCAGGGTCCTTCCGTTCCTGACAACCGACCTTTCAAGAGCAAAAGGCTCGAAGATCATCGAAATGGTAGACTGAGCTATTTCTGACTCCTTAGACAACTCGCGTAATCCAAAATGATATATTTTCATAGCATTAGACATTACACTCGAATGTGCAACTATGCCCGTGCTGTATCATGCAAATGACCACAGCTCACTGACAACATCACCACTTGTAACCGCTGCCATCTCTGGATCCACCCCCTTCGGCTTTTCATCATTCGACGCAACGGGGAACATATTAACGCCCTTCACCAGCTCCATCCCTAATGCAGGCTCGCGCTTCGTCTTCCTACCTGCTTCAGTATCAAAGAGCTATTATCGAGTCGTGAATATCGAGAGTAGAAGAAGTATCCAGAGAACACTCACAGTAGCATATGTATGATCCAGGAAATCCTCCATCGCATATCCAGGCTTTGTGAATGCCTCTGAAAAGATTTTGCATAGTACCGACACGCTCGCGTGGTAATGCGAGCTATGGGATAAAAGTTCCCAAAGGGAGCTGTCGATTGCGCGTGTCACCAAGGGGTCAGTCTCTTCGGCCAAGAATGGGTCTGTCATATCCATCTAATTAGCATTAGCACAAGGATGTAAGAACGCTCTAGACGCACCATCCAACACATCCGACACATCTATACGATGGATCATCACCATCAGTGCAGGGTGGCGCTTGAGGATGTTATACGTGAATGGAATGGCCATCACGATCGCCGCGGGCGGTGCGGTCAGAGAGAGACGGGACAGACGCTTGATGAATGAGGCTAGGAGGGTGGCAGGTAGGTGCCTAATGACCAAATGTTAGATAAACTGCATTTAAAGGCTAAGGATAAATAAACAAACGTTGAGCTAAGGAAAAGCTCCGTCAAGCGGAAGAAGCGTGCTCGGTGCTTGAGATGGAGAACGTCGCGGTCCAGGAAGGCATACAAACGAGTATAGAATGATGGGTAATCACTATTCGAATATCAGCTCCGGACCAAATCAAACAAACGGGAATGCTTACAGGTTATACTCCTTCATCAAATGGAATAGGGCATTCAGTGCCAGAAGACCAACAGTTCCACCTGTGCATATCCCGTTAGCAAACGTTGGGTGTGCAAGATGTATTGAATATTTACCATAATCAACACATGCGCCAACCCAATCCATAACCAACACTGGCCTCGTCAAATGCGGCAGAACACCCCGATGCATGATATTCAAAGCTCTCGTCGCCAGCGTCCTACTCCGCTCTCCATCTCTCGCCACCGACAGCCTCGGGAGTAGCGTCAACCATGCACGAGTAAACACCGCCTGATGCGAGGAAAGCGCATGCAGAGACTGGTGTATCGTCATCTGATGTAGACGCACACCGCCTCCCTTCTTATCATCGACTGGTGCGGGCTCATCCTCAAAGAATTTGCGCCAGTCGTCATCTTCTTCGTCCCTATCGCCAGTAGGCTTCTCCTCGTCCTCATCTGACGATTCGGCGCCATCTGCAGCCTTTTTGGCGCGTTTTAGTTTGGGTGGCTTGGTTCCCATTTCGGTGACCCACCAGGAGTTGAGCTCGGCTTGCTCAGTAGGGAAGGTAGTGAGGCGTTCGAGGATAGAGAGGAGGTTAGCTGCGATATTTGGATGGGTCTGGGATGAGCCGTTGCCGAGAAGAGTGCTAAAATGAAGGTCAGGTAGAGTTGGAACAATGGTAGGGAGAGAACGTACGCAGATTCACGTAGAAAATACCACCTGATATCATCATAAACACTAAACCAAGTGTCATAAAATTGATTGAGTACGTCGGGATCGATGTCGGTGTCATCCTTGCTCGTAGAAGATTTTCTGCTTCCAGGGCGTGCGGAACGTGGGCATGTCAACAGCGCGTTGATGATTTTACGGAAATGGGAGTTGTGGAATTGGGGATGCGATGGTTTTGAGTAGGACGTCGAGAGATGTTTTTGAAGTGAAAAGAGGATCTGGAGCGCTGAGGTCTACAGTCAAAGTGAGCATCATAGTTACTGATGATGGAGCTACGATACTCACCCGTAAGAACTTCTCCTCATCCTTCAACAACCCCACAAGGAACTCCACATAAATGTTCAGCCGTTCCAGCAACCAAGCCTTCACGGTTTTTGCAGCTTCATCACCACTAAGTCCCAGTTTATCATTCGTGATGATGGTCACAAAGACGCGGTAGAGTGCATAGATGGCTTTTGAGGTATCCTGGGGGTCCTCTAAGGTAAGACCCAAGTCTAGCAGGTCAGCCAATTGATTCAAAGATGTATTGCTCGCGACGGCGCGGGTGAGCTGATCTTCGAGCTGCTTAATGGTTTGGACGCGTCCGACATCTTTTTGTATTTTGCGCTTTTTGCTGGGAGGAGGCAGGGAGCGTACGGGAGCCATTTAGGCCAATCGTGGTAGGCGATATGAAACGGTAGAATTTTTGGAAGGCTGTTTGATCGTGTATGGCATTGACCCCTCACGGTCCGAACGGCCGACCGGGAACGCGGTGCATTTCTCTATTTTTCGCTGTAGCTTCCTTTCCAGCCTGTAAATATTAAAGTTTGTATTCATAATACTGCGTAACTCTATTGTATTAGAGTTTCACAAGATCTAGTCAGATTCAAAAGTATGATAGACACATGTGAAGCCGAAATTTCCACCGCATCGAAATGACGCATTTGCAAAAAATCTCAGGGTCCTTCTATTCTCGGTACCGATCCTATGCCTAACTAGTTTTGCACTGTCATGATGCAACCCTCCCGCAACGACCAGGCTGTGTGCTACCTGACTCTCTCTCTGCATACAACGGACCCGACGCGTCAATTTCTCTCTCGTATAAGTCCAGGCATACTTACCTGCGGGCAAAGGTGATTAATCTTCAACGTATCCATCACGACGAAACACATTCATCGTAGCGCTCGACTCTCCGGAAACACCACATTCTGATACCGATACATACTGCATTTATCTAATAAAGGTCGGGCAGTCTATATAATCTGCTTTCCCAAGGGTTTCTGTGGCCTAACAATCACTTGCAGGGCTTACTTCATACTATGAATATTACTGCTTTACCAATGGACATCCTCATCCTAATACTGGACAAACTATCCGTCTTGGAACTGGCTGCTCTATCTCAAGCATGTCATACTTTTAATACACTGGTAAGTTGTGGTTTCAGTTGTATTCTATTGATATTCATGAGGAGGAAGGTCATGGAATTCGGATGGCCGGCTTACCTACGCGCACATCCCCGCCCATCATACAGCTTGTCTCGCGCGAGAACTCAATGGAAACCTCAATATACATTTCACTACGACAGGATGTCTGACGACGCGTGGAAGCGCTCCGAGTTCATTGCTCGCCCCCTATCACGCGCTTGGTTTGGAAAACTTCAGCCTATACTGGCGATTAGCACTTCGCGCTTGATCGTTGCTGCAGGAAGTAACTTATACTCCTACAAATTTGGTGGCTCTATCGACTTAGCTTCACCATCTGTCGAGGTAGAGGGTATGATTTCTCTTTCAGAGAACCACCAAGCAAACTGCGACATCACTGGGATTACCTTCGTTGAAGACGGAGGACTCGATCAGACAATTTATGTCGGTTTTCAGGATGGTGTTCTTGAGCGCGTAGTACTAAAACCTTCATCGAATGAAGATGAACTTTCGGCCGACCGGGCCAACATCGCAACTATGCATAGCGGGCACTTTGTAGAAAGCCTGTCATCGGACTCGAACCTCCTTCTGTCTCTATCCGCTGAAGGACAGGCCACACTGTTGGATCATCACCAATATATACCCCAATCTATCTCTACCATAGAACTCAATACACGGAGCTGGACCTCCCACTTATCTCTACATGCTTCCGGACCATATGCTGCTTTTGGGACATCCTCCTCGACTCCTCTTGTCATACATCCTATTACCAATGACCAACTCTCTCCTAACCCCATCGCGGTGCTCGGTACGATGTCAAATCAAACCACCGAACCTGCGGTATATGGCCTATCACAGGCACCCATCTGCTCTCCATGGGGCTCCTCCCCACAAATACTGGTCTCGGGAGGCTTTTACGGCGAAATCCGATGCTATGATCTCCGGTCTTCGTTACGAGTCTCCGAAGCAGAAGGAACTAGCGAAAGTTCGCCGGCCCCGCTTCGCCCAGTTCTTACTTTGTCAAACCCATGGTTGGACGAAGCTGTTTATTCAGTCTCGTGTGGAGGCGGTTCTGGAAGTCATATCGCCGCTGGTTCTGCTCGCCATAGCGTTGTTTCCTTCTGGGATGTGCGGTCCCCTAAGACAGGATGGAGTGTACATGCTCCGGGGAACGATCGTTCTCCTGTGTACTCCGTTATCCTGGAAAGCTCTCGCTTCTTCGGTGCGACCCAAAGTAGACCTTTCGTTTATGATTTTGTGAGTTCTTTGGTCCATGGTCCTCGTCTGTGATACTGATGGGACGACTATTCCAGGGTCCTGGTGTTACACCAGATACTTATCCTGCGGTCCCTACGAATCATGATGGTCTCGAGCAAAAAATGTGGTCCAATCTCTCCTACTATGTAACAAAATATCCCCATAATCGCGGCACTCCGGGGAACGAACATTAACAGAACTTCCTTTCGTTATCATTCTGAAGTAAAGAATGGAAAGATGAATTCTGGTGATATTAGACTATGCAGGGTGATACTAGACGTTACAAGTAGAATGATAGTGGGCAGAAATAATAAATATAGTTGTAAAAGAAATGCAATGGAAGGTAATGAAAAACAATACAGAGCAACAAAAGATATAACAGACCCTGAAAATCGAAGAATGATAAATAGGATGAGGAAGCAAAGGACCCATTAAAAATAAGTTGATATATATACAAATAGAATAAAATACCGATGAGCGGTCCGCGATAAAGGGACGTAGTAAGTTTTAAAAGAGTGGTCATGAAAGGGCTGTGGTTTGCGAGCGAGTTGCCCAGTTGAATAATTGCCGCATATCGCCAGTGGGAGGTGTATCAGCCGGCTGTTTTGGTTCGACGAGAAGGCTGAACGCGGATTTAATCAGAACTTTTGGAAGCTGTAAGCTCTGGCAAATAACATACCTCCGATTGTACAGATCTTGGAGATCTCCGTGATGCTTTGCGTTCTCGAACGCAACGTTAAGATATTCTTGAACCTCGGGAATGGCTTTGAGGTTGTACGGCACTTGAAAGCGCTGCATGTCTATGGGCATGAAGGATTGGTAAGAGCGGTCTAACGCCGGACATACTGAACGCACCTTGCACGATCCTTGCAAGCTTATGATATTTGTTAAAGTTTAGAAGCTTCCTGCTGGCGTTCACAGGAGATGCCCTGTGCGATGGGTTTCCTTCTCGGCAGAAGGTAACGTCCGTCAAATATAACCCAAGGAAGGGAACTGCGGGGGGTGCAGTATTCCGAAGCTTGCTCCGATACTCATGGTAGTTCCTGCTGTGATCGGCCAGACGTCGCAAAGCTTCGAGTCGTAGCTTATATTTTTGCGCTAGGCCCTGTAAAATAGATCAGTTGCGATTGGACGGCAGATTATGCTGACACTTACAGCCCAAGTTTGCCGAAGTCTGGAAATAGTGGAGGAATCCAAAGCAGCCAGTATCGAGCGGGAAGTGCTGTAATTGTGTAATGACACGCATCGCTATTATAAAGTCAGAATACGAACTCTTGAAGATATCATGTGCCTTACATCTGCGACCTTGACAAAGAACTTTACAAGAAATGTCCTCTTCTTGATATCCGGCTCACTGAGGATGCTTTCTGCAACCCACCCTGTAACTATTGTGCTCAATGAACTGACAGCTCGCACATTCACAGGGGAAGTTGCTCCTTCCTGCCCAGTTTCCAAAATCTCCTCTGGCTGAATCGAGCAATACAAGTTGCATTCCATAATCGTCAACTGCCTGGCTAACTCGAGAGCATCGAAATCAGTGATCGAAATCGAAGAAAATTCCTTCTTTCTCAAAGCAACAAGTAGAGTCTTCGTCATACTCGGTCTTGGAATTTCGGAAGTGGACAGAGTTGTTGGCGGATTAATCGACATGCCGGGATCACGGCTGCGATCCGCTTTGGGGCTGATGGAATGATCTGTCGCCTGTCTACGCATATCAAGGAGATCCTCAATGCGTTGGGCCGGACCTGGGAACAGTGTTGCGAGTCCTTCACGAGTAAATGTAGTCAATGTTGCGAGAGCAGAATCATCGACGCCTGAACGCCAATACAGTTCTACCCAGAGCTTGATGAAGTTGGAAACTCGGAGACGGACTGGAATTCCTTTTCGTTGTTGCCAGAGTTGGAGATCCTCATAAGAAATTCCATGGGGTGGTATAAGGTTGTATCGAGCTATGAGCACCTTTACAAGTTCAGATGGTGATGAAAAGAGTCTGAAAGTCATGAAGAACACCGCAGAGAATGCTGGATCAACAATGCTATCATGAGGAGTCATCTTCTCTACCAGAACATCCATGGTAGCACCAACAAGGTGGCCATCACTGTTGTAAGCAACGTCCTCGAGTGAATAATCATGCCCAAGCATCCAGGTCGTAGGATCCTGGCTCAGCTCAGGCATAGACTCGATAGGAACAGTAGGCAATTCCCCGTATATCATCTTCTCCTCTAGTGGTTGATGGCCTCTAACACTACCTTCCCAAGTCGTGCCGTCGTCTGTTCTCGCAAATGACGTCGGTGAAGGCAAATCAGGTTCAATTTCTTCACGCGATAGTGCGAGAGGAGTGAGTACAATCCCTTCATCAGGCGATGTGACATTAGTCTCGTTAGAGTTTCTCCATGATGATTTGGAGCTGTCCTCTGAGCTAGATGAGAGCTCTCTAGTTCTATAAGCACCAGGAGGGGAAGGCGTCTGTGCTTGGATTGTGAGATCCTCGTCATTGGGACGATAGCCGTCAATGGCGCTAAGACTCGTGGCTTTGGATAGAGGACCTCTGGGGGCAAACTTGCTCGGCGTGAAAGGCTGGAGTCCACCATCTTGACCATTTTGTAGATGGATAATGAACGGTCGCTCGCCCATCGACCGGTTGAGACATACTTTGACAGCTGCTACACAGTCTGCTCCTGCCTTTAATGCCCCTGTGGCAGATCGCAGCAGTACCTGCTTCTCCTCCTCGTCGCTCATAGTTGAAGGAAGAGAAAGCGAAAGCATGCGTACAGATTCTGCGAGTGAGTTAGTCACATTGTACAAACCATCCTTCGCAGCCTTCAGGTTACCCAATCGGTGTGTTGGTACATCGGGATGTCGGATAACAGCCTCCACAATGGTGAGCAACTTGCATACCATCTCTACTATCTCTCGAACCAAGTCGTATAAATGACCTGTGCTCGATGCGTGGGATGTACGAGAATGAGAGTGGGCGTGGCCAATGAAAGCAGCGATAGTAGAAAGATAATGGTCGTGTGTGAAGCGGAGTGCTTCCATGACACGTGCAGAGGTCGTCGGTCCACATGGAAACGGAGGCGGCGACGATGGAGGGGCAGAATCCTTAGATGAATATGAATCCGCAGACGAGACGCTACTAACAGACGCCGTAGGCTTATGTCGATTGAGAACAGAAGGGCGCATAAGGTATTGCTCCTGTCTCGTTCTAGTCGCCAAACCCTTGTTTGATGCATACGGCGTTCCACCATCCGTTGGGTGTTTAATGTGGTGGCGAATGTCTCCCATACTCTTCATACGAAGAGTTGAGCCTGAGGGAGGACTTCGATTAGAGAGCTGGCGATGCTGGGTCGGTGTCTGTTCGCTAGAAGAACGCACATCTCCGTTCTCATCCTGACTCCACCGTCGATCATCAGAAGGACTAACTCCAGATTCCTCGGCCTCGCTTTCATCGGGGAGCTCCACGCCGCATTGAACAGCGACCGCCAGAAACCTTCGTACAAGTGCAAAGACTTGGCCACCAAGGCGCATCATGCTTTCAATTTCGAGATCCAATTTTTCCTCTTCCAGAGATTCATCTGATGCCTTCTTCGCTTGCGCGACGAGAGAAGCTAACATAGTCAAGATCCGCCGCCGCTCTTCCGCTAGGGCGGCAAAGCGCTGTAATATTGGAGCGTCCCGCTGTAGTGTGCCTGTGACGGCGAGTATAGAGCGTACACAAGAGATTATGCACGCAGTCGAGGGTTGGAAATGGGATATGCGGTTCGACCGCACTGCGTTTTGTAATAAAGAGAGACCATGCAGTAAAGGGACCATTATAGGGGGGCAGTATGAGTCTATATCCGATCCAAGCGTCTCAGAAATGGAAGAGCGGCGGTTGTATTGTGAGCGGCGTGATGATGCGCTGCTAACCCACGAAGTCGCAGATGCAGTTGACTGATTATAATGATGACCACGTATAAACTACCATATTGTCAGTATACACACTCAGTACATAAACAAAAGAACTCACAGAATGGGATTCAGGAGGTTCTTCCTCTGTTAGTGATGATACATGTGAGCTGACATAGTTACTTGGGAACCATCCTCTGCGTCCGTCGAGTTCTCCATCCCACCATCCACTACCGTCTCGGTTCAGCACATGAATAACCTGACCGCTACGAAAGGAAAGGCAAGTCGCATTTTGGCTTTCTGGAGCATAATCATGCATGGCTAGTACATAATCCGGGCCGAGTCGTACAGTCTCATCGAGAGCAGGGCTCACGGAACGCGACCGTGTGCGTCTATACGAGTTTCCTGGCAGATGAAGAGAAGAGGCTGATCCATTAGTGGAGGCAGAGTTAGGAGAGATGATAGAGAGAGATGATGATGTAGAGGCGTTTGATATGCTTCGACTTCGACTGGTCAGATTACTGGGCCCTGCGACCGATTTGTAGAATGGAGAACGGCTTTGCCTGCCGCCAGAGGGCAGTCCACTGGATGATGGGCCAGCAATCATCTCAGCCGCGGTATCAACTTTGAGGTGAGATGAGAACATAATCAAGGATTGATGATTTTACAAGGAATCCGGAGTGCTGTGGGGTGGGGGCGGATCGACACGAAACGTAATTAGCATGGAGGTGGAACAGGAGAAACTATAATGTGTGACACGTACCAAAAATCCTCCTGTCCTTTGTCTGTATACAAAGAAGTTCCTAGGGGGTATCTCTAAGAAACAGTCGCGAGGTATGAAGTTGTCTGCACAGAATCAGGACGCCCGTGCGTGTCGATAGTCAGTGCCAGACACAGTACACCGATCTTGATCTTTAGAGGGATATTTCGAGCAAAAGACGGCCAACAGATAGAGAGAGAATAAGCGATAAGTGCCCGATGGAAATGGCGTTTAAAGTCGGGCAAGTCGAAGCAGGCGTGAGCAGCAATGAATTTTATGATCAGAGTACAGGCGTTCGGAAAGCGATAGTGGCCGCGAAGAGCGAATAAAAAACGTAAAACGAAGGTATGTGAAGGGTATGGTGCTAGGAAAGAAAGCCCGTCGGACGCTGCTCACCGTCTTGCAGGTGCGGCTCGTGTGAGTTCCTGCCAATCCTCGAGCCGATATGAGCACTGGGTCTACCTCAAATTCAACCATATCTAATAGGCACAAACACTGCGGCGTCTGTTTGCGATATCAATTGCTTATTTCTTTTCATCATCTCGTGTTTCTCATTTACCTCCATGCATTTCTCAATTATTGGGTTTGCTTTGCGACCGGTTGCTGCTGCTGCGAAAGACAGATCAAGAGCAGTGAATCTCGATGAAGCTTGGAAAGGTTTCTAGCATTTGTCTCAACTCCCCCCATGTGCTGCTCCTTGACATATGAGGAATGGAAATTTATGAAGCGCGTTTTTACCGGAACCGGGTGACCTCTCGCCCATATTAGCCCGATATTATGGACCATGGGCTGGCCGTGGCCCATGGCCAAGCGTTAAAGTCGCCATGAACCGTAATTGCTTTTGACTGCAGCAACTGGTTACATATCCCCTTCAAGCACCCTAAAATCATGGACGTCCATTTGGTTCAATCTCTGTATTCATGTAAATCTCTATTTATTTGACATTTCTCGTCGGACACGATGCAAACGCTATCTGCTCATGGTCACCTTGTGGTTTAAGTTGCACAAAGTTATAGTAGAAGTTGGCTGAGTTCCATGAGCTGAAAAGAACTACGTAAAATTAGAATGGATGGATTATATCGCCCTTAGTGCAGTCCAATTCTTGTATGTAAGAAATTTCATAAAATCATTAGCGTCGTGGCTCGTAAGCCCAATGCCGCCAACAGCTCTGTCGGGTTCCGGCTCGAGCTTCCCGCCCTCACGGTATCAACGACCATGACCATTCACTGTCTTCGTCTCAGGGAAGTTTTGCAACCACATGCTCGATGCTCGTGGGCATTAGACAATTCTCTCAGTCTGAAAGGCTCTACACCACCATATCAGCTTCACGACTAACACTCGATCTCACGGAATCCAAACCATGGTTCAGATACCCAACTATGGCTTTCGCGACATCTGGGCTTGTTCCTTTATACCGTTCTTCGCGCAGGCTTGGTTCTGTGGAAATCCAAAATGGTCAACGAAAGAAATTCCAGACCTCTCGGGAAAGAAGGTTATTGTGACAGGGGGAAATGCTGGGATTGGGAAGGAGACTACAAAGGTGCGTCTACTGCTATTGGCTTCGTTGATGGTGGGCTGGACATTTCGACATTGTAGGCTCTCCTAGAACACAATGCAAATGTGTATATCGCCTGTAGGGACTCGAAGAAAGCTGAAGACGCGATTGAGGAGCTGCACTTAAAGACTGGGAAGAAAGCAATCTTCCTGAGAATGGACCTTTCAGATTTGAAGTCTGTGAAAGCGGCCGCGAAAGAGTTTATGAGGCTAGTTCATCCATTTGGTACCATCCAATCGAATGCTCATAAGTTTTTGCGTTCATAGCAAGGAGAAAGAACTTCATATTCTGTTCAATAATGCGTATGTTTATTCACTTTCTCTATGAGACTCTTCGCTGAAACGAAATAGGGGAGTTATGTTTACTCCAATGGAACAACTAGCAAACGGGCATGATCTCCAAATGCATACGAACGTCGTCGGTATGCAAACCCCCTAATTAGTCCTGAATCTCTTTATGACATATCCTAGGCCCCTTCTACTTTACGAAGCTGCTCCTCCCCATCCTCATCTCCTCGGCTAAGAATGCCCCAGATGGTAAGGTTCGCGTAATCACGACGTCCTCGTCCGGTCATTACATCGCCAGAGCCAATCCTCTCAATTTCAACACGTTCAAAGATGGCCCTGCGAGGGCGAAATATACACCGCATGACATGTATATCCAAAGCAAATTTGTAAGCCGCAAACTTATATCCTTTGATTCGCGCTCATAGATTATCAGGCTAATATCGTGTTCGCACAAGAATTAGCGCGACTTTACGAAGATCGAGGCATAGTTTCAACATCTGTGAATCCCGGTATGTGGATTTGACACCCGAAAGATAATGTCAGTGTTGACTATGTGTACTTGATAGGAAATCTGAAGACAGACCTTAATCGGCATATCAATAACTTCTTTGAAGCCTTTCTGCTGGTTGGTTGATGTGTACTTTATATCATGTCAAATAATTAAGCGTCCTTTAATAGCGTTTTTTACAACTATATCCTGCGGATATGGGTGCGCTGACCCAGTTATGGGCTGGTACATCTCATGAGGGTGTAGGTCTTGGAGGAAAGGTACATATATATACATATATATTGTATCTCAACATTGAAGCTGACTAGACGCTTTTTCTAGTATCTTATCCCTTGGGCCAAAATTGGAGTACCGAGGGAGGAAAGTCTAGATCCTCAGCTTGGAAAGGATCTCTGGACATGGTTAGAGGAGCAGGTGGAAGGTGTTTAGTTGCAACGAGTAGCTAGCTGCGAATTCATAAATTCGATAGATTTCCTCTGTTACGGAGATATCGGGCCGAATATCCATATAACACACGTGATCGCGTCAGACAATGGCAATATCTTACATAATGCATTATGTCAGCTCCGCCGAGTCGCCCATTCCTCTCTCCTCACACTTTCACAGCACCTACCATGGCAGCCTCTAATCCCTCTGCGCTCCTGGCAGATGCACTCGCAGCCGTATCAAAGACCGCATATCAAGCAGTGAGCTATTTTGATCACACAAACTAAGTACACCATCCAATCCCCACGTAGTTCGCAGACATCGAAACCCAAGCGCGATCGGAAGTTACACGCGCCGTGGCAGAAACCCGTGAAGCTCGAAATGAGCGCGACAAAGCTGTTAAAGAACTTCACACAACACAGCTTGAATGGCAGGCATGGAAACAAGAAACAGCAGCCTGTAAAGCTTCTGTATGTTACCAGTCATTTCGGTGTGATCATGACACGACTGATGTGTATTGCAATATTAGCTTCAGCAGGCTGAACTAACGGTCCGTTATCCTTCCTCCTATTGTATTCAGTTTAGTAATTAACTTCCACACTTCCACAGATTGTACATCAAACGGAGAATATCGCTCAGTTGAAGCGTGAGCTGAGTCAATGGAAGGATCAGTCACGAAATTGGCAAGAACACTTCCTTCGTGTTGAGCAAGAGAGATGTGCACTTTCGTCGAGGATGGAGGAGCTGGTGTCTGAACGGCTTCAGGTGTGTATCTATTCGTCTCATCCTACTACGTAGTCTCTAAACTGTCTTACAGTGGCCTCGCTCAGCAGTTAGCAGTGGTGTCCCCTTTACACCTAAACAACGCTATACAGATCTTATCAGTTCTGCGCCCTCCTCTACCACCACGAAGCGAGCATCTATACCGTCGCCAACGCAGCCCCCTTCTTACAAATCTGCTGCCGGTCCCAGTGGCTCAGGTGTCGATTCCCGTTCCCAAAGTCCTCACCCAGCACAGCCATCCACCGTCACATCCTCCAAACAGTCCAAAACCAAGCCCAAAACAAGCTTGACAGGACGTGGAGAGCTACCGCCGTACAAAGCTACTGAGGTATCTCGAGTAGCGAAAGAAGAGAGCACTAGTGTCAGTCAGTCTCCTCGAAAGCAGAAACCATTACCTCGAAGCCCTGTGCGAGCACTACGACCGGATCCGCCAACAATAACACGCTCTACGGTCGTGCGGCGCGTCCATGCTGTGGTACATGTAAAGCAAGAAGGGTCCGACTCTGAATCAGTCAAAGAAGAGGAACCAGAGGAAGAGGAAGTCGTGCGGACTTCCCGCAGACGAAGCAGGAAGATTGTTGAAGACGAGGAGGAGGAATCTCATGACGCTCTTGATGCTCTTGCTGATGATGATGAAGAGGATGATGAACTAATGATGGGCGCTGAGGTGTGTATTGAATTCATGTTTGTTTCGTTTTTCCTGGCTAAAGGATACTACAGGACCATGAAGAGGTGTATGGCTACGCATCGGCAGATCCTGTAATACCACCAAGTCGCCCAAAAGGAACTCCCCTACCCCCCAAAAAGCGCCGGAAAACAGGCAAAGCTGCGTAGATAATACATACCCACCTATTTATTTCGCCTGTATTAGATCTCTACTCCATATTTAGGCACTCATCTGGGTTTACTTATATCCTTATTTTTCTCTCCTTTGTATTGTACTTACGCATGTAACTATACAACAAGCAGCTTGTATCCACTACAACACGAACTGGCAATGTTCGATGACAAGTTCAGATGCAGAAAAATAAATTATCTGTTGGTATCTGATATCTGATCCAGTATTTTACATGAGCTTCCCGCTCCCATATCCATTACCAGTAGCGCTGGAACCACCTGATTTCTTCAGAACACGACCAGTCGCGAACAAAATGCTGTCGAGGAGTGATGCAACAGTAAGGACTCCTCCGACAATTGCGCATGTTCTAGAGAAGAATGTTTAGCCGAAACGTTACCAAAGTAAATATAGTACTTACGATGTGATGAAATGCGCGAATGATTGGCGAGTATCAGAATGCACCACAAGGATGGGCGAGATTTCGAAGTTGAAGAAAGCGCCTATTGCAGGACGTCAGGACACTTTTAGAGTTCAACTGACAGAATCATTACCTGGAACACCGGTAACACCGTGCTGAACGTGAATACCGCCGGGAGTATCACCCTGATTGCCCTCAGTAAGATCGCGCTCGAAATGCGTTGTGCTGTATTGATGTGTGTTGACCTATCAACAAACTATTAGTATGAACCAGCCTAAAAATGTTGAAAGCTACATACGACTTTGCCATCAAGCGTACGGAATTGCGTCGAGACAACCTTAAGGAAGTATTGGAACATATATTGCGCCTTGCTTGTCTAGAAAAAATATCAGCATGAGAAATCCGATTTAAGAAAATGTGTTCTAACTCTTTGAACAGCACCGTCCAGTGGATTAGGCCCAAGCCCTAGTCGCTTCTTCATGTCACGACCAGCCTCAGCCTTCCAGTAGTCATACTCATCATCGCCTTCGAATGCGAAATGATGGATTGTGTGTGAGAAATCGTGACGGTTGCCGTCATCACGAAGGTAGGGGACGAGTTCATAGAGGTTACGCGAGTTGGTCTGGAATGAACGACCTGGTGAGAGATGGATGTTTCCGATAACTTTATTCACGCGAATACGTCCGGAGATATTGCAGCCTTCATCAGCTTGTTCCCGTAGCTTGTCTGCCCAGCCCTCGTCTTTACACTATCAAGACTCGTTAAGAATACAGATAAAAGAAATGCAGCAAATTTAACTTACTTGTTCAATGGCGTCGGGGTTCGAGAAACTCCATCCACGGTTAACGTAGGCCATACGGACATCCTCGCAAGTGTTACAGCATCCACCTTCGGGCTCGAGGCCACCGTAGCACGAACCACAATAACCGTCTTTCTTAACCTCGTTCATCTTGTCGAGATCATTTCGGAGTTCCGCACTGTGCGAGTTCGGGATCTCGACGCCCTGCTGATCTAGACGAGTCTTGAGAATGTTGTGTGAGATGTCCCTCTGAACTTCACCGCTAATATCCATAACATCGAGACTGAGTACTAGTTGATATCATGGTTATTATAACGCACTTCAGTTATTGAGGGAGAGACATACAGTAGCATGGCACCCTAGGGAATGTAACGTTCATGTTGACAGTCAACTTTTCCCCTCTACTCCTGTCGACCACTATTGACGTGTCAATGTTCACTCTTCGATAGTCGAAGAACTCCATAGTAGTGAATGTAAGAATGATTGCGGCCGAGATGAGGGTCACTGATTTGCCACATAACGCGATTTAATATCAAGAATATGTAGATCTCGAGGAATAACTAACACAGAGCACCAGTACGTGTCTTGACCTTTACATCTTCTGTTGTCTGTAAGCAAATGAGCACCCTACTCGGTGTCCAACGGAACGGAAAGTCGGCGTACCTTCCCAAAGGCATCCATGCCCTTGAGGTTGCTGAAAAGACCTTTCGCCATTGCGACCTATGCCGATGCGAGTGTGTCGAATCCGACAGAACCAAAGAATGTAGGAGAAAGAGTGTGGAAATAGAGACCGGCGCTGGCACCGAAGAAATGGCAAAGACGTAGCTACGACCGCGTGACTGGGATTGACGTGTCACTCGCGTCGGCATTCACGTGGATGACTACCTCGAGCCGTACTCCGGATTTTATCCTCGGTTTGAGCGTATTGGACAGGCTCTGTACGCTGGCACGTATGGGGTCGGTGAGTCTGGTATGCACCGGTGACAGTACATACGGGCTAGCCGTGTGTAGAAGTATATTAAAATACAATAGTCTACGTCCTCAAGGTATAGCAATGCGGTCAACTCCTTGTTTAACCTTCCCAAGCAAATTCATTACTCCGTCACGAATACCGTCTGCCTGTACCCCAACAGCGTCACCGCTGGATCTGTACACACCAGTGCCAGCAGGACCACCCAAGCTGACGTTTACACCACCGAGGTTGAGGTTTAGCGCTGGTGCGTTCGAGGCTGATTCCGGCGGAGGATCGTACACGGAGGCAGGGAAGTTCGCAGCTGCAGCCCGCACCATTTCGATATAGCTGTTCATTAGAACGTAAGAATAAGGATGCAGTGCAAGGAAGGAAATCATCTTACGAAGAAGAGTTGTGCACACACGTTCCGCCCAGGAGAAGGCGTATTCCTGCTGCATTCGTTATCCCGCCATTCGAAGCCGCTACAGGGTCCTGATTAAATAGAGTCACAGTTCTAGCTTCTTCGTATGTCGTGCCGCCAATCATAAAAATGATCACATCTTGTGGCCTGGCGAGACGGTCATTACCAAAGCATCATACCAGCATATTCCTTTACTAACCTTTGTAGTCCCGCATTCGGACCTGCGCCATCGAGGAAAGGATAGCTAATTTCTTTTAGGCGACCTTTGAAGAGGTTCTCGAGCGTCTGGGATAGATGGGGTGTGTGTTGGGTATAAACATTCTCAACACCCTAAAGTATTGCCATAAGCCTCGGGTACTTCTCCATAGAATTAAATAACAAGTTACCTTGAGACCTTTCAAAGCCGAGCGGCCTTTAGCAAGTAATGATTCTGTCGAGAAAAGATCATCCTGTCGTTGGTCGGCGCCTGCGATATTCAAGAAAACGTATACGAGCTGAACACATGACATCAGAAGGGACCTAATCCCTAGATAATTCTATACGTACTTTGGCATCTTCTCGCGAGACACCGTTAGTCAACATGAGATTAATGAGTGACGCGATGTTGGCTGTTTGTGTCTTCTGATATCGCAAAGCGAAAAGAATGACCACTCGCAACTTGTTCCAAGTCGGGACGCCATTGTCCGTTACGATAGCTTGTACACTCTATAAGGGTGTTAGCATCATATAGTTCGAATATAAATCTACTCATAAATACCCTGAAATCTGCTCCCGAGCTGGTAGCCAAACCCTGTTCTACCTCACCGACTTCAAGTAGCTTATCTCTGCCAACTAGTCTGCTAAGTTCGCCAACTAACGCAACGTGCTTGCTGACGTTGCCTCCTAGCTTTCGGAACTCAGGGTATTCTTCAACGAATCGTTTCATGTCAGCAATAGAGTTGATTGATGACGGAGCTTGCGCAGCAGAGCGAGACTGATATGTTTGAACGTAATCCTTCAATGAAGTTCCCAGGTCGCCGAAAGTTGATAGGTAATGAGACTGGAAAAAGGGATCGGTAGATGTTGTTAACGTTATTTCCTAAATGGAGACAGATTTAATGACATTTATGCCTTTGTAACCATGCTTGACATACTGATAATTCAGGTCGTATGTCAGGGACAAGACTTAGGTCAACACGGCCATTTTGTATTCCAAGTAGTTCATGTACCATCGCCTGGTACGTCCATTGCGACAGCAGAGGAGTGACAGGATCATTCCTTCGGTCGAGAATTAGTAGTAATGGCGGAACTTGAGTAAGTCGGAAGTCAAATAGTGACGATTCAGATTGTATTCGGTGCTAAAATGGTATGATCAGTATTTCTGTTAAGCATGCACGCCGATTAATATACCTGAATCTCCATTCCGAGCTTCTTCGCCATGGGGCTCATTCTCTCATAGCGAATCACTGGCTTCTTCTTCAGACTCAATAGAACAGCAGTGAGACCTTGTACAGAGAGTTCCAGTGCTTTGTGGTCCCATGCATTTGGTGTTGAACTGTATAGAGGTCTTGTTGGTGAAGGTGTATGATTTAATGAGAATAGACATGGTAGGAGTGGTGCATAGTCTGCGAAATATTCCTGTTTTGCATCTAGTTAGTCCTGTTGAACGATTAGATTAAATCCAATATACCTGAACTTCCCGAACCACTTCATATTCATCCACTTCGGCTAACCGTTCAATAGCGGTCTTGCTCAGGATATTGGAGAAGTCTATCTCTGAGCATTAGTACAGTACTTGGACTAGACGGGCACCCGATATGATTCACCGACTGACACAAGTAGTACTCTCCATACTTCGGTTCCCTTAGTTCTGCTTCCAGTGCCTCCAAGCTGTCTTCATTACACTGGAGGAAACATACGCATTTCATGTGCGGCATTCGGTCTCGTTTCTTATTATCTATCCGGTCTGTGAGGTAGACCTGATGGGACAACAGAGTAGATTGTGTAGATGATAGTGATACGATTGGAGTCTACACTTATTTCAGATAAAGCGTACCGACCAGTGATACAGATGAACGTACGGTATGGGTATCGAGTAACAGCACTTTCATGGCAGCTGGCGTTGCCACTAGCTTGGTAATATATGTCTCGACAGCTTTGACGATATCCATGGTGGTCCCTAAATGCGCCGGTATGAGAAGTTGGTGGAAGCTGAAGCTCGTCGTCGGGACGTGAGGTTCGACGCTTGCGGCTGTGATCGTCGCGGATGTTTGTCCTGAATTGGCCAGAGCTGCATACGTGACAATAGTGACGGCGTTACACCTCTCTGTCTTCAACCACGACAGTACTTACGACGTCCCGGATCTTTCATGTTCCTCCCTTCACGCGTCGTTACGATAGACCGAACTATGGCGTCGTCTGCTTATCTAGGTGCGGGGTCGTGTCTAGGATGCATATTTGTTCGCAAACGTTGCTAGTTGACATCTCACGGCAACCCATACGACAATACTATTCATCGAGATCATTAACCACACTTACTTGGTGCTGTGGAGGTGTTAAGGCTGCCTTTCTCTTGGACTGTCTCCGTCTCGTATCAAGGACTCCCTTCTCCCACCTTCAGCACTGTCATGTATGGCGAAATTACATGCGAACGCGACCGTTCGAAGCCCCCGGTCCGCCATATTTATGGGCCGTGCACACATTTCTACTTTTTAGAGAGGAGTCGTATGGTGCGCCTGTATTTTCAGCTTCGAGCAGACATCTATTATGAAATGACATGCGATTTCCAGAACGCCTCAGCCCCTCCCTCCCCCAGTATCTGTCAATATCCCTGGGCACTTTCATGTGCAGTGGTTCTGAACACGTTACAACGACGACAGGTTCAAATGAAATACTGCCAGGTTATGCCAAGGTCAGCATTCCGTTTCAAGTTCTCTTTAATGACTAAGGGCAGGGTCCTTGCCAATCATGGATAATAACATCGCGTTCTGTCCTCGGACTAACGCTATTTTATGCCTCTATACGTGCTTCCATCCTCGTGCCCCGCCACCGGACAACCTGTTAGTTTTTCTTCTCCATCTTACTTGCGGAGAAGAGTCTCTAAGCCACAATTACGTAGCACGCAGTCATCTGCTTCGTTGCTTTCTTTTGACGCTATGCATTTCATCCAGTCTCTTTACGGTCTTATTGATGCTGAGACGGGAGCAATGGGTGTTCGTTACCCGTATCTTTTCCCCTTCGACGTCAATTTGCAAACCTTTTTGTTGACCTCGTTCCATGTGCAGCTTCGCGACTCTAGGAGTATCGTTTCTTTCTTGGGCCAACATGCTCGATTTCTCACAGCTTTTTCTTGGATATGGTATGTCGACGCCGCTTCCTTTACTGCTTCTGTGTTTCGTCTAGAGAAGAATAGCCCCTTCTCGAGCTACAGTACCGTTTATAGATTACCCTGAATGTCACAAAATGAGATTTAGCCGTTTAAACACGTTACTCCATGCTTTAAGCGCGCCGCGGTAAATTCCGATCTACGCGACGCTGTCATTTTCGATGCAATAACGTCCAAAAATCGTTTTCATCATGGATATGATCGTCTTATCCAAGTATTCTAAGCTATACCGGAAGATTTCACTCGTGCTGCCGTCCATTTCAAGCTGTGGCAATTTGTGGCCGTGTGACAGCCCACAATTGCAAACTAGTCTACTCCTTCGATCGCGATGAGACTCATCGACCTATATAACTACTGTCGTTTCCCCCATGCCAGTTCAAATCGCTCTTCGGTTGGATCAATGTGCTTGTCCACTCCTGCGTCATTCTTTCGCGACGAAATGCATCGCGCTTTGGACGAGCAAGGATTTGGCATCCGTTCGTTTACTGTTACTTCCTCAAATTCTCGACAAGCAGTAGCCTCAGTACTGCTTCTCGAAGGCCATAAAATTAACATTTGCCTCACAAGTCAGGGCTACTCTGTTCGTAAAGTTTTTGCGCTTTCTCTTGCTTTTGAACGAACCTTACCAAAAGTTTGCAACACCTAGGTTGACGCCGAAAAGAACCCGGGCATGTCCCGTAATACTACCAACCCCATTATACATGAAACCCTCGAAGCCCTGCTGCAAAATTTAAGCCCTCTATACATTCAGAAGAGACAAGAAACGCTATTTGCGGCTTTAGAAAATCTTTCATAGGGGTTCGTAGTACAGTCTGTGAATCGAACATTATGCTTCATTATCTTGATCGTAAGTCGATTATAGCGATCTATATATCTAATCATGTGCTGACATGCAATGCATCGTACGATCCTTCAGTTACTACTTCGATGCACCAATATCCATTCGTAACTTATCTTCTTTTCTTTCTTTTACGAAAATGACATCACTTGGCATCTAATCAGATATGCGAATTCACGGATTTGTCACCCCCTCAACATCCAAGCTACCTGCTGCAGCACGGTTTGCTAGCGCCTTTTCATATAATGCTCGCGTGAAAATAAAACCATCGTTTGAGCGGACCTTTCTAATCATTTCTCCTACCCATTGTCGCTCTCCTTTGTTCCGAATACAGTTTGCCCACCATCTATCCATGCTGCTTCGAAGGCCAGGCGAATTCAATTCGTTCGACTCGCTTTGTTCGCTGAGAACGTGTAGTAAAAAACCAGCATTCAAATGCTCGAGACCAAATTCTGAAAGGCATTTCAAAATGCGGGAGATGCGGAGATAATTGTGCGAGGAATCTGATCGGATGACATCCAGTTAGGATATTATTGAAGGTAAATAAAGGCAGATAAATATACGTACGAACTAAGTTATGATAACGGCCTCCATAATTTCGTGGCGGAAGGACTCTATCTAGGAGGCCAGTTTTCTCCGAGACGAGTCGCATGCCGCAAAAATCAAGCATAAGCCTGTAGGACTGGACAACGCGGCTGATAATGAGAGGATCGGACTTCATCGTCTCAATTTCATGAGCTTGAAGCGGTTGCGACTCATAGTTCATTCCATATTCTCGAATCGGAAACCTAGATCAACTATCCATTAAGATCTGTGCAGGTGAGTATAGTTACTGAGCTTACAGCCACTGAATGAATCCATGCTTGTGCTCTAACTTACTAAAATCACCAAACCATCTATCATCCGAGGATCAGATCCATGATATAAATGAGCATGATTATATGCCTGCATACTGGTCATGGATTTCTTCAATTAATTTGTCATCTGGACGACAACGTAACTGATTTGCGTAAAACTTCAGATTGGCTGATACATCGGCATCGTCTTGACTGCTAGGATATCTGTCTAAGAAAAGTTGTACGTCTCGAGGAATAGACATTAAGACAAAATGATTTGCGAGGAGTATGGGAAGGGTTTTCGTGCTAAGATTCAGCTTCACGACGGAGTCAGAAGTTAGAACGGAAGAAATTACGACGCGTGGCTTTCACGCGTCCTCTCACGTGAGCATCGAGTATTGTTTCGTATTTAGTTTAAACAGGTTTGTCACAACAACCACATATACACTCCGCAAGCGCCAAGATCTGTTCTCGGTCTGGGCTGTCGGTTTTGTATACAGCTTCCACTGCACCACAAAATGCCACGAAGTTTCTCTCTAGATTTCTTGACTACTTAATGAAACATTTGACCATACTTGATTCGAATGCCTCACCTCCTATTGGTTCAAGGCTCGCTGGTATTTAATCAGACGATTCCAGACATTGGCACATTGCTAGCTGTGTACTTCGTCTAATTTTCTTGCATAGTACGGTCGACCGCGTTAGTCAATGCGAACTTGAAATAAAGTGCCAATTACCACAAAAGCGCATGGTTGCTGTGTCTGCCTTGATGAGCGAGTGATTACACACTTTCGATTTCGGAGCATCTCCTCCTACTGGTACTCTGGTTACATCAATTCTAGAACATATTGTGGCAAAATGGCTATTGCAGCTTGTGGACGCGACTGGAGGACGAGTTATACGCATTTCGACACGTTCGCTTCAAAACTCGAGGCGAGTAATCTTGACTGTCGACTGACCTCTTCAATATACCTCTGCTTGCTGTTGACAAGAACGGACGACCACTTCAGGGGATGTGCCTTGGCCGACTCGGAAGCCGAATGCGATATTATGTTCGCATACATAGGCGCCAGGCTATTCCATCTCACAATCAGGCCACCCCTTCCACAGCGTAGTTAGTTGGTGGTTACCGCCCTATTATATTTTGCTGTGCGATTTCGTTTTCAGTAAATATTCCTTCTCAGGACTTCTGACAGTATTATCAGAGGTTATTTATAGGTAGTGTCTGAATAAAGTATGTTTTGGCGGTTATCGTGATATCAGAACCTTCGCTGAATCCTACCCAATACCGTTGTTAAACCTCATATACATACTTTACTCGATTTCTTCTGTGCAAGTCACTATTTCGAAAGCAAGATAAGTATGCTCTAGTTGGTAAGTTGGTTGTATGTACCCTCAGGCAATCAACACAGGCCCGCTGTCCCGAATGTCTCCTAAAAAGTCTAGTTGTAAATTTGTCATCCCTGTGGCTCGCTGTCTCGAAAGCATACTGGAGTGATAGATCTGATCTAAGATATTGTTTAAATCTACTAGATACGTATGAGATTCCTAGTAGACTCTGGTAGCCGTATGTACGTAACCCCCAAGCTAGTAAGTACTTATTAAGCTTAGCTTGAATTCGAAGTTGCATAATGGTACTGTATTACTATACATACTATAGTAACCTGCTGTGTGGCCTGTTGGTATTTCAAATAACTATTGTACAGTTTATCTTGAATTGTCAATACCTCGTCTTCTGGAAATCCTAGCCTTCAGTTGTTTTATTTCGGCTGTGTGTAGTATTATGTGGTCGGATAAGTAAGTACCATAGCAGCTAGTATGCAACACTTAGCAGGTTACAGCGCCGACGGTGCCGACGCCACCCGATCAACGGAGCGAAAAAGTTTCGATGGCCGATGCTTACAAGAATGCTGTTCTGCAAGACCATGTATAGTAAGTGGGTGTGTATGACATAGTTTTTCTAAAGTCGTAAGGCCTGGTCACTTCGGATTCACGAATCCCAATCATTACATTAACACAAGAAAAATGTACACTCGATTACTTTAATTCTGTATATTTTATTAATACTAATATAAATTTTACATTGACACTGGTCTTTATGGCGTTGTTAAACCGCTTAGTTATCAATGCAAGGGACGTTTTCAAATCCGATACGGAGGGAATTACTACGGCTCGGAATTGAATGCACGCTGATTTTCCTCATGCCAAAGATGTTGCTTCTTGAGAGGATTATGGTGAGACCCCTTGGATTAGTCGAGCCCTAAGTAACATAAACGACAATATATTTCACCAGTGTAGGGAAGTTGCCAAAAGTGTTGAACTTGAAGGAGCTAAGGTGTGCCAGGCGAATACTTACACAGTCGTTTCTCCAATTCTAAAAATAATATGAAAGGAATTAGCGGTGCTTGCAATGAATAAGCTGTGTATTGTTGAATAACGTGGTGTTGTTTCTTAATACCGTGTTATGCAACTAAAGGGAACAGGACCGTTAGGTTAATTGCTCATTATTTAACCGGACAAGCTACTACCACTTGAAGTCGCTCAACCAGAGAGAATAAACATGTATTTTCATAAAAGACACAACAATTTATTCCATCTGTAGACAAACAGGTTAACTAGATGTGGGCATGATTTCTAGAATTTTTGAACTCAATTGTAAACATACCTTGAGAAGCACAAGTCGGGGAAAATGTTCATACACTTATGATTTGTAAGTTCAGGCCATGAGTACATTTCGGAAGCAATTACTTCAATACGAATGCTACCGATCATCTTGAATGTTGTATTTCAAAATCAAGAGAAGAGGTCTATTGGTAGCAACAGTATACAGAGGCATTGTTATAGGCGAGATCCACATCCAATATTTTTTGTCGAAAGCAAAGACCAAACTTCCTAAATAATATAAGAGATAAGCTTTAGCCATCATCATCAGCTGTTCGCTGAGGAGTAGGAATGCGATGGCAAAATGAGCGCGCTATGTATTTGATGATCAAAAATCACCTGTGGCCACGGAACAGGGGAAGTGCGGGGAATAAAGTTAGCTGCAAGGAAGATGTGGGGAAAGCAAACCCCAATTGGCGAAATTGGCGCTGCATTACGGGGAAGTCCGAAATCAAGAGCGCAGAGGTAAACACTGTTGAGCGTCCCAAGGCTTCTTTGAAAAATTGAAACAATAGCGAACACATATTAAACTTACAGATACAGCACTTGTGGCAGCGGTCATCAGGCGATCATCCGATGTTTACGAAGAGCATGATATTTGGGAGCAGGCGAACGACGAACTGAATTACGATAGAGATCATTCCGCTTCGCGTCTCCGTTCCGTCTGGACGTCGAAAAATAGCTGTCCACAAAAATAGACCTACAGCGGTTCCGGGAATGTTTTGAATTATTCTGAGCATACCCGCATGGTTGTGATGGGGAGAGGTAATGTCGACGTGGACTAGATGAAGGACTTGACATTCGGAAATATGCGGTGGGTAACATGTACAGGAACAGCCGGACAGCTGCCGTGGAGTGGATATGTAAGTGTCGACTGCGGCAGCATATATGAAATACTTACACGATACATATAGCGGCTGGCAGCAATCAAAGTCGTAAGTGAAATCAAAAGTTTCTGCTGTATACAAGCATAACACTTTTCGAACTATTCAAAATATGAACCTACTGAAAGAAACGCCGGGATATGCTATGGACCGAAAAGGAGTGACTGAGGTCAATCACACATACCGAATCGTATAATCGCTTGTTCAATCTTCTCACCTAGTTCACAAATCTAGATACAACAATCTGTGAGCATGCCGAGTCGGTGATCTGTTTTAACGTAAAGGTTAAATTTATAACTGTACGAAGAGCAGAACCATACGCATGTCTGGTGTCACTGGACGTCAACGATCGACGAGTTGAATGGTTATGTCGAATTCCAGACCCCCAATCGGTGACACGACTAGGCCCTGAGCATAAGATACTTGAAATAACGGATAGTAAAGCATAGACTTGAATAGGTACCGGAGAACAGAAGTGGAAGAAGCCGATGGCATCTACCACGTGAGCTTTAGTGTTAATACGATCGTGGGGGTCAGCGTGTACGTCTCTGCTCGTGAGCGTGAGGAAGTTGCGGAGGTTGACAGAAACATCGACAAGTCAACGGGTCGTTTCTATTGAGTACGCAATAAATAGAACTGGACACCGTTAGAAGTTTAAATAGATCTTTACGACTTTCACAGTAGCTCGAGAACCCGCCGTCAACATATTGCTTCGAATGCGGGGTAAGAAGCAAGGGTAATAGAGTTTGCTGTTACTGATTACCCGCTATTCAAGTGTAACCGCGCGGTGCGCATCATAATGACGGTCTCTGCCTGCCAGAGATCAGATATCCTGTGCCTCTTCACTGCTCATGTCCGCGGAACAAAATGGGGGGTCCATGTTGGGGCTGGCTAACGAGTTGCGCCGTAACTCCTTGACAGCACTGCAAAAAGATCAATCACATATCAAACAAATGGCGGGAAATGTGATGCTGGGTAAACTGGATGCTAGCCGTCTCCGACGTTTATCTGGATCAAGTCGAGGTGCGGCGAGGGCAGAATATACAAGAAAGCGGCAAGGGGCAGGGGATACAAGGAGGCTGATGAAGGCAGCTTCCAGATGAAGAGCACCGCGGCATACTTCAGGGTGTATGCTGCCGCGCAGGGAGGGATGCGGTACTGGTAGACATAGACCGCCGGCGATACAGGGTGCCACAAAGTCTATACCTAAACACAGTCGATGTGAGTGGGCGGCCAGTAGTTTAGATCGTAAAAGAGAGATCACCTGAAATAAACGGAGATTATAATCAATCAAGTAGAAGTGAGTTTAAGAATCGGGAGGGTCGGCCGAGAATAGAGCTATACGATCAGTCAGAGAGTCTTGAAGAGACTGGAAGTATTGTTTAGAACCTTCCTCCCGTAAGAACAAGATCAAGATAATACAGTTAAAGCGAGAAAGGCTAAGCGTTACTATTCAATCGTTCCCAAACTTAGACTTTACTGAAGAACACCCACGACGTCACCAATGCATGACCTGATCCTAAGGAAAGGGAGAAGGGAGCGTTCGAAATGTGGGGTGGGAAGCAGGCGGGATTCTTGGAAGGGGAAGCATCGCTGAAACGCGCTCGATAAATGTGGGGTATACGCCCACTTTAGTGCTTCTTTTTCCTTTGCACTGTTGAGGGAATCCTCATCATTAGGATCACATCGCGCGGAAGTTGACAATGCACACATCGGTGTCGCGTCCGAAAAAGTTAATAACGACGTGTCCAGTGCCATGATAATTTATCCCGCAAAGCTCGGGAATTCCTATGCCTAAGAGCATACGAGAGTCAATCGGGAAAATAAGCCTCAGTCCAAGGGCCGGGATCAATACCGTCGGGAGATTTATGCTGCAGTTGAAACCCCATTCCAGGACGTGTCTTCGCAATAAACATCGGACAGCCAGAACAAGCCAATGAGAACAAGCAGGGAAACCAGGGAATAACAGTCCAAGAATTGAGAGGCTGCGAATCAAGGGAGGTAGGTTGATCACAGGAAGGGGAGGAAGCTCGCACGCAAGGGCAAGCCGTGTCCAATCACAGCTGGGGGACTTTCGATGGATTTTGCGTGTTCGACGATCGAATCGCGAGCACCGTCGGAACATACGTCCTAAAGATTGTAGTTAAACTTGCTATAGGACAAGATCTACACTCCTACCGCCGCCGAATCTTAGCATGTCAATGCGCTTCATGAGCGCATAACAGCGGCGCCTCGATTGGATTAACAAGTTGACAATGTTTATGCCTGTCAGAGCACTGAGTGAGAAATGCCAATAAGTGCGTATGATGGATGACGAACAGACGGTGATGGGGACTGTTTGATGCGTCGCTTTGAGCAACTGGACAGCATATGATGCTCTGTACACCGGGATCCCATTTGTATCCGTGATCAGTGATCGATACGCATAAAGCGTATCATGCTCACTCGCGTGGCATTAGAGGCGAGATGCAGATTCAGCAAGATGATCGTCGTTGGTCGTCCGGAGGATACCAGAGTCCAAGTTGAGCCGGAAGCGACCCACGAGCCCGCGCGACATTTTTCTGTACTTGCACAGATTGTGCAGAAGTGAGAAGGGGCTGGGAAACGCACGCGCCGCCACCGGATGGGAATCGTGATCGCCGGCTGGTACAAGTGTCGGTGAGGAGCGAGAGATAAGTAATTCACTGTTTGTCCATGCGGGCGTGCGTAGCGAACGCAACGCCTGTTCGCACGGGGAGATCCTAGTATGTCAACCCCCAACCAGAAACCAACGCCAAAAGCCATAATTAAAAAAGAGGAACGGTCCAATCGCGAACCTATCAGGACGATAGATCCTTATTTTGATTCGCTGCCTGCGATTCGTCGCAGGCTGATTGATTAGTTGAAATTAGGGAATAAAGTGTAACCTATTATCTCCTCTCATTCCCTCTCTCAAAGATACTCGACAGGAACGCCACATGGGATTCCGCCATCCGAGTCGCACTTGTATAGGAGAGAGGAGATAGCAATCAACTATCAGCGTATAATTGGTAACATTAATCTCAATGGACAGTCGATGTGGTCATTGATTATTGCAGGAGGCTCGGCGGTAGCAAGCGCTAATGCTATCTTTCATTTAACATGAAGCTAAGATGCACGATACGATACGGGAATGAGAGGAAATAGGAAACATATTTAATACCGACGTCGACGTCGATTCGGGTGGACCTGATTTAAACGAGACGACGCCAAACTAGGCATTCGTCCGCGTCAGGAAGAGCCAGGAATCAAGTGACGCACCAATAACAATCTACCCTATCCACCCAAAAGTAGCCAAGGTAAGAAAAGCCATGGATAGACGCAATAGATCACCGGCTATATCAGCAGGTGTCGGGCTATCGAGGTCCTCGTATCCAGCACTAAGAATAGCCGCGGAGACTCTGGTGGCGGTTATTACGCGGGGTCTGCATGAAGGGAGGTCGAGGAAAGAGTAAGCAGCGAGCGCTTGACTAGGGTAAGAGCAAGGCGTCATGAAAAGGGGCTGAACGGCGAGCGGGAGTAGTGGTAACTTCAATGCCAAGGAGCGAATTCGAGGAAGGAATATCTATATATAGCGCATCCTTGATTAGTTTCCTATACTTACATAGACCATGCTCATCCTTGAAGAGCTATCTATAAGCCCCAATCAGTGCTTCTGGAATTGGAACTGGGCGCAGATCCGTCGAGTGCGGCGTCGCGTTCGAATTTCTCCGTGGTACGTAGTAGGAGACCTGGGGGAAGGGGGGTGAGCGATAGGGACGTTCTACTGATTTAACTATTACGCCATCCTGGATGCTCGCAGGAAGCATTTCGCTGGAAATCGTCTTCCGTCTTCAGAGAGCCAATCCAATCCAATCCAATTCCCTATTTTTCTCGAATTCTTCTTCTCCGACTCGAGGGGTGGCAGAACTCGGCATCGGGTTGGGAATGGATGTCCTGGACAGACCTGCTTCTCGTTCTATCGCCTCGTCTCATGGACCAAGACCACCGTAAGCAAAAGACACCCTATTTTTAAAAAGGACGCCAGCCTGTCGAATTCGAATCCGGTGTCTAAGAGCAGCGCTAGCATTAGCAGGAGATAGGCTTGTCGTCGGGGAATCGGGAGGCGCTGTATCCTATTTGATCCAAGTTCTTCCCAGCCACTGCTCGATGCTAGGGTAACTTCTTCGCGTGCGTGTAAGGTAGCGTACAAATAGCCTTGCCGGCCGAAGCACTGTTAACGTCGATGCGTATATACACTGGCATGACGATTTCTCTCGCTCGCTTCCCAATAGGATTTTAGCGAGTCGGACTCGGACTCTACTCCCTCACGACCAATCGCTGGCTAGTTGAAGAGCCGAGCACGAATCCGAATCCCATGGGTGTCCTCCTGAATAAGGACGAACAAGCACATTAGCGTGCACGCACCTATTATCGCGCGGGAAAGCCATCACTCGCTCGCTTTATACTGCGAGACATTTTACGCGTGCGGAAGACGTGTATTCCACGCTTGTATAGGGAGAGGGTAGTGTGACCTTAGGACAAGAAGGCGGGCGTAAACATATAGATAGGTGGCTGACAGCTGGTAGGAAATAGAAGGCCCGAGGGGTATAGGAAGAAGATGAAGACAAGCCTGAAAGAACGTGTTGAATATAAGAAGGGCAGTCCCGTGTGTTGACATTTTGTGAACATCTTGTTAAAGGCGTTGTTGCGTTTATTATAACCTCCGTCACAAGCATGTAAGCACAAGACCTGTAAATTGAAGTTCTATTCCTGTTTCGCGAAGCACTGACAAGGTTGGTCGCAAGGAAGTCCAGTCGAGAACGAGAACGAGAACTAGAATAGTTGAACGAGAAGAAGTGAACTTTATTCGTATCCGAATCCGAATCCGAGGAGGCTTCTTCTGTGCCTAGATTTAATAATGGCAAGCCAAAATGTAGTGTAACGACTGGTAATTCACATTATCACGGCGAAGTATTGCCTCGTTTCAATTCTTCTAGCACGCTTGTGTGGGGTCGAAATAATGTGAATGCGGGGAAACCTGCGGAGAACGGGGGTGGGGTTCTAAGTGGGGTGTGGGTGTAATATCTTGTGTAACATGCATGTTGTATACTTAAATTGCAGTCGCGTGTAAAATAGTATGGGGTAGTATGGGGTGGCAAAACACCGGTGACACCATGTACATATGCATGATGTAGCTATTAGAGTCATAGCATCCAATAATCAATTAAACACAACCGACGTGCTAATTGATGCGTTGTTAAACTGCGTTGTTGATCACCCCGAACTTGACGACTCCTTCGGGCGTTTGACGCCTGTGCGCGCGATCTTCCTATGCTCGCGTCAATAGTTACCATGACCATAGTTCCATTAAACGCCACCCTAAAATAGATCGGCGTCAAAGGGTAACGGGTGTACAAGTAAGGGCTGTGAGCGCAGATGCCAAAAACCACTCATGACGGGATGCGGGGTCGATGAGCACGGAACGAGCATGGGGGCACTGCAATGCGGGGTAGACGTGGATAGTTGGATAGATTAGCTGTAACAAGCAACGAGTAATAGTACAACTGCAGTATGACCGCATGTGCAAATATCGATCTACAGCTCCGCAGTGTCGGGCGATACACCTCGGGATAGACAGCTCTGTACAGTTACTCCAAATGACTCACACCAAGGTATTCTCAGCTCGAGCTCCGTGGTGCTCGAATAACTCGCGTCAACCAGGTCCCATCTCCCATTCTTAGTTTTTACCTACGCTTACATCCGTGTACAACTCGATACGCTTTGGGATTTTGGATTTCGGAGGTTTTATGTATGACTGTCCAGCACGTTAGTCATTTAGTATTGTCGGTGTTGGTGGTGTAGGTTTCTCCGAGCGCCCGCCTAGTTACTTTGAACGGACGGAACGCGGTGTTCTATTGATATTTTGGTAGTGATGATTACGGTGATCCCCGCGGGAGGTCTTGGGTCCATCGTTGATTCGTTGATCTGTAGTGTGAGTATGAGACGCTGGAGGACCTAAATGCCATAAACAGCCCAGGAGCATGTGGATACATCAATGGATGATGAGACGAGCACGGACGGAGAGGATGTCGGGGGTTGAGGTCATTCACTGAACAACTGATGATACGTGAGCGGAAGATAGTTGGAACGCCCCGGACAGCTTGATAGATAGATGGGGGATAGAAAGAGGCACGGTGATAGCATAGTTCAATGTTCCATGAGCTGAACGCTGATAGGACCTTGCTTGGACAGTTTGAGTAGGATTGGCAGTTTAGGTACGAAAATGGTGATCGACAGGACTGCGGTATGGTCATTACAGACAGCTTGGAGACAGCTTAAATTTGAGGATTAAATGGAAGATGGAGGAGTTAGACGGAAAATGGGGAGTATAAACGGAGGACGGACGGAGGTATGCGAGTCCGGAGCGTCTGAGCGTTGATCATGTCAATGCCGATGACGATACGTACCAGTATACCACCGCTGCCAGAGGTAGGTACGTAGCTACGTAGGCAGGTAAAGCCGTTCAAGAGTCCAAAACTTCAAATTAGACCATGAAACCCATCCGTCTGCGCGCAGGCTTGGAGATGGAGATGGAGTTCCATTTATTCATTCAATAGTAGTAGCAATCTAATCCAATCGAGACGCTGATTGATTTGAGTTCTTGAATTACTTCACTTTCAGCAATCCATCGAGCGGGTTGAGCCCCGGATGCACGTTCGGATGAATAGTATCATGATTCAGATGCCAGCTACCCCGCAGTGTTAATAGCGTGTGTGTGGAGTTGAAACACCGGAGGGACTGAGGAACAGAACGGGTAAAGCAGAGTACACCTGAGCTGCCGAGGGATCAGAGTGGACACTTGAATGTCCGAGAAAGGTCTACGGCGCAACGGCGGAAGGTTAGCTTGTGCTCGGGCTCGCATGGTATGAGCAAGTGGCCAGTAATAATAATAATAATTCAGTAGCTTGTGATATGTAACTGATGATTGTGATTTGACTCCAGACGTGATAGTTGGTTGGACCTAGGGTTGAAACATGGGTAATGCAGATCATCGCGTTGCAGCGTTGTTCCGATAGTTGGGCTTGGTGACTGGTATATTGTGGCAACACGGTCAAGGCCCGAATGTTGTTGGGCCAACGTGAATATTATTATCTTTGTTGGGCCAATTGAATACGACGGGCAACATTTTCTTGTACCAACGCGGATAATTGAAGGGGAACAAAAAAAGAAAAGGCAACAATGAGCCGAGACGGGATGAGCAGTGGATAGGCCATTATCTCGCTCGGAACGGAGCAACCTCGAGGATGCTTATGGTCATGGCCACAGCTTGCTGGTCAGAAAAAGGTGTGCACGCGCCTGTGTCGGGTGGAAGCAAATAGGCACATGGAAGGGTGCAGTAGGGGGTTGCATGAGATATTGCAGAAATATTGGATCCACGATTTCACCGAGCAAGCGAGTGGCGAGTTGAGGGTGGGAAAGCGAGGCGGACGAAGCATCAGGGCGGGGGGATGAGACGGACCGTGATTATAATCGCAGAGAAATAAACATGGGCAGGGAGGGCGGAGACGGAGAGACCACGGATAAACACGGGGAATGCCGAGGTAGTAATGCCGGCTGCGCAGGAGGCGGGGGACCCGGGGAAACATTGGCAAAAGACAGCGAAATGAAAGCCAGATGACAACGATTGGGTGCAGGCTGGGGTAAGACTCGGAGGGTGGTTAGCGGGTTGAGGGAAAAGGGGGCGGGTTGAGAGGGCGGGGCGGGTTGAAATGGTGAGCTAGGTTGGATATGCACCCGCGGGAGCCTCGGCAGGAAAGGGTTTACGGTGAACCGGAACGAATGGTGACACAGAGATCGCAGGGATGAGATTCGTGGCCTAAAGTGGCGTGTTGACCAACTAGATTTGGAAGCCCGATATGGGGAAGTCGATTGGATCTAGGGACGGGCGGAGTTGATGGGGAAAGTCAAAAGGGGAAGGGGGCACCCAGTGAAGACAGCAGCCAGAATGAGAATCGCATGCAAGCAGAGAGGGACTCATGCTTTTCGTTTATAACCGCTCCCTCTGTTGATTCCATTTTCCTTTTCCTTGTCTCCACTGCACTCTGCAGCTCTACTCGCGCTATCCCGTCGCGTCCACTCATCTCCAATGGACTACGACTCATCCTGGTGTCCCGTCTGCGACAGGCAGATCCTCCCCAAGCGCTCCCTCGTTCCCATCGCTCCCCCGCCTCCCCCTGCTCCTGCACCCGCACCTCCGCCATCTTCCCCCCAGTCTTCCCGTACGTCATCCGACCTGCCATCCACAGTCTCCTACTAACCCCTCTCTAGCCAACAAAGCACAGTCCAATGCACGCCGCTCAAAGGGGACCATCCGCCAAAAAGCAGGCGGCCTTGTTCAGGGTACCGGTCGTATGAAGCCCAACGGTACTATCAAACGCACAGACTCTAAGCAGCAGCAACAGCAAACAGCCCAGCCAGCTCCAGCTCCCGCTGCACCTATAAAGTACCGTACTGTCATCGATCAGGGGCCCATCCCCCTGTACTGCTCAGACGAGTGCAGGATGGCCGACCTCGATAACCTCCGCGGTCTTCCCCTCAACTATAACCCGGAGCGAGAAGGCTCACATCCCATTGCACCCATCCCCCGCAAGTCATATTCACCAGACTCTGACAGCGACTCCGGTTCGTCAGTCCACTCCCGATCCTCAGTCTCCTCTTCCACCTCCCCCAAACGCCAAACACACCCCTCCCCCTCCATCGCAAAGCTCGCCGAGATGTACAATTTCCCCCCCATCCCTCCTCCCGCCCCTGTCATGGACGACAGCAGCTCCTCCGAGACAGAGTACTACCCTCACGAGTACAACAGCGGTATCATGATGGCTGGCAAGTTCCTCGAGTCGCTCTGCCCCAAGCCCGTAAAGCAGGCCCCAACCTACGGCGGCTACCGAGCCCCGGTTGAGCCCCGCAAACCCGTGCAAGGGTGGACAGACGGCAGCAACGCCTGGAGAGCCACTGTTTACAGCCTCGCCACGCCCAAAAACTCACAGGAGCCCCTCTGCCAAGAAGACACCACCAAAGCCTACGGCAGCTTCGTTGCCACACCACATCGCTCTCGAGGTGTCTACTCTACTGTTGGCGAATCTCGCGCACCTACCCCGCGTGGATCCCGCAGTGCCTCCTCAACCAGCTCCCTCCCTGCATCGACAAACGACATGCTATCGAAGTACTCCCAGTCCTTCCGCCGCTCCGAGTCGCGCTCCTCGCTCTCCTGCTCCCCTTCCTCAGTGAGCTCCTTCCCTCTTACCGCACCAGCTGCCCCGCAAAGACGCGAGCGCAGTCTCCTACCCAAGGGCGCAGAGGGCAAGCTCCTCGTGCCTAACGTGAAGATGAAGGTGCGCAGTGGATCAAGTGCTTCTCTATCCAGTGGATGGAGTGGCCCCTTGTCTTCTGCCGGCTCCCGAAGGAGCGTTCGCAGCCCTCTGTCAGCAACCAGCGACGATTACAGCGACGAGGATGCCCAGACGCAACGTTGCGATAGCGCATCGTCAATGCCTAACATTCAACGCAGGCCGGCTGTTGAGAGTACGTGTGCCTCCCCCTTTCCTCTCTTCACACTTACTTACCAATAATTTGATTAGCCCGCTCGTGGTCATATGACAACCTCAAGACCTACCCCATAATGCAGCTACCCCCGAAGAGGGAGAAGCGCAAGGAGAAGCAGGTCGTTGATGGACAGGAGGTTGAGATCGAATATGAGGTTGTTGTCGAGGAGCCCCGCAAAAGGCTTTTCCTTTTCCCCGCGTCCACTGCGCCTATGCGTGTTTGATCATTGTCGTCCTCTCCATCTTCCCTTGCATTTCTCTACCACTCATCGTCTCGCATGGATTTTCTGGGCTTCATTGTTTTCTCTCATGGACTTCACTGCTGCATCTGCATCTGCATTATTCACCCATACCACCAACGCTTTGCAATACCCCCTCGCCACGAAGCTTTACGACGTTTGCTATCCTCGCTGTTCCTCTTTTCTTTCTCTTATCGATATCGCTATGACGGCACACAATATGTCCGACGGCGGCCTCGCGGCATAACGACTCCCATCCAATCCATCGCATCCTGCATCACGCATCGCATCCCAACGCATAACCTCATTGGCTCATCCGGCATAATTGATACCCTATCCTTATCGCTCAATCCTAACGCCTACCTCTATCCATAACGCATCCTCCTTATCCCTCGTCGTCCCGCCCCCGCCCCGTCTGGCAAGCACACCCCAAAAGTCTTCTTCCCCTCCGCCACCCACTCGTTTCTCTTGGGGCTCTGTGTAATAATCATTGTACTTTTATTTTCGGTCTCTTCATTCCGGGTTTCTTTCAATCGCGCTATCGAAAATGTATATAACTGTAACATTATTCCTCCCCTGGTACTCTTATCGCGTTTTTCTATTCTTTCGGTTATTCTTTGTGACTTTACTGGCCCCCATTACTTTTACGTCTGCCTCATACTTTACTCTTACTTCTACGCCCTACGCATTACTTTTACTGCACGAACGCCCAACTACCTTAATGATCCCTCGGTGCTTCCATCTACTTTAGTTGTCTGTACAAAGTTTGAATGGAATTTACGCTGCTCGAAGAATATCCTTTCTTGTGTGAATTTGTGAGTTTGCTTGAATTGGAAGTTAGCTTAAGTGTGCTTTTGGACTTGCACTTCAAACGTCAGCCGTTCGATTGTATTTTGCAACGACGCACACATTCGGACCGTAACATGAATAGAAAACTATAGGGCTGAGGGGGCAGAACGCTTCTTTTGGTGAATCGAATAAGAAATTTTCGTATTACGGTACACGTGTTAACAACTCAAAGGAAATTAAAATGAATGAATGAACGGTGAACTCAGGTTCAAAGGTGGGTAGTAAGGTAAGGTGTGTAAGGTAAGGTAAGAATAGTCAGGGGTGTAAACGCTATTCACTTAGCCGAGGGCCACCACTCCGACTCGTAGTACGAAACTTCCTTCATTCAAGCGGATGTGCTATGACTGAAAGCAACAAGTGCCTTGCGACGTTCCCCTTGCCAATGCCAATGCTGCTACTCGGCATAGGTCCATCCTACGTCCATGCCTCCACTTCCAAGCAATTTCTACTGTCCGTAACTTTCATTTTGCAAACAAAGTGCCTCGTCGTGTCAGATATTTGAAGGAGAGTGATGTCAGCGCCGAACGGGGACAACTCTTCACGTTGGCAACTCAAAATCTCATTGAATGCGTCAATCTGTGTTGCTTGGCTGAACGTTCAACAGAATATGACCGCTTTCCCCTGTTTTAGAGTGCTCGACGATCTGTATCGTCATGCATGCATCATAGCAGACATACATGGCTAATCTATGCCATTAGGCTCACCAGATCAGTAAACCCCACACAGGAGGATGTTTGCTAGCACTAGGACGAATTCAAACTGCCTACGGTACAAAATTCGGCGCGCCATCCCGCCCCGACACGGAACCTTCCCCACAATCTTCCCTGTCCTCCGTCAAAAATCACGTACTTCCACCCGACGATCACGTATATCGTTTCCCCTCGTCGACGATTATCACAAATATCATATTCAACCTCTAAAAAAAGGTCGCAGGAGACGGGTATTATTTCTCCGTTCATACACCGGCAGCCTAAGAAATCCCACTGATAAAATTGCAATCGCTCGGCGAGCATGGGGTTTATGTATGTATTTATCGCATATTTATCGCATATACCATGCGTTCCTGTATTGCAGCCCAGCGAAGCGCTCACATGCGAAATACACCCGTCGCTACTCCGCCCACACCCCAGAAATTTATCGCCTGCATCATATCGATGTTCTTCCGCCCTTTAGGAATATTCAATTAGACTCTGAGCGCTGGGCGAATCTGAACGATACTCTCGATTAAATGTACCGGCGATTTATGGGCGCATAGAGGTCCAATGCCTCGTCTGCTGCTTAGCCTTTAACGCCAGATGTCGAAGTTAGATGTGTGTATTGGGGGAATGCAGATATCTAGATACGATTCTAGTCGTTTAGAATCATCTACAAACCGCCGGGATATCCTGTATACTTCCGACTTGGCTGATTAACCTTCCCTTACTCCAGAGTTATTGAGTCACCAGCACTGGTCTAGTGGCGAAGTGTGGCTCGGAAATCAGTATCTTATGACTCCGAGGCAGGTCATGGGGGCCAACTTCCTCTCCACAAGGTGCGGGATAACAGTCATCGATGATAATCTACGAGGCGATGAGCTTGCTGTGCTACAGCAGTTTTATTCGGCGATAGAGACCGAACTCCCTAGCTAGGCGCAAATGAAGTGTGTTGCAGTAATTGTCTCAACTGCATTCATGTAACTCGTCTGAATGTGAAGCCAAATAGATGTGTTCAATTGTATGTAAGCGCTAGTGGAGATGAATGGAAGTGAAATGACTGAATTACTCTAAAGCCCTTTGTACCGGAAGTGTTCTTGCCTTTGTGCTTGTGTATAATTAAAGACGATCCGGGGTATGGGGTAGAACGGCGAGGCATTGATGTTGCACGAGGTTTAATTACTCTGACACTGTTCTGAAGACGGCTAGAAAGCCACCAGATAGCGCACGTTTCTCGACAAAGATAAAAGTATGTCATCTTCACTGCGACCACAAAGGATAATATGACTTGAGGGCAGATAAGGATGGAGGAGACATCCGGAGCTTCAGAAAGGACGCAGCAATCGCCAAGATAGCATTTAGATGAGTCAATTGGGCTCGGGCAGCCGGCCATTCGAGACGAGGACCACGGGATGACAGAGTTGACAGACAAGCTCCAGTACATCCAGAAAGCTCAGAGTGTCAGCAGTAAGTCCCATATTGCAGGAACAAAGGAACGCGATATCCTTGCGAACGTCCAGTCCTTGAATGAGTCGGCATTCGGATCTCAATGACCAAACGATGTCAAGATCGTGGTGATACCGGAAGTGATAGTATGAGTGTCCACGAAGCACATGGTGACCGCGATGAGCCCTCTTGCGTAGATGAAATCCATGAGGTGAACGCTCAGCAATTAGCATGGTAATTATCACGTCTATCTGGCTGCGCCGTCAGAGCAAGTAATCCAGTTCCAAGGAATCGTTTCCTGTTGCGTCCACATTATAATCAAGATGGCTGTGCAGCCACGATGAAAGAAAGTGTGTAAAGTAAAAGATCGGGCTATCTTTTCACAGCCGGAACTTGAATACCAGCTATGACCCGTTGTCCACTGCACGGCATGCATGTGCGGTTATCAGGAACTCAAATCAGCCGTGAAGACAGAAATAGATTGTCGAAGGCTTAACATGAAAGAAGCCCATGTCGAGGCTGATGCGATTGGTACGCGCAGATACCAGATGGTTGAACATGATCGTGCGACGAAAAGTGTATATTTTTATGCCAGCGAAGAGTAAGTTTGAGTGGTTATCGGGCGAAGCATCCTCGACACCAGAGAATAATTCGAACACTCGACGATGGAGAAATTTCACAGCCGTGTGACTAATTGTCGAGGCCATCCTATAGGCTGGTGAAGCCGGTGTCGCCTGGCATGTCGCCCCATTCCGTCTTGAGAAAGCATCGGTCCGTCTCCCACAGCACTACGGCAAGTTTTGAGCACTTTTCCATACCAGTGCAAGTGTGTTGTTGACAGCTGGAAAGGAGCCTTGGAAAGTCAAATGAATTCTCTTGGATATGTGGAATTCGGACCGCAATATGTGTAGCGATAGTAGCTCTTCCGACTCGGATGGGGTGCACATGAAGGAAGGCGCTGAGGCGCTGAGGGTGTAGCGTTGGACGAATGAACGGAGAGGGTAAGGAACGAAATCTTCCCGATTGCCATTCGTTTGGATCCCGACTTCTACTTACAATCAGATCATGCTTGATCATGCATGCGACTGCCACGCGAGTCTTTGATGCGACTCGTGATCCGTCATTTGCTTCCGCTTCTCCCATCCCCTCCTTAAAAGCTTCAACAACCGCTTACAGTCTCTCCTCCGCGCTGTGCTTGCTTGGCTTTATCCAGGCTCGTACACCAATCTTTCTGGGTAATTCCTCAGCGATCTTTTTTCAAATTTATACAGCTCCATACAGCTTTTCCTCTCAAAAGATCATCCTCGATGGCCTATCTTGATCTCGAGTGTGCGCGGGGTCGCATTCAGTTCCCAGTCGGCAGCAGATGAGTGCATGTGTCCATTCTGGTCAGAATTCAATATCATTTAGGAACCACCTGTCTAATCTTGAATCATCATGCAACATAACCCAAAGCTCACCATCGAAATCTGCGACATGACAATATTGCATCGAGCCTCTTGGCGATGCGACATCAGATAGCTTATTTGATTCGCTTCTTGTTATATCTGCTCGAGTCCTTACATGCTGTAATGCTCCTCACCAAGCTTAACCTCGATATATCTTAAACAAGGAGAATTCAAGGAGAAATTGAAATTACGATACTCATCTCCCGACTCGGAACTGTCAGACCTCGGTGCGCGCCTTTCCATCGCCCAACTGGATACTTGGCTCGCTGCATAGAGCATGGGCGCAACCTCCAGTCCCAAGGCACCGAATTTTTCCCGCATTGCTATTAGCACCCCCAATTTCACGCTCTGAACAAATGTACAGCATTTCTCCGATAAAAATCCATTTCTTGCTCTATGCGACTATGCGACATCTTTCTGGACTACAGGCTTCCTCGTCGAGGAACGACTTCATTATGGAACAAGAACACCATCTATATTGAACGTCTTCTGTTTATAAACTTTCGCATGCTCTTCAATGATCGTTAAACATGTTGCTATATCCGCTGGCCTTGGACTACACACGCTAGTGATTCGACAAGGCGGCTTCTTTGCCAGTAATGTTACTAGCGTTGAAGATACAAGCTTATATTAATATATACATCTCCTGCTCCATATTGTATGTTCTAGAGTAGTCCTAGCCTTTGACGTATATTTGTGGTCCTGTGATTAACATCGCTGTTAGATCCACAACAGCCTTTTCGGTTTCAGCAAACGCTTTCTTCAACTAATTCAAGGTTAATAATAGGGGCGACATCAGCACGCTTCCGCTCACGGTACATGTGGTATGGAAATTCAGCATCGTTGTCCACCCATTGTCCTTGTGACTCTTGCCCTACTCTCGCCACAAATATTATAACGCGTAATTCAGCACGGTACACACTGGCCATTCATACAACTCCTCAACTCGGATGTATATCGGCTTCCAAGTCTCCACGATACTAATAAAATGTCGTCAGCGCTCTCTCATATTCACCATCTTGGTTGGCTCGGATGCTCTTAACGTTCAGCAATATTCACGGACGATGCAGCTGTAATTAAAATACAGCTTCCTCGTTCCCGTCCTCCACTTCTCGTCCTGGAAATAATCAGGTTAATGGTTCGTATGACGTCGAGATCTCTACATCTCTGTCTTCCTTCTGATTGTGAAGCCCAACGGAGGTTCCTAGCTCCGCTGCTATCAATCAACTGCACAACCTACTCTCAACGGCTTGCATGCCCGACCTTTGACGTCATAAAATGACATTCAAATTCGTCAAGTCCCTCGATGTCATTCGAACTTGCGAACTCCCAGTGTTAGATAGCTGTTCAACTTTAAACTGTTGGACTCTCTCGACATAGTTTATACACTCCGAGATCCTCTTTGCCCAGGGCTAGCAGGTGGTAGAACGTGGGTAAGTCAACCTCAAAGTTGACACTATCTGGTCGCTCACATGATATGTTTACTCGCAGCTGCTCGAACTTGAATGGAAAGAGCTATCCAGACGGTGTGTTTAAATGTGTACCGATGTATAGGAGAAACAGGGACCCACACGATAGGTAGAGTACATTAGGCACCGGGGGCGCGCGAAAGACTGTCCTCTTGAGCTCACCGGGTTCCAAAGCAACGCGCTTTCGCTGCTTATTTTATGCTTCACTCAGGCAATGTGACTAGCTTTATCATAATGCGCAGTTCAACGCTGGCGAATTGGAGAATGACAGCACAACAATATGCAGATCGCCTGAGTATCTCGACTGCTTGTGCTTGACCTTCGTCTGAGAAATATTCGACCAGTTTTACTATTGCTGTCATTGCATTGAAGTCTCCGTGTATACGGAGACCGACGCGTCTCACTAACAAAGGCGTCAGTTTGAATTGAATCGTAATTTCAAGGTACCCTCCGAAACGGACGGTATATTCATTTAGCTACCACTAAGTAGTGACCTAGCATCATCATGGTACAAAAAAAGGCACTACATGGCTATGAAGCTAAATGTTCGTTCGGCTTACAACTGCGACACAGAAGAAGTAAACGCATGCAAACACAGCTCAAAATTGAAAAAATAAGCATCAAGTTGTTCGCTTTATTGCATCATCAGATGTATACATATCTTGCGATGAGAAGTTATCTGCTGACGATTCTGTCCATCTAGCTAATGTCCCTGTAAAAGGCACTGTAAGTAATCGACACTAGCGGGCTTTGGGAGGTGATTTCCGTACCGGAGACTCGAAGATAAGAGAGATGACGAGACAAACTCAGGATAGAGTATTTAAAGAAAGAGATCTGGTTAATTCGAATGTCAAGGATGCAGGGATGTCTTGACAGACTTTCGGAGAATCCTTCAATCAAGAAGATGCCAGAAAGAACCTAGAAAGTCTGACAGTAAGCACCAACAATAATACTTAATAGGCCTTCCCTGTATCGAAACACTTCCCGGCGGTTCGACTTTAAGACCTCCGCAAATATAATGCGGTAACACTTTTCAATTCAAGGGGTGAAGGCCGTTTCGCAAAGATAAAGCCATCAAATCACAGTTGAGCAGTAGGTAGTTCCTGATCGTAAGTGAGTTCATTGGCCAATGGCAATAAGAAGAACGAGACAACCAATCATACCTTCGCGATTCTCCGGTGAGAGGTATTTTGCAACGTGCGAAGGCACCTCTATAGAATCTGCTTAGAACTAACATGGACAGTCGGTCCCGAATCTTCAAGAAGCTTTGCGGCTACGGCCGACACGGTGCTTTTATTACAAGACATGATGTGAACTTTGTTAAAGAGTAATCGTTCGCATTAGGGAGGTGTGCGCGTGAACACGATGTTTATGCGAGGCAGAACTTCCAGTTGACAAATGACACACGTACCATTCGACACCGCCTTCTACGAAGCAAAACCCTATAGCAAAAAGGTAACACGAGCAGACGGCAGCCTAGTTTGTTCTCATCCCTAGATTTTGGGTGTTGAAGCAGGAGCAAGTGCCCTAGTTTACAGTTTGAACGCTATGACATGAGCCTGTGAGATAGGAATTCGAAGGTTGCCAGTATGGCCATACAGTATGCATGATAGGAGTGCCCTAGGACATTAAATTGAGCCTATTCAGGACACCCTCGTAAATTAACCTATGCAGACACCATACGAACGGTGGCAATTTGTCGATGTTGCCCTGGATCCGCGCGACAGCTATAACTAGGAGTTATAACCCGATCTTGAGCTGTGAGGAGGTATAGCTAATCTAATAACATGTTGAAGGAGAGCTTCATGCGGGAATTGTACGCAATAGGACACCGACGTGAAGCGTGTATGTACTTGTGTGCGGTGGAAGAAGCCGGTTGCAAATGAATGAGGATCACATGGTATGTACATTCTCTCATGTGACCGTATGTCATCGTTCACGTTGATTCCTGTAGTAATGTTTAACGCAGTTGCTTTCATCTCCTAGTCTTGACAGTCATCAGTGACGCATTGCGCTTGGAAATTCAACGCTGACAGCTCATCTGCCATTTAAGCATGGATAACTTCCATGCAAACAGATATCTTCTCAATCCCAAGTTTGAAGGGTACAGGCTTGATCTCGTCCCACAAGAGCAGGCCATATCACGATTTGCGCTACAAAATATACCCAGTCAAACGACGGCCCCTGGAAATGTACCTTTGTCTTTTCAAGAGGTCCAAAGCCGCATTACACACAACCACCTAGCTGTTTCAACGGATGGTTCTCGGGCAATATACGTAGATGCGGAGTATCGAGTTGTATTGATCGATTTCGTGGCGGTGAGTGTATTGCTCCATCTCAGACGATATAACACTTAAGAAATCCGTGTCAAAGTAGGATCTGCTCAATCCATCACTTAGAGTAGTACACGAGCTACCTAGACCTGTCCAAACATCTTCCGCCCACACTCTTCAACGCGAGTATTCTTCCGCTGCGTTCCTCAATGAAACGACAGTTCTCATCGCAGATGGATACGGGTCTATGTACGTGTTTGTGATTAAAGAAGGCGGGGCTTCAGATGCAATTGGAGTATTCACTCTACCAGCTGAAGCAACGGATACTCCGTTCAGGATACATCACGCTTATAGAACGTCGCCTACGACCGCTGTAGCAGTGTTATCATCACGATACTATCCTCCAGACCCACCTCCCAGAGTTCATGGCAAACATATTCCTATTAACTTCGATATTTGGGCAGCTAAGATCGATCTTTTATCTCTCAGAACAAGCAGTAGATCGCGCGAACTGGATATCTTGTGGCATAGACGTGGACAAGATGTCCCGATCTCTGCTTCCTATATTCCTGCCCTCAAGGCTCATCTTCTGATAGGAGGAACGAATTATCCTGGCCTGGATATCTCAACGGAACATTACCAAGAGCCGACGCCTGACGAACTCGCGCCCATTCCCAGAGCAAATGAAAATCTGCACACGGACATGAAGATAGATGGGCCACCGAAACCGCCACCATATTCTTGGACTCAGACCTCTGATTCAATCACAATCGCGTTCCCTCTTCCATCTAACACTTCCAAAACAAAGATCAAAGTGACCTTCTCCCCTCAAACACTCACTCTCCATGTCGACAATGATGCAGAAACGTCAGTTCATATCCCCCGATATTCTGCAAAGACGCTCTGGGATGGGATTGCACCCTCGTCTAGTTTCTGGACATGGGATCGCGAAGCTGAACATGCATATGGTTTGTTAACCCTTCACCTCGAAAAGAAAAACGAGGGGACCCGCTGGACGCATGTGTTCTCATCTATATCCACAGGGCCATCTTTTGAAGCCAGTCCTAATGACATAGAAGTGCCAGAGACACTCGATCCCTCTGAACTCTGGCTCATTCGGGAAAATCTCGAGAAATACACCGCTGCCCTGCGTTCAGGTGAAGATGCAAGTGGTCTGGGTTTAGGTGTAGGTGTGCCTAGATTAGCTGAAGGAGAAATGGACGCAGATGTTGATTCGTCTGTGGGCCGCACATCGTATCTCACTTGGGTAGGCGCAGATGGTTCTACGCCTTCGTGGTGGAAAAATGGTCAAGAAATACCGTTCCAGCTGCTTTCAACGACCATTCCAGGCAAATATAATCCGGAGATTACATTAATTGTGAAGAATAACGTTGACGGGACGGTTTTTACCCTCGACCCAAGTCCTAGTATAGGTGGTCCTCCTGAATGGATCCACACGACTACATTCTCCGCGTTGGCGTTTGTACTAGCGTCGAAGCGTGACACTCGATTCACTTATCACATACCCGATCAAGCTGTCTTTGCTTTCGAAGGCGGAGTACGGGATCGAGGCGGAAATGTTTATATTTACCGCGCTTCGCCAGTGACGGAGAAATGGGCAAAGCAGGCGGTTCTGAAGGTCGACGACGGCCGGGGTGGGTCTCTTCTAGGAGTAGGAAAGATTACTAGTCCCGATGGAAGGACTGTGGTTGCCTGTCTTACCGAAGGAGAGTTAGTTTTGATCAAAGAAATTTAAGAAGTCGAGCAGAAGTGAGATGAGCAAGAAGGGGAGGTCCATTGTATAGAATATACCGTTTGTACACTGCATGACAAGCTATAAATGGCGTGATGCATATGGTACGAAGAGAGAGAGTATGTGAGGATTTGCGCGACCGTCTATCCCAAGGGTGGAGTAGTTGTACAGTGCTACATGACGGGATCTCACAATAGAACAATGGTACAGAACCAATAGACAAACGGACAGAATCGTTGAACCCAATGAGAAACAACAGGAAAATGAAAGTAGAGATTAAATGAACGAAAAGAGAGGGGGAAACCTAGAATTTACATGTTATGAATACATCACATATCACGGTCATCTATCCCTTGAGCGGATCCTCGCTCTTGTCTAACAAACCTTCTGCCTTTACAACAGGAGGTATAGCATCGCCGCCTGGTTGCGATTTCAGTTGTTCCACAGGAGATGTTGACTTTGCGTCACCATTTGGGAGTTTCGGAGGTGGGGGAGCCTCTCCAGGAGTTTCGGTGCTTGATGCCTCGCCACCTGGATTCTCGAAGTGCTCGTCTTCTACTTCACTCATCTGCGAATCATCATCGTCGTCCATACCGTCATGCTTGAGGTCTTTCTCGAAGTCCCCAAGCTGCTCCTTGAGACGCTTTGTCGGGTCCGGTGATTCGGGGCGTCCGAGACCAAGCGTGTCGCTGAAGAACGATCGACCAGAACCATTGTATCCCTCGTCCTCAGCTTCGTCTTCCTCATCACTATCATCCTGCGTAAACATCAGTGATCCGCTATCGTTCATAATGCCTGATCCGGGATGGAAGGATATACCCCCCGTGCTCCCAAGTACGCGCGCAAGACCGCCCAAATTAGAACCGCTAAGGAAGCCGAAAGTATTGCCGGCCTCATCATCGTCAGAACGTGAGACGCGGTCCCGATCTCTTGCTTCTTGGGCCTCGCGGCGGGCTCGAAAGGACATCAGCCGACTCTGTGCGTATAGTTGTGGTACTTGGCTGGGCGTGTCGTAGCCGTACTTCTTCTCGACACGATCCTTGACCCATGCGTACCACTCTTCCTTCGTTCGACCGTGTGTAATTGCGACGATGAGAACTGTCATATTGTCGCATCCAATTCCAGCTCCTGACGTTGTGTCAGGAGCAAGACAGTGGTCACACATCATCTCGCCGATTTCTGTGAGCTCTTTTCCTTGAGCTACTTGATATCGGACGAAGTCGACGGCTTGTTGGGAGCTTAGACAATCCCAGATACCTGAATAGGAACGTCAGCATTAAAATATACCCAGCACTGTAGAGTAGCCCACCATCGCATGCGAGCACCAAAAATTCATCGTCTTCGGTAATTTCATGACATGTTACATCGGGATTTGCGGTAATAATTTGTGCTTCAGGGGATAGGGCGTAGTTCTTTTTGAATTCGAAATCACCAAGCGCACGCGACAAGGCGAGGTTGCCTACCCAGGAGTTAGGGTGACGATTTATTGGGGTGGGCGTGAAGGAAACTGACCGTTAACACGGCCATACTCAATATATCCTCCTGCACCAGATATCCTAGCTCTTTCCACTGCGGATGGGTTCAGTCGAATGTAGAACAAAAGTATAAAAGTAACTACCATCGCTTGTTGGCTTGTGATCGAAGCTGAGGGGTTTTACCTCTCCTTTGATCCCAATTACTGACCTAGAATCGCCGGCGTTCGCCTGAGTGGGGTATTAGCACATTTTCGCGCTCAAACCAGACCGACGTACGACATAAATTTTGTTATCATTTGTTATTAATGCTGCAACTGCAGTACAACCTGAGGGATCTCTTGTGTGCGCGGGGTCTGGGATCATTTAGAACGATAGTTTAGACATGGATTAAAATATTACTCACTAGCCAATAAATCCTCGTCAGTTCCAAGGAACGCCCTTTTCAGCGCAGCGTCGTATTTTTTCTCCTTGTATGTCTCCTCAGATACTAAGCGCCGATGTACATTTTGACCAGCGAACCGCGCAACAGTTCCGCCTAGCCGACGCATGAGACAATAAGCAAGAAGAATAAGCAAGAACACATACCACCATGGCCATCATACACAGCAAAGAATGTATTTGAATCCTCCTCCTTTCCCTCGTCCAACTGCAAAACAGCAGCATGTGCGTCCTCCATGGCTATCGTTCATTGTATTTAGATACCATGTATCAAATGGAGTGCGCTGCAGACTGCAACGGACATGATAGTCCACTCACTGATTCTCCACCCTTGCATTTCAGAAATTCCATAAAAGTAACGACCGTTTCCCCCACTCTGTGAGTGCTTCTGCGTCGCTGTGTTCGATACCCATTAAGACAGCACAAACGCTATCTGCGGATGTTAATTACCTGGGGATGATAGAGTTTGACCCTACGGATGAACGGAGCGTCAGGTGGGAGTGCGATGAATGAAAGACAGGCGACGTACCATCTTGTATGCGTTAGAGACAAGGAGGGATAGCAGGGATAACTGAGTAGAACGGGGAGGTGCGTGGAGGGAAAGATGGGGATCAGTAAAGAAAAGAAAAAAGAGGAATGACGAGTTGTGTACAGGTGGAGACAATGGTCGTGTGGATCGAACCCTTGCACCTGAAGTGCACAGCTCCGACCAGTCAATTGCAGAACTGATCTCCACTTGTTGTGCCTTATTTGTTTTGCGATCGCTGGCCCTAAGATAACATCGCAGTCGCGTGTGTCCTTCGCATCAGCGCGTAACACCTCCCTCGCACTCCATTCGCATGTACAGCATATCATTCGTGTTAATCGTATACAACGTCGTCGTAAAATATTCATATCCCAAACCGCACCCACAATGGATCAAGGTACTCCACACTCTGAGGTGGTCGCTCGGTACCTAGGCCTGCACGTCGGCCGCAACAGCATGTTGTGCATCTCGCCGCTCTCGTTGCACATCGTCGCTGTACTTTCGCGGGTTTGGCTGCTCGAATATCTCATTGATCTCCTCCAGCGTGAGGCCCTTTGTTTCCACCACGAAAAAGTAGATAATGATGACCTCAAACACATCCCAAACCAAAAATATCGCGTATACTGTGCACGGCATCGGTTAGCTCAACGCTTATCACTCACATTACAGCTGCGTACCTTTCCATGTCAACTTCTCGAGCGCCACAGGAAGTCTGTAAATCCCAATCAGCACCTATCCTTCGGGCGGCACTGCATCGTTGATGCACATACCCAAATGTGTTGATCAGCGTCGAGACCTGAGAAACGATACCCAAGAAGGCAAGACCTTTTGCTCTGGCTTGATAACTCAGCACTTCAGCGGGATACAGAGCTTGCCTAGAAAAATGTTCAGTAATAAGCCGCAAAACTCATGACAGTTACTCACATAGGCGTCCATCCAAACGAGAACACCACCATGAACAAATAGATGAACGTGATTCCGGCGTTGGCTCTCATCGCGTTTCCATCAGAGCTTAGAAGACCAGTGACGATGGCCAAAATCACGGTGATTGAAATGGTAGAGAGCAGGAGAATCTTTCGGCGACCAAAGCGGTCAATGATGGCAGACCCCTAGATAAAAAAGCATTGATCAGCAAGTTTCAGAGGGTACGGGAATAGATCTTACAGAGAGGGCTAAACAACGAATAAATCTGTTAAATCGTTTCTTGCGGGAATCTTTTCAATCACAAGCTTACCTCCAAGGCTATAAAGAGTGTCAGTTCAGCTTCGAAAATATAATCAGCTGAACTGCTTACTATGATGTCACGCTGTTCACGAAGTTTAGTGTAAGCCGTCGGTCTTGAGATACGATTCCGGCATTTTGCAGCAAGATGGGAAGGAAGTAGGTAATTAGGCCGTTACCACTCAATTGACCTTGATGAAAGGTAAGCGACCAATTCCACTCTGGGAACAAGATTGATTTCTAACCGAAAGTTCCTAGAAAGTGGGGTCTGTAAGCATTTTTGTCGACACGCATTGGAACTAATTCGATATACCAATCAAAATAACCATATATGCACGATAGCGATCGGCGCGAGTGGTGAACAGCGGGCGGAAATCCCACCATCGCTCTAGCACGAGTTGAATATAAGGAATCGCTATAAAAACATTTATACACTCACTGTCTGCACCATCGACCTGGATTTTCTCTTCGATTTCCTCCATCTCAAGATTGACTAGCGGAGAATTGACATTCCCGTTGCTACTATGGAAACGAGCGAGGATTTGCCTTGCATGGGCAGACTTTCCAACACTGTATAACCATCTCGGACTAGAGCGAGATCATAGAATAAGAACCCATTCCACAGAAGCAAGATAAAAATACATACGACTCTGGACACATGAAGACGAAGATAGCGTTCAATGCGGCCGGGACAATCTGGATGTACAGCGGAAGTCGCCACGACATCGAACTCTGGAATTTCCCGGTGGCCACCATCATACCAGTAGCAGTCATCTGCCCGACATAGTAGCTGTAGGTGTTAACGTAGTCAGGTGTCGTTCTTCCATACGTACAGGAATACATGCGAACATACAAGGAGTTCAGAAATCCTAGATAAGCCCCGCGAGAATGAGGTGGTGCCAGCTCCGCGAGATATGATTTAGCTGAAGCACCGGCACATGAACCACCGAGACCTTGGAATGAACGTATTTAGCAATTTGAAGTATCGAGATGTTTACAGTATATAGTCCACCTGTTAAAAATCGTCCACCGAGAAACATTCCTTTGTTTGTGGCATTCGCAGTGAGAACGGCTCCGATGCTATCGACCGCCAAGATAAGCAAGCATCCTCCGACAAAAAGGGAAACTTACACGATCATTGAGTTGCCAAAAAACATGGAAAATCGACGACCGAATCTATCCGGGAAATAGGCTGTTCATGTTAGGATGGGGATTGGTAAGGACCCGCCAAACGTAACTAACATGCAGGGATTGTGCCACTAAAGTGATATCATGAGCATTTTTTTAACTGAAAAGTATATCTTAGTTACATACCAAATTGAACCAACAGTATAAATTCCAAAGACGATGCTAATTATAAAACTGAGTAGATATCGACATACAGAAGAGAATGTAAATCAAACCTAGTTTTGCTTCCAACACCACTCATACCGAAATACTGTTGGTATTGTAACATGCTATTGATGCCGCCCATAACCTTAGAGGGGTTGTTCTACATAACCTGACTCGCGGAAAGTAAATATGGCATACCGTGCCGTCGAAGCCACTGTCACCAGAACAGCAACAGGCAACCAGAGTAACAAGGTACATCTAATACGCATGCTTAAGATTTTGTTACCGAAAGGCCAATAAATCGCATACCTGGATTGCGCGCCAACTAAACCTCCTTACTCCAGGATCGATTTCCAAGGCAGCTTGCAGAGCAGCCTGGCGCTCTTGTGGGGTCTTTGGGTAAATAGGTTGAGAAATGGCGTCTTCATGTTCCTCAATATTCTCGACTTTCTCGACTGAGGACTTGGAGTTATAGTCATCCTTGTGAGTAGCCATGGTGGGGGTGTAATCGAGAACTAAAGACCTTATCTTCGATCGAGAAGCAGCAAGACCATTCGTCTATCTCAGTCTATAAATACGCCTTCAACCAGTAGGCTTGCTTGACGCCAAGATCCCAAGGGAAATATAATTATACGGTAACTGCATGGCCGCATTCCAAGAGCTCACAGGATCAGTTAGTCGTGTTTTAAAGCAATAGAAATGTCGACGCTTCGATGGGGCGTGTCCCTAAAGCGAGAAGAATATCGTCAGATGATGCACGTTTACCTCCATCTCGAAAAGATGTTTACCTTTAACGCAACATTCGTGTCCGAGGAAATCCCGTTGAGTGTAATTCAGCACTTGTTGAAGAGTTGGTTGAATTTTTGTTCGTGAAAGAGTAGGGTACCGTGTTCGAACACAGGAATGAAAGCTGTAAAACCTTTCAACGTTTCCAACACTCGTATGCAATAAATAAAACGAACCTTGAAATGAAATCACCGCTCAATGCTTGACGTGCTGGTATCAACACCTGATCTCCCTAAGTCAACGGAAACGTCCATGAGAATGCACGACTATGTCAATCACAGATATACTTAACCGAGTTGAGCCACTGAACGTCACCCGGCCCGCGTACGCGGAATATGCAATACTTCACCCACCGATATTATTGCGGGAAAAGCTTTTCCTAGCTTGGCTACCGTCGGATCGCAATTGAGTAAAACTTTCCAAGAGCTATTTCAGGCAGAGGTAGTGTTCCAAGCTTTTAATCTTAAAATCCCCGCTGAAAGATAACTTGGGGGGCTTCTCTCGCTTAGCCATCGTTTGGAGCACTATCCTTCTAATGTGCTTCGAATCGAGGAAGCATAGTGATATTCGACCGAGATTTAGTCTGCCCTAGTCAATGTAGACAACGACCACGATTCAAAGAAGACTCCAGCAATGGTAGGAAGTCGCGACATTTAAGTGACGGAGTCTACTTCGAGTGAAAACAGAGGAGCACGTCATGGTGCTATATGTCGATTATGCAACAGTGCTAGGTCAGAGGCTCAAACTTGCATATGATCTAAACCGAACTTGCCATAAACCAACCATATAAACGTCCTTTAAGTATCCGAGTCGAGGCTTCAGAGCAAAAACCCCGCCGTACTTAGCCTCAATAGGACTTTTCGGAGGCAAAAATCCAGAGAAGCCATATTACGGGTCCGAGAGTTCCGCTATCAAAGAGTCTCGACGCAACAGATTGATTAAAGCAGGCCACATCCCGCCTTTCGAGAGTTGTATCTTTCTCTGCGCTTCTGTAGACCACGATTCAAAAGCAATTCCCGCAAGCTGAGTTATACTGGAGCGGTAGCTGAGAGGTAATGATGCGACATTAATTAAATGAGTTTCTGTTTGTTTTAGCCCATCGAATCGTTAAGAACATCGTTGATCTGATGAGTTGTAGGATTCGGAAGAGGCTGCAGGTCGTGGTCATTAGTCAACGTCCAAAGGTCAACCATCGGCAACCAAAACGGATGTGTCAAGAACACCGGAGTCGCGAGCAGGCAACAATGCTTGCGACTGTTTGTTTCAGTTGACGGTCGAATGTCGAAAAAACACTTCTACAGCTCACTTTCTTTCGCCTCTTACAGTGGTCTATCATATTCTTGCTGGAAAAAATCTACGTATAGATCTACATGTCATCGACTACTTCGATCTGCGGATATCAGCTGCAAGTCTTCTTTTGCTTTCGAAATACACATTCTCGATGAATCTGAGACTCCTGGACCACTCAGCTCTGGAGAGGAACTGCACCATCGACTCTAGCCTAAACTTGAGAACTTACTTGTAAGACTGGATATCGTGAGTACATCTATGCATGGCTTTACAGGCGGTATTATACGAACATTCTAATGCGATCATCGGAGTATACAGGTAATAATAGGTATCAGGTTCTTTACTTGATTTCATGCTGAAAATGGCCATAGAATTTGCGATGTACATATATTGAATTGTATGCTTGATTTCTCTTGACCTAATCTCTCTTTATCCTGGTTCTTAGTTGTATTTCAGAGTTTCCAGTGCTTCTCTTCAACCTGGCGACGTACTCGGGTTCATTACCGGAATCTCAATCGATAAGTCTACTGAATGTACGAAGCTTAATTTCATCACTACAATCAGTTCTTGAAGTAGTTCAAATAAATTATGGAAGTTTCTTAATTCAAGCGATGAACTCTATCCGATCGGATAACGTTCACTCATTCATCGTATTATAACGGTCGGCATCGTTGTTGTTCAATTTCAACACCTCTCACCAATTAATTTAAATATTCCACAGTGCCCACAAATAAAGTAACGGCCGTCCGCATGTACGCGGATTAAATAACTTTGCGATACGAAGAATAACTAACTACGTTATCTTGCTTTTTGTGAAACGGTTGAAAACATGTTCGTAGATTCACGGGCCTTGGGAGATTAAGACTAAATAAAACATTTTCTGGGAGCATTTATGTCCTGAAGACTTATACCAGTTTATTTCAGGACCTGGGACCTTCTGATACGGCCCGGCGGCGTAATAAAGTTCATGATGGATGGTAGGTAAGTACTAAAAGTTCCTATCGCGCCGTGCCGAGAGCGCATGTGTAAGAAGTAACGATAGCCCAGCGACAGCCCCTCCTTGTAGGAATTGCAGAAGGTTCTTATCAGCTTTCCATCATTGTTGTATGCGCATTGCGCTTACAGGTTGCAATCATCCCTGTTATCACGTGAGTTTCCCTCCCCCTGCTAATTTTTGCTCGTGTGACCAGGTGTGCCATTTTATTCACTCTCGCTTAATTTTAGAACTCCTCGGACCATTTATCGCGCTTCGAAGAGCACGAGTATGGCAAATTATGGTAACGGAGGCTGATGAGACACAAGTACAAATAAATCTGAGATCGTCGAAGCCTGGCCCCTGATTTAGAAAGTGGGGCAGCTTTTAGTTCTTCCGCACTGCTTTCTGCAACTCTTCGTTGTTTCTTCGTCGATCTGTACCATCCTGGTTGACGCCACTATCTTCTGGTGCTATCTCCTGCTATCTAAGTAAACTTAGAACGTGCTCGCCAGCAAACGTTTATACCTAGGATTGGACAGAGGTTGTGTCGTGGTTAACTTCTGTGAGTAAAATTTATCTTATGACCTATGCGGCCGATAGAACTCAAAAATAACTCATCCGAAGCACGACAGAACTTAATTTCTTTCCCGGAACTATTTCCGCTGTAATAACCTGCGTCCTACATAAGGAAGCATACCAGCCAAGCTTGTGAAGCACAGAAACGCACCACCTTACACGGTCTGCAGATTTTGAGCTTCATATCGAATGTCTAACACATTTGAAGCTTGTCCCATTCATGCCAACGCGGTACGTAGATGTTTCTCTCTTCTATGCATGCACATTTCCTCACATTCATGCATTATAGGATCGTCGCGTTGTCGCCATGCCACACCGGACTCATGGGCGCACTCGAACCGCATCACTCATATCTACCTCGTCCGGTCGCTCGTTCAGAAGCGCATTTGAACTATCCAGAGCGTATTCTCCAGTTACTGCCAGCGAGTGTTCTTCCAATCAAGCGGCCGCCGGCTCGTTTATTCCAATCGGCTCCGCTACAGCCTCTCTTCAAAATATTGCGTCCTGCTATTCTCCTTCACCAAGGCGACGCAGAGTAACATTCCTCGATAAGACTATATCGTACCCTGCTTCCGACGAGTCAGATGATGGGAATGATGGTATTGCGGGGCCTTCTATGCCCTACATAATGCACACCCAATTGCCAGCAACAATTCCCTACCCACCCTCACCGGCGTCATCGACTTCGTCGACATCATTACCACACGATCGCGAATCCGACTCTCAACTCCATCCCATCCTTGCCTCGCTGGAGAGGAAATCTAAACTATGTTCTCGGCGAGTGTACTGTTCGTCGTGTAAGAAACCTGGCACAGATTATCCACGGTGCGGTAAATGCGGAGAGATGTGGTGTTCAAGAGACTGTCGTTTGTTGGGAGGAAAGCGGCATATATGCAGTTCACATTGAGATTGTATTTACGGTTTTTTTCCCCTGAGAACTTCTTTCTATTCTTCTGCTTGCTTTCTACGCAAGAATTTTTGACTTCTGCTTTCTTGAGGCTTACACATAGGTTGTTTTCTCTGCTATCCACATCACCCTTGGCTTTTTACGTTTTATTAATACTATTACACATGTGACACGGATATGTATATATGAGATATACGCTAGAATTTTATCTTCTTCCCTTGGCTTGGTATTATACCGCCACTCTCCTTTTCTTTCAGCTTCTTCTTTGCTTCCCATGAGGGATGTAGGGGTCGCTCCTCTCTCAGTGGAGGTTGCGATGAACCCTTAAACATGGGGCCCATGTTATTGGATCCAGGGCCAGAACGTTGTCCCCAGCCGGCATCGGGCTGTTGAAGATGTTGGACAACATTGTCCGCGTTGTTGAGTTGACGAGCATTACCAGATGCACCCACATATGGCTTGGGTGCGTTTCTTTGTGGTTTCGTCGAGCCTAAAGGACCATATGCATCATGTTTTCCGTTCCCTCGCCCAGGCGCGCTTTGTTCCTCAGCTTCTTTCTTTTTATGATTGGCATTACGACCGTACTTCTTTTCCCAGATCCTAAAGAGTCCCGCGGTCAGCGCAACATTTCGAGGTGCAGGGTAAAGTACTCACGCGCGTCTGGCCCGCTGACCACGACGATTTTTCTTTATGTCTCCGTCTGCCATTTTCATCTCACTGTCACTAAAATCAGAATCGTCTGTTCCGCGGACGAATCCCACTGCAAGAGATGGCAAGAAAGTCGACTGAGTAGCAGAAGCACTAACTGTTATTTTAGATGGCTTTGGAGCAGCTTTCACCAGTTTACTGGGAGGCTTCAATGAAATCATTTCAGCGTCGCTGTCGCTGTCTCCAAAACCAGTTTCGTCCTCTTCGTCGGCAGAGCCAGTAGGATCTTCATCTAATAGCCCTGACTCCCATCCGTCGTCTGCCTCGTGCTCATCGTCCCCGATAGTACCAGACTCCCAACCACTCTCGTCAACAGGCTCAGCGTCGTCAATATCAGGATCAGCTTCAAATTCCTCGTTATCGTCGATGGCAAGAGGTTCTATATCAATATCCATATCCACTGTATCGGCTTTAATTGCAGCTTTAGTCTTCTTGGAACGCGGAGGTGCTGAATCCTCAATAGACTCCTCCATGACAGTATCGTCGACCTGGGGCTTGGGTTGCAGGAGATTTCGTAGCGCTTCAATAACGCTGCCAATTTCTGAGGCCAACACTTTAGAGCTTAAAAGCCGACTTTGTATCTTTGCCATTGCTGAGCCAGGTGGGGCAGGGGTGAGGAGGTTGGATGCGAGCTCTTCCGATATAGCCATTTGAATATGTTCATTTTCCGACAGCATATGGTCCTTCAAAAGCTTTGTTTTCAGAGCAGTGTTTCCAATGTCATCGTGGTCTATATCCTACCATTAGACGTTAACTTATGTTATAGATTGATAGCACGTTAAAGTAAGTACCTTGATCGCTGTGAGCTGCGACTCATGCTCCGTGATTGCCTGGTCGTTATCGTCTTTACGTCTGGTCCAATAAATAAGAGTTACAAAAAAACAGGAAACAGGGCTCATAAGGTGCTTACCGTAGGTCTTTTAGCTTCTTCACCAGTTTCTGGGTTTCGAAAACCTTAGCTTTCTTAGCTGCCTTTCGAACTTCTTTGCAGTCATGATGCTACATCGACAATGTTTATACTTGAAAATAGATTTAAAGCGAGAAAACATGCCAATTTGCCAGCTATCTTGACGCTAATATCCTAATACACAAGTTAAGAAAGCCGACCAGCGGAAATCGGTTTTGGCATGTACCTCTTCTGGTGGCTCGTATCTTTTTCTCTTTGTTCCTCTTTGTTCTCCGTCACCCATAAATGTCGCAGAAATAACAGATTCAAAGCAGTGAATGCGACAGGGAGACGTGAAGATAATAGAAAAAACCAGAATAAAACGAGGCAAATGTAAAGCCCAGACTCCGAAAGAGATCAGCGGTATTTGGTTCTAAGGATGAAGGCAAATACGAATCACCTTCAAGCGGATTGCTGAGCGTCTCCAAAGTCCGTGACTGTAACTTTAGCTGTGGACCCAGTACTGCTTGAACCTGAACACATTCTTAAAGACCATCCTTACTTGTGATACTACCCACCTACATGGCCGACGATGTTCCTGAAGGAAAGCTATTTGCAACTTTCGAAAGACACGGAGAATTCTTGAATGCGCAACAGCTGTTGCTCAGCTTAGACTTGTATGAAGAACCAAGCTTAGATGCCGACAAAAAGGAGTTCTTCCTTTCGCAACGGCTATTTGTAATAGTGCGTAATTTTAATAAGAAGCTTTGACCGCTGTTGATGCGTTAGTTAGCTGGCCGAGTATCAGGAACAATCATATCTACTCGATCCTTTCCTCGAGCAACTCATTGCTCCAGTGGTGGAACTTCTGAAATTTTATGCGAAGAAATCGATTCAAAATCCCGATGAAAAAGGATCTTCAGCAAGAGTAGAACGCGTCGCATCTCTTTTATACAATTACATCAAATGTCGCGGTTACAAGACGATCAGTCAGTTTATGTTGAGAATTATGATAATGTTCATCTGTGATATGAATCACAGTCAGGTTTTTCCCCCATGAGATTGCGGACCTATCCATTGCCTTGGATTTTATGCTACTTCCGAACGGTTTGGCTCAAGATGGCTCACAGTGGGCTCTGCGATATGTGGTTTTACTGTGGCTTTCCCTCATATGCATGCTACCGTTCGATCTGGTCCAATTTGACGAGGCTGACCAAAAAGGACGCACTGCATCATTGATAGAGTCAGTTGCTAAAAGTCAACTCGGAAAGGCTGGATTAGAGAGAGTGGGCGCCGCGCTCCTATTATCTCGTCTTTTTATGAGGTGAGTAGTTCGTGTGCATTTTGAATGTGTCAGGTTGAATGTTCGTTCGACTAGAAAGGATACTGGGTCAGGATTTAACGGATTTCTTACATGGTCCCTTGATTCAGTCAAGGATACTGATCCGATCACAGTGCGTTATCCTTCTCCCGTACTTTACAATGACCGTTGAAGGCTTCAAGTCAATTGGCATTCTTCAAGTCCTATGTGAAATCGTCAAGTCTGGACCGCAAGAACAAATTCAGACTGAGGTTTCTCAGTTACTAGCCGTTGCGCATATGATCGACCAGTCGCCTACACTGAATTCCAATACTGTAGTGCGCAAATTCAAGACAAAGCTTGTTTCTCGTGTCGCCCTTCGAATACTTCCAAACCGACAAAGTGCAAGTCGACGGACAGGTCGAACATTGACTGGGGACTATATTGCTGGTGCTGCAATAGAAGATGATTTTGATGTCCCTGAAGAAGTTGAATCCGTATTGGAACAACTATTCACTACTCTTCAGGACAAAGTAAATAACATTATTCTCACATCCGTACTTACTCATGAAAGCCTTTAGGACACCATAGTACGATGGTCAGCGGCAAAAGGTGTAGCGAGCATCGCAGAACGTCTTCCTACCGACTTTGCCAATCAAGTGTTCGAGACAGTCATGAGCCTTTTTGCGATCCATTCTATCGCAGCAGCCAGTTTGTATGATCTTCCAGCTATCGCAGAAAGCACGTGGCACGGTGCTGCCCTTGCCTGTGCAGAAATGGCGCGCAGAAATCTAGTTTCTACGGAAAGTCTACCAGTATTGATTGAATGGCTATCGAAGGTCTGTTACATTTGAGCATGATCCTCACGTGTCCCTTACGTCTATTATTTAGGCACTCTATTTTGATTTGCGCAAAGGAGCGCATTCTATAGGGTCAAATGTGCGGGACGCCGCCTCATATGTGCTATGGGCTCTTGCTAGGACCCAAAATCCCTTAGCACTGATCCCTCACGCGGATACTCTGGCACGTAAACTTGTTGCAGTAGCCCTCTATGATCGTGAGATTCACATTCGAAGGGCTGCAAGTGCTGCTTTCCAAGAACATGTTGGCAGAACGGTAAGCCGATCGCATTTGCTTAGCGATATTTGACGTCTCATTTTGTGTACGAAGGGTTTATTCCCTCATGGAATCGATGTTCTTGGTAAGACCGACTTCTATGCAGTGAGCATAAGGAAGAACGCGTTCTTAGTGGCTGCGCCGCAAGTAGCAGAGTAAGTGCTGATGCTTGGTCATATAGTAAGTTACTTACTGTAATCCAGACATGCAGAATATCAACAATTCCTACTTGACCATGTGGTCGATGTCGTTTTACGGCATTGGGATATTGCAATGAGGGAGCTTGGCTCGCAGTCTCTTCGACACATCTGTCTCCTCGATCCTGACAGCCTTGTGCCAAAAGCAACATTCAAAATTGTATGTTATTCCCTCTGCCATATTTCTATTCTCCAATCAGCTTGTAGGAACGACTTCTACAATCGCTAGACTCAACAGATGTCCATGGTGGATTATTGGGCCTGAATGAAATTGCAATGGGTTTTCTTGAAATTACAATCAATCATGACTTACTCGAAGACCGTCTGCGCAATGTAAGTTTTCAATGTTGTCGTGGATCATGATTGTTCAGACGCTAAATCTAAATCTTGGGTGTCAGATATTCAAATACATCAACGTGGTCTCTGAAGACGTCCTGATGAAACCCCGAAACGAACTCGTGACTGCTGCTACTTGTCGCCTTATCGCCAGTACCATTACTTTGACGGAAATTCGTCTGGAACAGCAATCAACTGTTTCGAACTGGAGAACAATTGTAGATTTCAGTCTGAAGCACAGAAGTAAATCCGTTCAAGAAGCCGGTGCGGATGCAATAGCTGCGGTCAGCAAGCTCGTGGACTGTTCCTCCGTGATATCGAGATAGGTCATTTACGCTTCTTCATTTTCTGAAGCTGATTTGTACTTGCATTTTCACATTGATTCAAGAACTACAGACCGGCTCTCCTGTGAATCAAGAGAGTCTCGCACGACTATTGGGTGTGATTGATTACAACTCGCACCCTGCTAGTCTCAAACAAGCGATTAATTGGTTGCTAGAAAGTGTGAAACCATCGGTTAGTGGATCTTTATTTTCTTCTTCAGCGGTCCGAAAATGTGTTGTTCATGTCTATGAAACAGGCAAGGCCTAACATCGAGGCTCGCCGATTGTCTTTCGTGTCAATACCTCGCATATTGTCGACAATTCTTCCCCAATTAAATTCATGTACGACATGATAATTATTCCACTATCTCCATATATGATGTTAACGCACTATACAGTTCTGACATCTGTGGAGGTCAATGCTCTGTTTAATGCTCTCGTAGAAGGGCTGAATGATTACACTCTTGATGAACGCGGAGATGTCGGTTCTTGGGTTAGATTAGTCTGTGTCCAAGGCCTTTCATCCTTTTCAAGCATAATGATAACTAATGCAAACTCAATCGGAGATTTCTGCGAATACTTTCCGGCAAACAAGTACCACATAGCCATAGCTGGTATCCTTAAGCAAGGTGTTGAAAGACTGGATAATGTCCGCCAGGAGGCAGGCGTATGCTTTATGCATCTCCTTGACCTTCCAGACCCTGAAGTATCACAAGGCCATCTCTGGCGTCTACCAGGACAGCCTATACTGAGAGAAATATTCCCCAAGTGAGTCCCTCTCATTGTCAAAAGGTGTGAAATTACAATTTAATCACCCAGAGAGGAGGAACCACCGCAATGGAACGACGGAACCTGGCTGTTCCCCCGTGCTGTTCGGTTGCTAGAAATACCCGAATACCGCACGGCTGTTATCACTGGATTGTTACTCAGTCTTAACAGCAAAACAGATAGTACAGTAAGTTTAACCTCTTACAAAGCGAAGATTTTATTAAAAGATGTTTATAGCAACGCCCACTCGCCACGAGTTTAGTGAAATATGTCCGGCAGCTACCAACCACTGCTGACAGATCAAATGCATACACCGTGGTTACATTTGTTGACAATATGATATACCATGCCAAATCCCGCATCACTTCCAATGCTGTGGTTATTCCGGTTTTCCAAGCATTCAACGTTCTTTTTGAGGGTGATGCGTTGCGGCAGCTTGAGGACGAGCCGAGTGGGATGAAATCGTAAGACAATAAAACTCATGTCCACAACGTTTATCAATTAAGCATATCGGCTAGCTTGGGAGAACTGCTTTCAATTTCTTCAAGAGGCGTTGCGCGTCTAAAGAACGTTCAGAGGATACACGAGGCCATGAAAATGTAAGCAATTGTCCTTTTCACTAACCGAAACTAACTCCATTCTAGCGTCATAAACCTTCTCTCGTTTGGGGGTCTTTTCAAGGCCTGCATACCCCAGATCTCAAACTTTCTTGCACATCCATTTCCGCGTGTAAGGACATCCGTTCCTGACAAATCCTCCCCTCCTTATACTTGTTTTTTTTCTAAGATCCGCGCGGATACCGCAGAATATCTGTATTTAGTGCTCCAAGGCGTTGACATAGGTATTGAAACAGACGATATCGAATCAGTGCTGTTAGAAACTGAATGGTATGTGCTTCATTATGCAGTTTTCACGTTACATAACCTACTTAAATGATTGCCCAGGTCTTCTATTGATGATGAAACGGCAAAACAAGCATCTCAACAAGTTACACAGCTGTTTATCTCGTCGAGTTAGCAATAACTTTTGCCACGCTATCGAGTAAGATTTAGGATTGGAGCTTGTAAAGTCCATAGCAAGAATTTGAAAGGAATGATAATGCAATTGTAATGGTATTTGACGCGCTAATCTAATCGTGGGAATTGAGAGAGCATGCGCTTAATGATGGCGCTGAAAGCAACGACGTAGTGCTCATCTGTTCGACGCATACGACCTCGGATTATACCATCCTAGCCTACTCCCTCATCACTTCGCTTTTCGTCAACCAAAATTTTTCTCCTTTAATTGTTTACGATCAGACCTTGCCAGTATGTCAGACCCGCGCATGAGCGATAGGGAGCTCGCCAACATCAATGCCGCAGCTGTGACCAGAGAATACCGTGTCGAACCCCATCTTGGTACGCTGGCGGCTTATGAATTCGAGATGTGATATCTTACATTGAGCTGCAGACTATAGAACTGTGTCTGCTATCAACGGGTAAACTTCTATAGCTCCAATTTATGACCTCGGTGGGCTAACTTCTCTGGACCAGACCACTAGTGGTGTTGGATAACGTCAAGGTAGAGTCAGATTCGGACTCATCTATGCGTCATTTACTGATTCGCTTGTGAAGTTTCCGTCGTACAACGAAATTGTCCAACTGACACTACCCGATGGCTCGAAACGCGGTGGTCAAGTGCTTGAAGTCCAAGGCAAGAAAGCGATTGTCCAAGTGTTCGAAGGAACGTCAGGAGTCGATGTGAAATCTACCCATGTTGAATTCACTGGAAGCAGTATGAAGCTGCCCGTCGCAGAGGACATGTTGGGTCGTATTTTCAATGGTTCTGGTAACCCGATCGATAATGGCCCAAAAGTGTTCGCAGAGGATTATCTGGACATTAACGGTGAGTTTAATGTATTTCTATATGGTGTAATCTTCTGACATGCGGCTCTGTGGTAGGATCTCCAATTAACCCATACTCGCGCATCTATCCAGAAGAGATGATCCAGACGGGTATCTCAACAATTGATACCATGAACTCTATTGCCCGTGGACAGAAGATTCCCATCTTCTCCGCCGCTGGATTGCCCCATAACGAGGTAAGATGATCTGCGACCAGTCCCTTGTTTAGTATCACTCACAAGAACCCAGATTGCTGCACAAATTGTGCGACAAGCTGGCCTGGTAAAGAGACCCACCAAGGACGTGCATGACGGTCATGAAGATAATTTCTCAGTCGTATTCGCTGCTATGGGTGTTAACATGGAGACGGCGCGCTTCTTTAAGGAAGATTTCGAGTCCAACGGTAGTCTGGACCGTGTCACCCTTTTCCTCAACCTTGCCAATGATCCAACAATTGAGCGTATTATTACACCCCGTTTGGCATTGACCACGGCCGAGTATTACGCGTATCAGCTAGAGAAGCATGTCTTGGTTATCTTAACCGACATGTCTTCATATGCAGATGCTCTCCGCGAAGTATGTTCTTTTTGTTCTTCATGGTGAATAATTGATATTAATATTTCTGATAGGTTTCTGCTGCACGAGAGGAAGTTCCAGGTCGTCGTGGTTATCCCGGTTACATGTACACGGATTTGTCTACCATCTACGAACGTGCAGGACGTGTCCAAGGTAGGAATGGTTCCATCACCCAAATTCCTATCCTAACAATGCCTAACGATGGTAAGTTATGCCTCCGATATTACTGCATCCCCTCTAACGTGTTTCTCGCAGATATTACCCATCCTATTCCTGATTTGACTGGTTACATCACTGAGGGCCAGATCTTCGTCGATCGTCAACTACACAACAGACAAATCTACCCACCTATTAACGTACTTCCGTCATTGTCGCGTCTCATGAAGAGCGCCATCGGTGAAAAGCTAACCAGGAAGGATCATGGAGATGTTTCAAATCAGCTGGTGAGCCTTATATTCTGATACTCCGCTTTACAACGTGCCCCCCGGCTGACTTTTGTGGCCGTCTTCAGTATGCCAAGTACGCCATTGGACGAGATGCAGCAGCTATGAAGGCTGTTGTTGGTGAAGAAGCCCTGTCATCTGAAGACAAGCTCGCTCTGGAGTTCCTTGAGAAGTTCGAGCACCAATTTGTAGGCCAAGGTTGGTATTTTTGTCTTTTCATTTATCTGAGCGCTGGTAATCTGATCTCCGCGACTATCTATCTAGGTGCATATGAATCAAGAACTATTTTCGAGTCTCTCGATTTGGCGTGGTCGCTGCTCCGCATCTTCCCTAAGGAACAGCTCAATCGGATTAATCCTAAGATTATTGCAGAGTTCTATGGCCGGAAACCAGCCAAGAAACCCACTTCCGGTGCCGAGCATGAGGACGCTAAGGTTGCAGAAGAAGAGAAATTGATTGACGCATAAATAACAATAATCTTTTGATGCTATGTTCGATAAAGGAATCTTTTCATACATGATCTGTATAGTCTTTTAGCTACCATAATGTCTATTCATTGATACTATTCTCGTCTCCGGTATTTACAGGTGGATCTGGTCGTGTCTTTGGCAGCACGCGTGAATGTTTTGATTCCGCCGGTGATGATCATAAATATTCATTCAAAGCGTCAATGGTTTCATGTATTGAGTTATGAAGGAAAGTGGCAGCACCTGACACTGAACAGTCCGTGGTCCATCATTCGGCCGATGCGACCCCAGTTTATCATATGCATCAGGGGCAGTGGCAAACCGTCGAAGGAAATAATGGCTATATGGAAACATTGTGTGGTGAAGAAGAGGATTTAGAAGATCCTGAATATTAACATACGCAAGTAGGTAAATATGAACTTTGGCGTTTGCCCGTCGAAACAGCTTCACGGATGGGAGTATCCGCATTTGTACAGCTTCTTCTGTCTTCTGATTACGACATAGTGAATACCCGCGAAGATGGCGAATGATATGTCTCAAGGTCTTGGAAGATACGCGGGAGACATGATGATTGAAAGCTGAAGATATTCCGAGCGTGCTGACATATTGATTGAAGGACATCTGTAATATACAGGTATAGACTAGACCTTGACCGTCAACAATGAATAGATACGCCAGCTTCTCGGACACTGCCGCATTGCTAGAACACGACGAATGTACGCTCGAGCGATAGGAATAAGCTGTAAGCAATGTGAATAATAACCTGAGGCCATGTTAATAATCAAGGAGAGTTAGGAGAGTTACCCTGCGGCAAATAAATAATTTACAATATCAAATACATAGATCCGCACGACCGCGGATGAAATAAGCAGAAGCCCCCAACGAGAATTGGAGATGATCGTCATCGCTGGTGGCATGGGCCTGTCGGTGTCAAAATCAGCTTGGGGGGTCCTGTGATAGGTGATTGTGGCCTCGGTGTTGCTATCTGTGATGGCGTGCTGTCAATTGTGCAGAACAAGGATCGCGATTTACTTCTGAATTGGAGGTCCGCAACAACTCAGACTATCGGGTCCGTATAGACGTGGTAATAGCGCCTGGCAGTAATGAAGAGAAGAAGACTAGTTGAAGAAGGTTAAAAGAGCTTACGATGGAAGCAGTAACGCGTCTGACCTTCTATAGTGAGACATTGGATTACAACACAAAGAGGACCACAAGATCTAGAACTTTGCGGGAACGGTTTCTATAGTCAGCCCAGTCAGGCTATAGCGTCTCGAGAAAGGAAGCAGCCTCGGGACATTGCGCAATAGTGATTTCCCTCTCGTAGTTCATTTCCTATTTATTCGGTGTCTAAGAAGACAAGGAGGAGCAGAAACTCACAGGCGGCGTGCAATCCTGACGGTTCACATGGAAAAGCCTGGAGGTAACAGGTTGGCGGGAAAATGAGTAATCCCCTTCAAGTTGGATAACAGTTCGGAGGTACCACGGTCATTTCCGCACGCTTTCTACGGACTGGCGAACGTCAGCCTGGTACCATCAAGCCAGAGTGGGGGTGCTGCGAGGGGTATCAGGCAGATAGGACCCTTGAGCGTCTGAAAGCCTCAAGGCATTGGGAGATCAGATGATATATTTTTGGGCGACCACAATCGTTGCTGGCGGGGTTCTGGGTGGAATTGCTATGGAATCGAACGAGTGTACGAGGGTGCAACGGGGTGTACGACGTACATGTGGTTGTGCACAAAAAAAAAAAAAACAATTAATTAGCACAACTCACACGTGTGGTGTGTAGAGGATGCAACAATGGGCCTACTTGAAGTATTCGGACGATGAATAATAGCGGTGGCTGCATTGTCGATAGTCGAACGCGAAGGTCTGCGGTGCACTGCTATGGACAAGTAACCGTGAAAGCGATATTGTGAGTGCTCGGCAAATGGGCTAATTTGGATGATTCAACTTCGGATGGGCCACAATATAAAATAGAAATGAGATCAAGAATGGGATCATGACGGATTGGGGATAATCTCGGTTGAAGGAGGAGAAATTACAGCATGGAGGGAGCAGCGTGGGTGTCGCGTGCGGTTCCGGGGTGAAAGGGGCCTGTCTTGGGCAAAAAGGCAGGCAGAAGCTTGCACAACACTTGCAAATTGGGAGCAGACTGTCAGACAGGGCGGCATTAATTGCGGTTGCTTCTGGGTGCTGCGTGGATGATATTTGGATGAAATTGGACGGGTATTGGACGTATGTGGATACCGAAAGCGGGCGAACCTGCTGCTAAAAGTAATAGTGTAGGAAGATCAGGCATGCCACGGCATGAGAAAGACGTGTGGACGAAGCGCAAAGAGAAACCGCCCGGAGTAGAATTTGTTTAGTAGATGAGAGCAAGATCGGTTGTGGTTGCTTTTGGTTACTTTTGGTGAGTAGATCACTGGCTGCAGATGGTCGTGGCCCGGGGGTGGCCACACGCCTTGTCCTTGGGCTCTCACCATGTGTTCCTCCTCGCCCCTTACTTATATACCCGCCCGCTCATTTTCATGTTCTTTTCTCCGTCAACTGCCCCCCCAACTCCCTCCTCATTCTTATGGATGATCTTGCCCATGAATTCCCCTTGAACCACCGCAAACGAAAGGCAGACAGCAGCGACGACCGCCAGGAGCCCTCCTCGTCCTCCGCTGAACAAGCTGTCTCGTCCCAGGACTCCCTTCTTGTCGACAACACCGCTGCTGGTCCATCCAACGCGCCCCGTCAGCCATGGCTCGCGTCCGACGCTGGTGATGCCCTATGGTCGTCTCCGAGTTCGCCTCAGGTATCGAGTCCGCTCTCATCCCAGGCACTCAGCTCGTATACAGACAATACCGCAAAGCGGCCGCGTCTAGATAGAGTCGTGCCGCCGCCTCACCCTTCTGGCAGGCGAATGTCAAAGCACTTCATTCGCAAAGCCACCCCCTCCAAGTCTCCCACTGTCCGTCATGGCAGCGATATTGAGGATATTGGTATCGTCTCGACCGCGGACCCGGGTCCTTCGACTGGATCTCTACTCCGTCCACGCTCCTCCAAATCGTTGAGCAGACCAACACTTCCGACGCTTCGTGTTCCGCGTTTGTTGCCTCAAGTCGACCTTAGCTCGCCATATCTTCCGTCGCTCCAGCCGTTGATTAACAGGCAGACATTAAAAGAGCTGGATTTAGATGCTATACTGCGTAATCCCCAACTTCGTGCGTTACAAACCCAATGGTAGCTCGACTGCTTTCCTAATATCTTTTTTACTGCTAGGTCATGACCTCTTATTCGATCCAGGTCTACAGTTTAGACCGAGTGGCAGCCGCCGAAAGCGAGATCTTGCTGAAAAGTACTGGGCTGCCATTACTCAAGAGGTAGAATCAGGGTGTACCTGTGTGTCATTCGATATGCGTGGAAAGCCATGCCCTGCGGTGTGTGTCTGCGCTGTATTTCCTACTCCCCCCACGCACCCGGTCGTCTACTCTCCTTCATCGGACGGTTTCACCTTGCGGATGCCTACGCGGATCCGCAGCCTCCTTTCCGAATTCCTTGAAGTCCTTCTTCTTGTCATCCAACCACTCTCGACCATCTCGGGCATTTACGTCAACGCGGCCAAGTTTAAAGAGCAGATGCAAGAGCATTCGGCCCAGGCAACGTACATACGATCGGTGTTCGATCCTGCATTCATAGAGCAGGAGCTTAAACGGGGCTTGTACGATCCGTCAGGCCTCTTCCGTACGATCGGTGCTACCTTGAAAGGACATTGTGCACCGATGCGGGACGCTGCCGTCGAGTCTATGGTACAAGCTGCCCAAGTCTGCGCGCCAGGAGGATCAGGGTCAAAGGCGGATGCAGTGAAAGCCGTTCGCATGTGCATGGAGATATTGGAATTGATGAAGCTTGTGCGTTCTTTCGTTCTTTTTGATACTCGCTGTTTCCATAAACTCATCCTTCATTTTTCCACTCCAACAGGATATCGCAAATCATCAATTGCAAACGCTACGCCCATTCCTTATCCGTACAGCTGGCCAGTTTGAACTCAAATCTCTCAAAAGCCGCGTTGGTATCAACGGGTCGCTGCATCTCACCCGAGAATGGCTTCATAGCAGCCACAACTTCCTAATGTCACGATCTTCCGCAATTGCTCACCCCCTCTACCCAACGGGACACTTCATCTACAAATCTCTTCCCCGAAATACACAGCTCTATTTCGCAGCTCTCAAAGGAACCGTAGATCTAGTTTTTAACCCCCCACAGATTACGTCGGCGTCCACGCCGGTCACTGCCACCCCCTCCGTGTCTCCAACCTCACCGACCAGTGCACAACCCTTTTCCGCATTCCCCGAAACCTTCTACCTTGACAATTCCCGCGTATTATCTCTTGGTTCCGACGCCGCTGATGCTACAGCCATGTACATGTTCCTACTGCTCTACCGCCAGCTTGTCTTCTCTGAGGGGTCTGATCCCGCTCAAGACCCTCCAAAGGTCGACGAATCGGACCTAGTGAGATTGAAGTGCGAGATCCGTGACATTGCATCTGCTAAACTCGGGATTTGCTTCTGGGTCAACTCGTCCGATCGTGGCGAGCTAAAGCTCGACATCAAGGACATCGAGAAGTGGCGGGACATGAAGCAGGACATTGTACTCCAAGTTGCAAGACGAGCTAAAGAGGTGCGCTGTCGTGCGGGCCATCCATCGGTGACGAGTGATGCTCCTGATGAGCGTATGCTTAATCTCGCTCAACGTTGGGCCGATTCGAACATACAGTCGGGTTCGACGCTTAGTGTCATGCTCCACGAGCGGCTCCGCGAAGTCGTTTTCAACACCGTTGCTTCGCATGCTTATCCTGGGCCGTCCGGGAAAATCTCGAAGGTGGTGTACCCGCCACCCGAAAAGGGCGATTCCTCACTTGGTCTACCAGGTGGAAATGCAACCGGAATGGAACAATTGGCTGACGAGATTCGTTCCCTCTCGGATAAGATCTCCCACCTTTCCGTCATCCACCTCAATGCATATCTTCCCATGTATGAGAAGGAGGGTTTCTTGCAGTCTTAATCTTGGCGTTTTTTTTGGGTATACCCTTCCTTCCACATTCCTTACCCCTTACTCATACATACCATATTGCGAACTCACATTGGACACCTCATAGCAGCATTATATCATACAATTCATATAACTATTATCTTTACATTGATACCCCTATGTACTTTGAAGTTGAACGTGGAAGAACACAATGATAGCAACAAGGTCCCATTTTCGAAACGGTTAAATCGTTCCGACAGCTTGTTAAATGAAGCCCATCCTGGTTGTTGAACCCTTCATAGATAACAATACAACCTAAAAATCGAATGTCCAGATGAATCATCCTTCTTGTAATGCCGAATCGGAGAAACTTGGGCATGAAATGATGACAATAAAGCGGCCTCGGAAACGCAAGTCGGGGGCGCACGCTAGATGTCATAATTCCTCCTTGTTATACAGAAGTCAGCACGATAATTTCCGGCGTGAACGGCTAGTAGAACGCCAATACGATTGCTCGCAGGCGAGAAGAAGATAGTACAAAAGCGAGCTATCCGCGGGCTTAATCGTAAAGTTCGACAGCCACCGTTGTCCATATGATTCCATTTGTGAGGATGACGAATTTATTGGTCGAATGTGCGCCCTATGATTGCACAACGGCATCATAAGTGAGCTGTATGGGACATTAAAGTCTAACACATTCCTTCAACGTGTCTATCCCTAGAAATTTGGGGGCGTCCTCGAAGAAGGACGAATAAATTTGGGGTATATGCATGTGTGCATACCGCAGGATTGTGGCAGTTATCTCATAGCTGCCGTCTCGCGAGGATAATGTTCGACTCTCGAGGCCGCAAGTACAAAGGATTTCCCTCGTGTCCTAATTTATTTCAGCCGGTCTTCAGGATCCAACTGGTTGCTTCAAACCAGGTACAAGTCCATGGTGGACAGGGTCATCCAGGAAGGTTTAGAGAATGTGTCGGAATCCTTGCACGCATCAGCCACCATTCCCAAGCATGGACTTGATCCCCAGGCAGAGCTCGGTGAAATGTGAGTTTAGGACTAGATTTGTAATCAATATCTGCACCTAGACATTGACCTCGTTGACAGATTTGTCGCCAATAAACAAAACCCTGACAGACATTCCATGAAAAGATGTAGAGGTTTACAGGGGGTCTTGCCATTTATAACTGAATCTACCCGTGCCGAATCTATACCAGTGAGGGATCCAGGGTTCAGGACGTCCATAGACCTATCAGGATGAGGGTAGAGGATCGCGGGAACGAGGTCGCATCCGAGGACCAACGCTGTCAGAATAATAATAAGAATACAACACTCACTCACTTCACATATCCATCATTCATTTTCCATAGAGCCGACTGAAGACAAAGGAATAGAGGCATGAGTCTTCTAATAATTTCCCGGAAGCGTATACATATCGGAGAAGGGATTTGAACAGGTTGGTAACCGCTTTATTTCGTTCACATATCACAAAAGCCACAGATCGAATATTAATATGCTGCTCATTGCTTGCCATGCTTGAAGGATTCCTTGGATTTCGAATAATGGATGCGATGGATTAACCTGTTTTGTTCTGTAGCTCGCGCTTCTCGAGACAAATATTCCGTCTGGATTAATTATCGGCACCAGGATTGAACCGTCCACAGCAAAAAGGTTACCACATTTATATAAGTGACGTACAAGCCAGCACCTTCGAAGGTCGTCCTGTAGAAATTTACTACGGTGGGATCTTCGTAGAGCTAGGTTTGAGCATGACTCAAGGTGGTCCATACTTGAACGCGTCAATATCAATGGTGCTCAACCTGATCCGCAGAGGCATACATTAGACATGACACCAGTCGACGAAGGGCACGTGTAACAGCTTGAATCCACAAGCTCGGAGGAGAAAAGCAGATATTAAACATTGCCAGAGGATTGTAGTGGAAGGAGTTCAAGTTATTATCCGACTTCGTGATCCAGGTTGTTGGTCTCCCACCACTGTGACCACCCTCATGCTCGTTTCAGTCAAATGCCCATCTGGAAGCAACTCTTCACATGGAACAGGTCATCTTCTGGGTGGTGTCATATGTATATCTTATCACTTAGGACGTTAGGGTGCGTTCTTCATTTCTTCTTCGTCATTCATGGATAACAGTAACTCCTCTGCAGGGTCTTTAGTCATAGTAAACGTTCGCCTCCCTTATGCAGACCAGGAGAAAGCAGCACAGCGATGGATGGTTGAATGCCTTGATGGACTCATTACAAAAATCACTTCATTCCAGCCGGAGGAATCCCTTGCGAATCCCCCATGGACATCGGTGGACGCTAACGGTAGTCTCATGCTGCCATCGTGAGTACACACTTATTCCCAGTATGACGCTTAGACGTATTAACTAGTCGCCAGTTTATGTCATTCTCATATCCATCTAGATAAATGCTTTATTTTGGATCGATGTGGCGAACTTGTCAACGGGTATGCCTCAGTCAAGTCTTCTTATTGCGTTATTAGCTCACAACAAAGTGCAGCGACTTTAGTGAAGCCATGCGAGTAACGAATGAAGCGAAAGCTAACTTCGCATTGGACACAGACGACCTATATGGCAGGGGGAATCGTCTCATTCGCGAAAGTATCGAGAATGGCGTTACTGCGATGCGTGCCCATGTAGAAGTGGATACAACAGTTAAATTTACTTGTCTGGATGTAGGATTAGCTTTGCAAGCCAAGTATCAGCCTGTTTCTGACATTCAGGTGGCAGGTACGTTTCTATCGTGTGTTCGTGCTGAATAAGTCGTAACGGCTATGATTTTCGCTCTAGTTTTTGCTCAAGAACCTCTTTTCGTCGCATCCGGTGATACTACGCCCGGGCCTAATTTCTACTTACTTGAAGAAGCCATAAAACGGGAAGGAGTGACTGTAGTTGGCTCAGCACCTTACGTTGAAGCTACTGTCGAACTTGCCAAACGGAACATTGCGCTCATCTTCGAAATTGCGCGGTTGCAGTCAATAGAACTTATCGATTTTCATTTGGATTACAACCTCGATCCGACTTCCGAACCTCTCATCTATGAAGTGATAACTCAGATGAAATGCTGTTATGAAAACCCCGTTACGGTCTATCGCCCACGCATCAGCATTGGTCATGCGACTCGTTTACAGTTATTCACTCCTGAAGAATGGCAGGGACTTGTGAATTCTATTGGGGACCTTCCTATAACCTTTATAAGCCTTCCACAGTCGGACATTTACATGCAAGGCAGGGCTGAAAAGGATACGACTTTAGGACCACCGAGAGGCACTCTTCGTGTGCCGTATCTTGCAAGAAAATATGGGCTACAAGTTGCTATGTCTGTTAACAACGTTGAAAATGCGTTCACGCCACAAGGCTCACTCGATCCTTTATCGTTATGTACGTTTGGCGCAGCTATCTTTCAGGCAGTAATACCGGAAGACTTACGCGCCCTTACGGTGTGTAAAGGCTGCATTTTTTTTGAACCATGTATTACTCACCAGAAATTAAAGAGATCCGTCACACTGACGTCGAAGCTTGCAATGGGCATGAAAGAGACTCCTGTTGACCTTGTGCCCAGCGTCGGGAACCCAGCTGATTTCGTAATCATACACGGAAACTACACATTACAGTCTGCAGTTCTGAATCCTGGTTACGAGCGCACCACTATTCGCGCAGGTTCTGTTGTCGCAACTAGGCGCTGTATGACAACTTTATTCATCCGATAACGTTTAACATTTCTTCGCAAGCCTACTGCCGTTTATAGCACAACGTGGTCTCAAGATTTCCAAAACTACAATAAATGCGGAGGGTATATAGTTAACAGATGCGATGCAATAGTACTACACAATATTTTCGTGGTGATAACAAAATAATGCAATATAAAAGAAGGTATATAAGGTCGACCGGACTTTACTGAATGGGATTGCATATCCAAAGCAGAAATATACTTCTAATCGGTTAATAACGACACGGTAGAAGTGTTCGTGAGACAGAATTTAGACAATAATAACTCAAAGATGCAGCATACGGAACATATAAAGGCTTCCTGTCATCGTGCTTCTGGTATTGCCAGGAGAGCACCCACAATCACCCATGTTATCACGAATGCAGCTGCTGCGGAGCGAACAACGATCTCCCATTGCCCCCGCACAATGATCGGGTTAAGTACTCGTGTGAGGGGAACTGCGAACGCTGGAACGGCTTTCACCATTCTAAAGCGCTTGCGGACCTTTTCCTCACTTACGATAACCCGTGGATTGTGTTGAAGAACCTTAGGGCTGGGTAGAGGTGTACCAACGGAGCTAGAAGGAGTGTGGGACCTTGAGGGCTCTAGACGGCCGGGTTGCATACGCCATTTCTCGATATTACATTGCCCCTGGAAGCGAGCGATGAACCTGGTGAGAGGCGAGAGTGTAGGCTGAGGGAAGGAGGGGAAGGAGCCATCACACGAGGTTTTCTCGACAGGAGACGCTACCTTTGGACGACGTGCTGCTTTGGGGCGTGTTATTCGGACAGGCAGAGAATCGAAATCGAAAGGGGAAATAGTTTGCCTGGTTTCAGTTGCCGGTTTAACTTGTTCGATGTCGTAATCGTCGTCGACCAGGGGATTGAATGGGTGAATAAAACCAGCAGTACAAGGGAAAGAGGCGCTGCTATCGTTTTCACGAGTCTTTTCGGGGTAAGTGTAGGTATCTGGCATGATAGGGCTAGTGGCCGGCCCCTCGATAGCGTCTGCATCATAATACTCAGGTGAGATATGGATCGCTGCCTCAATATCGATACTAGATTCCGAAAAGGTGCTCGACGCGTCAGAGCAGGCAGAAGAAGTATTAGGGTGTGAATGAGTGACTTGGGTAAGTGAAGGAGGTGGAGGAAGAATAGTAAGTCGCGAGGGTCGTAGTGCTTGGGACATAGGGTTTATTGGAGGAATTGTAATTGGAGGTACAGTTGGTCGGGTGTGTCGAAGACCGGGTAGGGGTTTTGGTTTCGAGATAGGAGGTCGGGAGAGCTCAAATCTGCGTAATTGACGTAGGTCACCAAAAATGTATACACCTAGGCATACCCCATGGAATGCAGCCAGAATGATCATGAGACCAAGCCAGAGTCCGGGGAATGCCGCTAAGCGCGCCCATCGAGAATATCCGCGAGTAAAGCTGACTGTTGTTGGGGCTATGGTACCAGCAATACAGAAGATCGTACCGGCGATTATGCCACAGAGGACACGGTTGTTCCCAACATTATTATACTGAGCAGTGACGAATCTTCGAAGGCTATCCTCCAGCATTCGCTGGATTTCATTTGCCACTTCAGTAAAGATGATGGGATCGGGATGGGGGGATTCATTTAAAACATGGAAGGGAGCGAGAAGATCGGATGAGAGGTTCAGTTCATATGCGGCATTAGGAACAAGGAATGTTTGTTTTGCCCTTGCGTAGAACATGGCTAGTGGAGATGAGTTCTGCGACGACCAATTGTATCGGAATTCGCCAGAGTCGCGCTGAAACTTTGCTTGAGCCTCCCATTGGGCGTATCGTGTCTGATATTCTCGAAGCCATAAGATGAAATAGCTAAAGTATAATGTTAGGGGATGGACACGCGTCACAATCGCATGACGGACTCACAGATTTTCCGGACACAGCTCAACATACAGCAGCCATTCCTAAACACATCTCAGAAGCATATCCAATTCCTGTATTAACGTGTGCATACCTCGAAATCTTTCAGGCCTATGAGTGAATAATGAGCACATGGTGTAATATGCTTTTATAAAAGCTCACCTAGCGGTGGAAGGTGCTGCCTGTTCAGAACATCTTCAAGACGAACTTGGAATAGTGGAGTCACTGCAGTTCAAGAGATGAGCCTGACAGTCGCGAATTCATTTTACAATAGTGCATACCGCCACAGGACCTGACTTTTCCAACGGCAGGTGGAGGGTTGCATATTCGAAACTGGACGAGCGAGTGATTAGGTATAGATATTTGTTACGCCGACGTCAGGAGGGCGTGTGAGTGTCAACGCACTGGTAATGACAGGATGGACTTGAAGGTTAGGCTGTACGTTCTTGGCTGCATTTGTTGTGCAGGCGGCGACTGGGGTTGTGTAGAGGCCATCGCAAACGGGGAGCGTTCGAGCCTTGGATGAGCCCAAGAGACAAGGAGGAGGCGCTCCAAGGAACCAAATCAAGACGGGCCATAATAAGCAGGACGAGAATTCAAATGTCGACGAAGCAGGCGTCTGTAAGATTCTTGCGAGATGAGTTTTGGGAATCAAATCGTTGCACCACACGAGGCAAAAAAAGGGACCCGAATTAACTGCTTTCGGCTAGATTCCTTGGCCACTCAAAATAGACTTCCCAGGGTGCTTAACTTCGATCGTTCATTTATACCTCCTCTCCTCTCGCCTTCATCGCCCTCGCTCGCTCGTCATGCTAAACTACATCTAAACGTTAATCCTGCTCTTTTATACGCCCCCAGAACAGCGCATATACGAAATATATACTTAGAGTACACTGCCATCGCGCTCCTATCGCAGGGGCTACAATAACACCGGATCGTTTTTAATGTTGGGACGGACTCTTTTGGCGATCCGGAAAGTCGATCTTTTCCCACCGCTGGGGAGAGTTGTACGAAATCTTCGCAACTATCGAAGGCGTCTAAACGCGCGAAATAAGTCTTCTACTAACCGATCTCTTGGTGAGTCGCTAACCGTTCGGTAAGCTGGCATTGTGTCCTAGTACTACAAATTCTTCGAGCAGCTAAGCACTTCATTCAACATGCTTGTGTTCATTTTTCTCATTCATAACCTCATGTCGAAACCACCCTCGTTGACTTAGTCGGATAGCAACCCATGCGTTGCAATTGGAAGCCCGGCATGTCGTCATTGCTATTGGTGATATATTCTTGCGTGGCTCAGTATTATCTATATCACAGGTGCGGGCATGTAATCTCAAGAGTTTAATGAACAACTTACGTTGAGCCTTGAACTCAACGCTGACGCGTCGCTTTCGGAAATCAACACTTAGACCGAGGTTATTTCAATAAGCACACTATAAATTAGCCTTCCTTGAGCACCAAGCCAGCTGCATTCCGCAACAGTTCCGTCTGTTACAACAAGCATATAGATATGTTTTTCTCTCCAGACAATCTAACGAAAAGTACTAGAATATTTCAAATTATCTGACCCGCTTTGGCTTTCAAATCTGACAGCGGCTAAAGCGGCTCACATATCGTATCAATTTCCTTTTCGGTATGTCTTTCTCTGCCTTCGACGATATCGAAGCTTTGCTCTTCCTGACGGAACTCTGTTTATTGACAGGTGGTATGTTACTTCTCCTGGTACGATCATATTTCTCTGGCATGGAACCCTACGGAAACGAATCATTCGTTCGTCTTCAGCGTTTTCTTCTCACCTTGAAGTGCCCTAGAATTAAAGTACTCACCATCCCACGTTTGACTGCGACCGAGTGCCTCCGTGCCCTTGTAACTATTGTTTTCAGTCGCTACGTTGACGTTGGGGCAACTAAATGTACTAACATTCTCACTGGGTTTGAAAAGAGTTAAGCGACGTTTTGAACGAAGAAAAACTACGGATGTTCTTTCAGAATCACACAAGCGTCTCTGAATATGATACCACCCCGGACATGAAGTTCGTGAGAGCTAGCCAGTCTCCAAATTCCGATCATTTCGACATTTATACGCGTGGATGCGAGCGGATGACAGCAACTTGGCAGCAACAGAAATCCTGCAGGCTTGGAGTGCAGTGGGCGCTCCGTCATCCTGTGTTACAACGCGTACTGCGTTTAACGTTGGCCATACAGGCTCATAATCCCTCTTTCTCCGTCTCGGCATCAACGGAGTCTTTCAAATTCTCTTGGTGATATTTTACGCCACTCGCGTCTTTACAGTGATCTTGATGCAGGTGACTGAAATTTCAAATTCGATAGGACTTTCCAGTGTTCAAAAAGGTCGCTATACATCTATGTGCTCTGGTGCGAAATTCACGTAGATTTCAACCACTCATCCTCTAGCCTTACTGATACCCGTGCTGCCACCGCCGCCGGAACAAATTCTTTTTCAAACGCTCTCAACTCTAACAACGCTATTTTGACACCTCCGCATGAATTCTCCGCTAAACGAATTTATTTGATTTGGATTCCGAGGCCAACGCTATATACATGGTGTAGAAGAAAGTCTACTTGACGACTAGCATTGACCGCATTGGATCATTAACTGGTGCTAGAACAAATTGAAATTACTGGGCAGATTGTTTATCATCCTTCTTGCTTCCTATCTACCATTTCACACCAGAGCGCTTCATTGATGACTTAAAATCGTGTTAGGAGCGTGCATCAAAACTCCTACGTCCGAAGCTCATCTGGATTCAGGCTATTTTTACACTGCGAGAAGACTCGATCACTGGCTAGCTGAAGACCTTTTTTTCTCCGCCCACTCCTTCGCCAACAAGCCCATCCAGACCGCGTCCGTCCAAGCACCATTAACCCAAACACGTTCCCGTATTCTTCCTTCCTCGATGAAACCACTATTTGGATTGTTATCAGTCATCGAACCGGGCAAATGTTGAAAATCGCTTACATTTTTCGATAAACCGCGATCGCTCTGTCATTGATCGCATGTACCCCAAGACTAATGCGATGCAATGCTAGAGAATGGAATCCATGGTCGACCATAAATCGAATAGCCTCCGTTCCATATCCCTTGTTCCAAAATTCAGGCAATATCGCGATAGAAATTTCTCCACATCGATTTTTTGCCTCTGGTTTATTGAAGAACCCTGCCATACCTACGAAAGCCTCCCCCTCGACTTCTTCGATGACGCAGAACATGAGGGACCCTTCTGCGATCTCCTTCAACGTCTCCTTGAATTTTGGGCCATGTGGTCTGACGAAACCGTCGTTCATCATCGGGGCAACAAGGGCATTGTTGAAAAGGGAGAGAAGTTTGTCTTCATCTCCAGATTGGAATGCTCGTAAGCTGAGGCGTTTTGTAGAGAACATTTGGGAGATGTATCCCATGTTCGTGAAACTTTGAGGCTTATCACTATCTACATGCAGGAACCGTACAACACGGATGCGATGAACTTCTGACTCGAAGGAGGCCCCTGTCAAAGAATTTCCGTCGGATACGGTACTATGCACCATACGATAACTGTCGCTCTCGCAGGAAACCTCGCGCATGGACAATACACAAATCCAATTTTGTATTAACCTCGTGATGCGTCATCATTTTGCGCCCGGCCGGTCGCCATAACAAGGAGGGCCTATCTAAACTCCCTACCTGTCGTACTCTTCCGTGCTTTTGCCCATTAATCCTCCAATAGTGTCATACTATAAACACCTCGCCGCCCTCCGTCCGTCCACAAGCTCTTTCTAGCGACATCCTCATCTACAAACCCTCTAAACGACAATTAGATTATAACAACTTGTGCGTAACAACGTATGTACTTACAATCGACGGTAAAGCGCGATCGCACGACCATTCCCCTCAAACGACCCAGTGAAATGTGGTATAGCCAGAATGATTGAAATCCATGGCCAATCGCCAATCTCTTCCTCCAAAATTCTAGCAATACCCTAATAATGAATTCCCCTCGTCTATTCTTCGCGCAGAATTTATTTGCGAATCCTGTAATGCCCATATATTTGTTGGTCTCATTCTCCTCCATAATACAGAACATAAGCGCATCCTCAACTAAGCTGTTCAAGCCTTCTTTTCGTTTCGGCCCTCAGGCAACTATGAAATCAGCTGTGATATATGGTGCTGAGTAGGAATTATTGTATAAGAGTAACATGTTCCCGTCATCTCCATCTCTCTAGGAACGTAGATGGATGCGGTTGGTGGTAAACATTGTGTGTTAGAGTCAATGTGCTCATGTGTCTGATTCCAATGGTTTATAAAGCAGACATGGACGCAGAAGCGCTTAATCTAAGCAACCAACGGTGCGCATGCAAATTTCCAATTTCAGAGGGCCCACGTTTCATCGGAGGTTGAGAAAGTGCAGAACCTCGAGGAACTTGCGTAAATTATCTATACGTACCGGTCGTTCAGGACTTAAGCCCCAAATCTATGATACTTACACATCCAAGAGATCACGACCTACGATTTGTTACTGCGCCGCAGATGCAACCATACGGTGAACGACTCTCGTTATCTGCTATCTATATGACGTCATCTTCATGAAATTTCCAAGCAATTATGGTGTAGCGGCGCTACGATTTCTAATAGAGCACGGCAGACCCGGCCTTGTCACCCGGAGTAACGGTGCTATAGAACCTGTAATGTTGATGGTATAATGGGACGGATAGTCCAACGGAAGTTGCGCTGCGTGCGATTCCAGCGCGTTCGATTTTCCTCAGATGTTACATATGGATTCTTCTTGCTATGCCCTGATACGCATTCAACAGAAATGCGCTCCTTCATATGCGTTACTACTGGTTGCTGGTTATCCCGCTTTTCTTTAACTCTGCCCATTCATCCTCCAATATAGCCGTATAATAAACATCATGCCACCTTCCATCCATCCACAAACACCTCTTCGCTGTTCCTTCAATCTTGAAGCCTCTGTAAACATAGTAATCAACCTATTGAGCATATCGCCATCATCTATTTACTTACACTCTTTGATAAAGTGCCATCGCCCTATCATTCCCCTCAAACACCACCATCGAAATACGATGCAAACCCAGCGAATGAAATCCATAATCAACCATGAACCGTGTGGCCTCCTCCCCATAACCCTTCCTCCAAAATTCTGGCAATAGCCCAAGCATAAATCCCCCTATCTGATTCTTCGGGTTTGGTTTATTAATAAAGCCTACGACGCCAACATAGTTGTTGCTCTCTTTCTCTTCGATAATGCAGAACATAATGGCGTTTGCGGCCAGCTCGTTTAATTCGGCTTTATATTTGGGAGTTTGGGGGATGATGTAGTCGAAGGTGATGTATGGTGCTACCAAGGGGTTATTATAGAGCAGCAGCATATTATTGTCGTCGCCTTCTCGCCATGCGCGTAGAGTTAGTCGGTCGGTGGTGAACATTTGTGCTTTCAATGAAATTTCAACTCCTGAATTTCACTGTCTTTATATAAATTCTTTAAAGTTACTATTACCCTTTGTGGAATATATAACAGCGAGAATAGTTGCATCTTCCGCTGGATGATTTCCGCAGTGAAGTATGGATTAAAGTGAGATAAAAATAGAATTTGTTTCTAAAAATAGCAACACTTAATTCAGTAATATCAGCAGCTGAGCAGTAAATTCTTTCTTCTACGCAGTCCAACTCACTGAGCCGCAGCCTTTGACTCGAGCGCAGCCCACTCGACAACAGACTCTTCCTCAACTTCTTCAGTGACCCAGAACATGAGTGAGTTGAGGTTCTACGATCTTGTTTAAGTGCTACCTCCCATGCCGGCCAATCTACCTATCTCGTAATGCAAGATCACTCGTGCCAGGCCAGCTGCCGAAATAAAATAGATTAAATTGTTTGCCAATTCCTTACAGCTAGCGACCACTAGCTGTCGTACTCTTCTGTGCGGTTGCCCATTCATCCTCTAATAAACCCATGAGATAAACATCCCACCATCCACCATCCTTCCACAGCTGCTTCCTAAGTGTACCCTCGTCAACAAATCCTCTAGGCGTATAATCAGCATATAGTAAATTTCTCATAACTGATGTACTCACAATCGACGGTAAAGTGCAATAGCACGGTCATTCCCTTCAAACACTCCCAGCGAAATCCGGTGCAATCCGAGCGATCGAAAACCATAGTCGATCACGAATCTCGAAGCCTCCTCTCCATACCCTTTCCTCCAAAACTCTGGCAACATCCCAATAACGAATTGTCCCCGCCTATTCTTCCCATCTGGCTTGTTTTCAAATCCAACCACACCCATATATTTATTGGTCTCTTTTTCCTCTATGACGCAGTACATGAGTGCGTCCTCAGCCATCTTGTTCATGAATTCTTTGTGTTTTGGTCCTCGGGGAACAATGAAATCTGGTGCGAAAGATGGTGCTAAGTGGGCATTATTGAAGAGGGATAATATGTTCTCGTCGTCTCCTTCTCTCCAGGCGCGCAAATGTAGACGATCGGTTGTAAACATTGTGCGGTAGATGTGGTTGAATTCACAAGGTCACGTTATGATTTATAGCGCCGATATCTGTAAGGTCTAAGTGACATTCATTCACGTCGTCATATCGCGTTAGTTCATGACACGGCACCGACTATAATCCTTCTTGATCACGAGTTCCATCGCATGATCGCTTGGCCATGCGGTGATGACTTTTCTCGAGTCATTCTGACTCTTTTCTTTTGTTATCTCCTTTTCTTCATTGTCTAATTGGTAGTAGATTCCTTCTTTAAATTGTCTTGTGTTACTTATGACCTATCTTTATTCATTTCTGCCCCTTTAGTCACACTCACAGAAGCTGCGCAGACCCACGCATAGCTTGTCCTTCTCACCGCGAGAGGCGTAACAGCGGGCTCAGCTGCGTTGAAAGTCTTGTTTAATATCCCGCAGCCTAAACATAGAAAGCCATTCTAAAAATAGTATTACTTATAAACCCAATCGTCCAAGGCCATTCCTCTTCAAATTTCGCACAGCAATTCCTTTGTTATACGTAGTCCATCTAAGCCGCAGCATTCCCCGCTTCAATTGTAGCCCACTCATCCTCTAGTATTCCCATACTAATCGTATCCTTCCACTCTCCATCAAACCACTGACTCTTCCTCGCTCTGCCTTCTTCAACGAATCCTCTTCATGCACCAAAGAAAAAATTAATCGGAATCCTAAACCCTCTATTATCTGAAAATAAAACCATACTCACAACCTCTTATACAATTCCACTGCCCTCGTATTCCACTCAAACACGCCGAGCGAAACACGATGCAGCCCTAATTGACGAAATCCGTATCCGATCATGAAGCGGCTAGCTTCCTCCCCGTAGCCTTTCCCCCAGAACTCAGGAAGCATCGAAATTCCGAATTCGCCTCTGCGGTTTCTGGCGTCTGGCTTGTTCATGAAAGCGACGGCGCCTATGAATTTCGGGCTCGCGGCTGTTATGTTCTGCTGTGTTCCTGGATTCGTAGAATCCTCTGGCAATCTCTCCTCAATAATACAGAACATCATCGAATTCGCTGCCATCTCCGCTATAACCTGTTTCTGTTTCGGGCCACGGGGAACGACATAATCTACTGTGATGAAGGGTGCGGCAGAGGCGTTGTTGGTGATAGAGAGCATGTTTTCGTCGTCGCCGTCGCGAAATGCGCGGAGAGTGAGACGGGGAGTGGTGAACATTGCGTTGGAAGTGGGATAGACCTGAGGTTGAGGGGGATTGAGAGGGATTGGAGAGGGAGGAAGAGAGTTAGTGGTTGGGCATGATATACAGGAAGAAATGAGATATAAATAGACACAAGAGTACGGGACGGTATCCAACATATGCTGTTCAGGTTCTACGTATGACAGGCATCTGTTCTCTAGACGATCGGCCTTTTGTCCTCTCCAATAGTGATGCCTCTGTACATGTTTATTCTCATCAAATGGGCAAATAATCCAAAAGATATGACATTGCAATTTGTTGGTACTCTATAGCTACAAAAGACAGAAAACAACAAGAAAGATAAGTAAAATAACATGATAAATACATTTTATATATACACCCGTGCGGAGGATAGTCCGAGTATTGTGATGCGAGCCAGTAGTATCTATACACCTAGAAGATTGAAACACGAAAGAGCTATAATGAAAAGCAAAAATGCAAGATAAGCGGAGTCCCAGTATAATTATCTTCATAGGACGAGGGGGGGAGGGTAAGCAGTGAGCACATGAGGAAAGAAAGACCCAAGGCTCAAGCCTCTGTCCTCAACCGTTTTCCCAGTATCCTCCTCAATAAATCCCCATGTCCCTCATTGAACCCTTCGCATGCGATGATGCCTACCCCGTCCAGGTTCGCGCCTTGGTGCTCCTTGCCTTCACGACTAGACTTCGCCAGCTGAGTGGTGTATTCCACCCTCGAACGCAGGACATCCGCAATCACATCCCCAGAGAGGCGGTTACAGTTACATAGCTCGAGATCGCGCAGGTTAGGGAGGCGGAGGCGGAGTTGTTTATCATGCTGAGAACCGGAATCCGATGTATCTTCGGTCGACCTCACAGGCCTCAACAACTTCATCACTCTATCTGACATGTCCGACGCCACGATCCTAAACTCCATTAGCTCCTCTAGTCGCTCAAACACCCACACGAAATCCTTCGTCCGCATATCACTAAAATCCATCTCCAATATCCTCAATGGCGGATTTGATCTCGAAATCAACTTCCTCAATCCCATCCCCGTAGCATGGTCACTCCACGGACTCTGCGAAAAATCTCCCGCCTCGTCGGTGGAATCGCCGGGGTCGTGCTGCTCGCCTGGTAGGCGGAAATCGACATTAAGATGGGTGAGGTAGAGGTTTCGCAGCCGGGGGGCGTGGATGGAGGAGAGCAGGGCGCGCGCGGAGCAGGTTGCTTTTAGGTGGAGGGTGCGGAGTTGGAGGAGAGGGATTATAGGGAGGGGGGTGGTGTCTGAAAGGTCTTCTTCATGTGGCCACCCCTCGAACGTGAATGATTCGAGGCCAGGGCATACAGAGAGGAAGTTGAGCACCGCGCGCGGCTGGGTCTGGATATTTCCAAAGATACCTTCGCTGATCCTGAGGTACGTGAATGAGAGGTTGGTGAGGTGCTCGGGGCGCGGGAGTGCGGTGACCCAAATATTGAGGGAGTAGCTGTGTTGCCAGCCTTCGTAAGTGGGAGTGAAGGTATCTTTTGGGGGGAAGTCCTCGTCGAGATCGAACTCGTCGTCGGCGTCGTGCAAGTAGATGGTGAGGTGGTCAAGGGATGTGGGGGTTATTTCGCGGGCGGCGATTGGGATGGATTCGGTCCGGCGGCCGGTGAGCTTGAGGGTGTGACAACGGTCGATGGTCGGGAGGAGTGGGGAGAGCAGAGGAAGGATGTTGTTCCCGTCGTCGGCGTTGAGCTCGACAGTATACTGCAGCGGTGCAGACCTATCAACCCACATGCGGCTCTGTTCCCTTGAGCAGCTAATAGAGCGATCTACGTCATCGAGATATATAGTCTGCCAGAGGAGAGGGGCGGAATCAACGATCTCTAACCACCACTTGGATACTGCTCGCAGCGTGGCGGGTGCCAGGTCATCTAGGAGGGAGTAATACGAGAATATCTGTATGAGCAGCTCTGGGGGAAGAGTGTTGATAGGCGGGGGGAGGGTGTATGATTCGATTCGGGCGGTGGAGGAGAATAAGTCGCGTGTCCGGGGACTGTGGAGCACCGGTGTAAGGCCCATTGCGGGGTGGGTGAGGAAGGGATGGGCGTTAGTAAGAGGGGAAGAGAGCGTTGGGTTGAGTTAAGAATGGTCCCGTGTGGGGTACGAGCGATAGCGTGGGAAGTGATCGACCCACCTTGGTTTGGCCTGCTGGCTGCTGGTCGAAGGCTTCCCTGCTGCGTTGCGGAAATGCGAGTACAGGCTGTGGACGTTGAACGTCGCCTACAGTGCTACGCGGGTGCTTCGGTGCCTGCGTAGAAGACAGCGCTAACCAGAGCTCACGGGATGCTTACATTGCGCAGTATAATGACAAACACACGGGCAGAGCTATTGATGGTACATCGAAGACAGTAGGCTATTCGTCGTAGCTATTCGTCGTGGCACCCACCGGAGTCCACATTAGCCGTCGTAGCACCAGACATCGAGCACAGGTACATCAGCTGCAAACGCGCTCGCTGACTAAGCAACGCGTTACTTATATCAACTGTACAGTTCCTCGGGAAACTCCGAAGCCGCCCGGGAGCGTGAGTACCACGCCAAAATTGATACACACAAAGCTCGTCAACGTCGTCGCCGCCCGCCCTCGCGCTCATTTTCCTCAAGAACTAAAATCAATCATGCCGGGAGTACGAGACATTGGGTGAGTACGATTAAAATGAGCCTATGCTCGCAATATTGGTCCGTGCTTACTGTCTCTACCTCGTAGCGCAGACGCCTTCATCACCGCCTACGCTTCCCATCTCAAGCGTTCAGGCAAGATCGAGGTGCCCACATGGGTTGATATCGTCAAAACTGGTTCCTTCAAGGAACTCGCTCCTTATGATCCCGACTGGTACTACGTTCGCGCAGGTAAGTCCACCCTTACCCATCCTCTGCTCCTAAATCTAACTCTCTCTAGCTGCCGTCGCACGTCACATATACCTCCGCAAGGATGTTGGCATCGGTGCTCTAACAAAACTCCACGGTGGACGCAACCGTCGCGGTAACCGCCCCTCCCACCACGCCGACTCCTCCGCCTCCGTCCAGCGCAAGATCTGCCAATCACTCGAGAAGATTGGTGTCCTTGAAAAATCCGACAACGGTGGAAGGAGAATCTCCCAGGACGGCCAGCGCGATTTGGACCGTATTGCCACTGCTGTCGTTGAGGCTGCAAAGGAGGACGAGTCTGACGAGGAGGAGGAGGATGAGGAAGAAGAAGAGGAGGAGGATGACGAGTAGATTTGTCAATTCAAGCACTTTCTATGCGGCATAACACCCTCACCCACGTATGATCCCTGCATGTTCTTTTTAATCTCATGGTATGCAGCATGCACTCACTAAAATATCGCCCATTTCATCATCTGCCTTCAGTCGTGCAAGTGTTAACTGCAATAAGATTGTGATTTCGTGAATTTGATGTGAATGGTCACTAACAGCTAACCGTCTAGCGTTGGCGGGTCACGTATGCGGATTTGGGTGAGCATGCCATAGAGCCTACCCAAAACCTCTTTGAAAGAATGCTTTCTAGTCCTTGACGTTTGAAGGTCCCTCTGTGGATGTTGTTGTTTAATGCTAGCGGTATAGCATATGGCCCATACAAATAGCATCCAAAACCCTCAACTCGTCTATTTTTACTCCATTATTATAATCAACACCAAGGGGACCTCTCATCCTATCCCAAATGTGGTCCATACCAACAGCATCCAAAACCCTCAACTCGTCTATTTTTACACCAATATTATATTCAGCACCGAGGAGACCTCTCGCGCTATCCCGAACATCGATCAACTCTTGCCTACACATGTACAGTCCCTCTCGACTTTCCTCCGTCCCTTTCCCTCTCTTATACTCTAGCCTGCGCCTATCCACTGCATATAGTCCATCAACGCTCTTTAAGACCTCCTTGGGGCTTTGTCAATGTGCCGCCTTATCCACAGCATACTCGGCATGTCTCCTCCCCATCTGCTTCCGCGCCCATCCACGGCTACTATTGCACACATGTGCACAAGCCTTGCTCTCGCCCATCATGCCTCGTCATGGCCTATCAAGGCCTCTTGACGCCTCGTCAATACTATGGCCTCTCTGAAAATAACCACGCCGTCGTTGGTAATCATCTCTGCCGTTCCATTTTCATTTTGCACCCCTGGTACTTCATACCATCATTTACGCAGCAAGCTGCTCGTGTGGTTCTTACGCAAAAATCTCCATCAGCAAGTATATTCACCCATCGGCATTTAATCCATCATTATCACTATCAGTTACAAAGCTGAGAGACAGGTCATGAGGCTATTTTCAACAGTGTTTTGAAGGTTTCCCTTAGGTGAGCAATGCTTCTCGGGGCCTCTATTAGATGTAAATAGAACATTGAGCGGGGTTCCACGGATAGTGATCGCGATCCGTGCCACCCGATACTCTTAACTCAGCCTATGATTTCCCTTGAATTTCCCAGCAGTTAAATTGCCAACAGTTTAAAAGGCTGCCGAAATCCAATAAACCAACATACAAGTTCACAATGCATTTCAACGCCTTCTTCGCTTCTCTCGCCTTGGCTGTGACCTTTGCACTCTCTGCAAACGCAGATACTATTGTTGCTTTCAGTGGCAGCAGCTGCGATGGCTCTGCTGGAAACACCGTGCAATGCGATGGCAGTTGTCATCAGTTCGGTGGAAGGCATTCTGTCAGGGTGAGGCAGAAACAATAATTCAAATCGATCGGTTTACTGAGGCCATTACTAGACCAGTGGAGGCAGCTCACATTGCATCACATTCTTCGAGAACACTAGCTGCAGTTTTGTTGAAGGTCAAGGCGGCACGGCCATTCCCGGTCCAGGCGCGTGCCAGAATGTTAATACAGGCGCGGGAGTGGGTTCATTTTTATGCGCACCTTCGACCATTTGCGAAGTTTAGTAAGTAATACTTTCATTTCCTGAATAACTACTGATCTCTCCCAGGAAACGAGGTCTCCGTCTCTAGTGAAGACCACTTTCCGGCCAAAATTGTAAAATAGGAAGAAACGATAGTATCATGATCGATGAACCTGCTCTGTAAGAAATAAATAGCAGCAAGTAGCTATAAATGTACAAAGAAATATATGGTTTATGAATTTGAAATTGACTGTTACTAAGTTTTCCGCCACCAAAAATAGAATACATATAAATACATTGTACGATATGTACATCAGGCGCTGATTGGCATCACATCAGAAAAATAGGCGAAGTAGTCAGGTTGGTCCGTTCCATTCTGTATTTCTCCAACCTCCTGCATATTCAAGTTCATTCCGATGAGGCAGGATATGATAAAGAAATTCTTCTACTGAAGGGTCCAATGATGCCTCCCACTGATAGTATTCATGCTCAAATCCTTAAAGCGTCTGACTTGTGCACTCCCCAATGGGATGAGAGAAGAGAAGACGAGAATATAAAATTAACTGAATAATTTGGCATAGTATTGATAGCCACTGGGGTATTAGTGTTTTGAATGGGAACTAGTAGTTAATTAGAATATGGGTCATGAAGCGGAAACTATTAATAGAGCAATATGAAAATGACGCCTAAATATAGAACACCCCCAAGACACAACGAAAAAGCATAAGACACTTTTGCTGCTTAGTCCAACCCCAAAAATAAAATATTCATACACTATAGTCTCACTTCTCCCTCAAAGAATAAAAGAAGAAATCCAACTATACTTTGCCAAATTTTCTGATGTGATGCTAATTAGCGCCCCGATGTACACATCGTACTTACAATGTATATGTATTCTATTTTAGGTGGTGGAAAAGTTAGTAACAGCCAAGTATTATTCAAATTCAAATTCATATATCCATATATTTCTTTAAATTTTTATAACAAACGGCTACTATTTATTTCTCAGAGTAGGTTCTTCGCGCATTGTGAACTTGTAAGTTGATTTGTTGGATTTCGGCAGCCATTTTAAACTGTTGGAAATTCAGCTGCTGGGAAGTTCAAGGGAAATTGTGGACCGAGTTAATAGTATCGGGCGGCAGGTGTTACGGCCGCTGTCCGTGGAGCCCGCTGAATGCTCCTGATTCCTTTTCCATGTAAATGGTTCGTCCATTTAATGCCGCTATTTCTATTTACATCTGATAGAGGCCACGAGAAATATCACTCACCTAAGAGAAACCTGCAAAACACTGTTGAAAGTAGCCTCATGACCAGTCTCTTAACTATGTGACTGATGGTGATAGTAATGCATTACAACTGTTTCTGTAACGATAGACAGTGTCTGAGCTTGATGTTTGTTCGAATCTGAACAAATATTACCCATTTAGAAGCCCCACTTTGCTCTAACTTCAACTAACCCAAGAAATGCTTTCAATATTAAATAATAGCCCCCACCACACCCACTCGCTCTCTCAAATTATCTGTATACAATGCCTGGAAATCGTAGACATATACCTGCTAATATCAAGGAGCTAGTTCTGGAGATGAATGAGCACGATGACATCTGTGGGGCATGCTACTATATATGTGGTATACCATTTCCAACCACCAGGAGCTGGAGCGGTGTTGTCCATCAGCGAGGAGCGATTAAGCAGCAAAAGTAGTATTCTATATTTAGACGTCATTTTCATATTGCTCTATTAATAGTTTCCGCTTCATGACCCATATTCTAATTAACTACTGGTTCCCATTCAAAACACTAATATCCTAGTGACTATCAACACTATGAAAAATTATTCAGCTAATTTGTATCCTCACCTTCACTTCTCTCATCCCATTGGAGAGTGCACAAGTCAGACACTTTAAGGATCTGAGCATGAATACTATCAGTGGGAGGCATCACTGGACCTTTCAGTAGAAGAATTTGTTTATCGTATTTTGCCTCATCAGAGTGAATTTGAATATGCAAGAGGTTAGAGAAACGCAGAGCGGAACGACCAGCCGGAGCCAACAATCGATCATTAACCCGATAAAGGGTACATCACGTGCGAGATAAGATTTGAATTTTGCGCGACAGAAAAAGTTGGATGAATCTTCAACTTAACGCTTGACTCCTTATTCTTTCGGACCTGAGTCTTATTTACATAAAAAGCTAGGTAGGAAGGCGCTCTTCCGCTACAAAGACAGCGTTAGCTGACGAGATCCAACAGCAGGTGCTCATCGATGCCTCCCAAAGCCACACGGGCCTTAGTAGCAGATCTCGAGCACGAAAAACAAGCGCTCGCTGATATATCATCCACTCTCGCTAGCGTACTAGCTGAAAACCCCAAGCTCACTCACGAACAAGCGATCGAACAGACACGACTAAGGATGCTGAAGAACAACCCTTTCGTTCCTCCCGAAGGCGATAAATGCCCTGTTAACGACCTCCCGACTGAACTGCTCGCGTATATCTTCCGTGTTGGTGTGGATATGCAGAGGGAGGAGATGGAGTTGGGTACGGATGATGATGAAGAGGAGGAGTATGAACAAGCGCTTGATGGTGTTTGGGATGAAGAAGATAGCGATGAAGATGAAGAGGTGAAACTAATGAAGAGGAGAGCAGGCAAGCAGAAGGCTAGCCTCCCTCTGAATGCAGATGAGCCGGATGTCAAAGCTGATGATGGCGATGAGGAATGGGAGGACGAGGATGCCGAAGACGACGAAGAAGAAGAGGAACCAGAGGAACCAGAACTTCCCTTCCAAGTCCTCGCCTCGCATGTCTGCAAACACTGGCGCGAAGTCGCACTCAATGCCCCGCAACTCTGGACCTCGCTCAACTTCCTCGAAGGCAAACCCTTCGAAAAATCGCGTACCTACATCGAGCGTGCCAAAGGCATGCCGCTCGATATCTATATCAATGCCACCATCCCTGAGTCAATGGATGCTGAAGACCATCCCGACCACCCCAATTATGTCCCCCCCGAGGGTGACGAGCACTGCGAGGACCCAACCCATGACCATACCCCCATCATGCCTTTCTTCTCGCACCAGGAGGTCGAGATGATTTTCGATATTATTATACCCCATGTCGCGCAATGGCGCTCGTTCGAGATCAGCGCGACTCTATACAATATCATGCATGCACTGCTCCAGCGGCTATCCAAGGCCGGTCCGGCGCCATTGCTTGAGACATTCCAGCTATACCACTACGAGGAGTGCGATGATTATGGTGTCTTCGAGCCTGCTGAGCTGGGAGAGTCATTCAAGATCTTTGATGGTCAGGCACCGAAGTTGGAGCAGGTCGCGTTGTGGGGTGTGCATCTTAACTGGGACGCGTCGCTTTCCATCTTGAGAGGCTTGTATGATTTGGAGTTGGCGTACCATGCAAAGAACGTCCGTCCATCATGGGAGACCTTCACCACTATGCTGAAGAACAACCCCGAGCTTCGCGTGCTTTCCCTCTGCATGTCTGGCCCCGCTGGGGAAGGTACAGATGAGGAATGGGGACGCGACCCGCTCGAGATACCCTCTGTCAAAGAACTCGTGCTCTGCTACCACGAACCAGAGTACGCTGTCGCTCTCGTGCAGCACCTCGACCTCCCCAACCTCCAAGCCCTCACCTTGGACTACGACGAGCAGGACTACAACATTCTTGGTGAACAGCTATGCAAGCCGGTCCGGGGAAAGACCAAGTCCCTCCTCGCCGGCCTTGAGCACCTCAAAATCTCCGGTCTGCCCTGCAGCGACCAAACAGCTGACAAAGTTTTAGAGCAGCTCGCCGAATTGAAGAGCATCAACCTCAACTGCTCAGGCGACGAAGAGATGGTGTATTTCAACAAACTGATGAAGCCTTCCTCTTCTGCGGCAGGCGCGAAGGTCTACTGCCCGCTTCTCGAGAGTCTGAGCACGACAGGCGTCGAAGGTGCGCAGATCCGCGCGTTTGTTGATTCGAGAATCAAGGCTGGCCATCCCGTCAAGAAGGTGTTCATTTGCGAGGAAGACGATGTCGATCCGAAGGACGAGACGTGGCTTCGGGATCGGGTAGAGACGCTCGAGTTCTTCGAGGCGAGTGATTCAGAGGATGAAATATTTGAGTTGGACGACGAGATGGATGTTGACAGTGATGTGGAGGCTGGGTTGGATTAGAGTTGTGTAGGTGATAGATGATTGCAGGTGCTTTGGTTAGATTGTTTGTTATTAAGGATATGTTCGCGATTCCAATGGACGGGTAGCGTCGAAAAGCAATTCAAAGATCACAGGATACTATACATACAATATTTAGACTAGTGTACAAGGAATGTGATAACTACGGGAGGGTATATTGTAATGCGGGGTAATCAATCGAAAGCAATGCTAAGTCTACTGCAAAAAGTATTAGAGATCTGATTTGCGAGAAGAGCGGGAGGCGAATATAAACCCGGAGTATGTACACGAAGGGATGTTCTGGGCCAGTGGTAGTTATCATGTACTATGGTAAGTATTAGGGGTTTTGAAGCGGTGATCGCGGTGGAGGAGCTGACAGCAGTTTATAATTCTCCGCTAGAGGCTTGTAATTCTGCCAGCGGCTGACTCCAAGCACGACCTCCGGTATCTCCTCCTCTTCATCCGTTTCGTCTTTATCGATACTCGAGGGCGTAGGCGCACGTCGATTTGGCGAAGGCATGGCGATGAGCATCGTCACCTGGAGCATCTCCGTGCGAATATGTGCGGGCTTTTCGGGTGTTTCTGTGGTAGGCACAACTTCCGCTGGACGGGGGCGTCGTCCAGGCAGACGGGCGAGTGCGGAGCGGGCAATGAATCCAAATCGCGAAGGAGGTGGCGGCGATGGGGTCGTTGATGGTGGCGGTAGAGGGACGTGCGTGGGATCGGATGCATCTTCCTGTATTTCAGCGCCTGGTGCGGGGGAACGAATGGTTTTTGGGAGACCGTCCCGGTTGCGCCGTTTAACAAAGATGGGCTGTGCTGCTAAGGGCTATAAATGAGTGTATTAGTACAAGAATAATGAAAAGTTAGATAGATAGATGGATGGATAGAGGAACGGACAACTGTGGAGAGATGTACAGATGATGATCAAAAGCAGGCTGTGTGGACTCCCCTTCCTTGGAAGTTGAACCTCACTTGCTGATCATCAGTGGAAGAGATAACGCGGAAGATTGAACAGACCATCATATCGCTCCATTTTTCTCCACCGTGCTGGAGATATGCATCGAAGAACTTGGGTTTAGCGCCAAATCTTTTTTTGCGCGAACCTTGGGCGCGAGGAGCGAGGAGGATACCAGCAGCCATGGCATCGTCAAGGCGGCGTTGGAATCGGCGTCGGAGGACATAAGAGCGCAGGACGATGGCGCATGAGACGAGGAGGAGGAGGAAGAGGGTTGCGAGAAAGGTCACGCTGGAGCGGGTGTGAATAGGGGGCTAAATTTGCAATTGGGCGTGGACATAATACATACAGGTATAGGTTGCTGGAGGAGCTGCCGCCGCCGCCCGGAAAGCGGTTTGAGTCCTGGGAGGCGGTTGGCGTCGGGGACGCTGATGACTGAACCTCTGCAGCGGAGGCGGGGGTGGACATGGCAGACAGCACAACGAGCAGACGGCTGTTCTAACTTGTGCACAAGTAAAGGGCAGAAGCGGTGTTTGTGTATGTTAACGCGTTTGGATGCATACATGCATCAGTGATATGATGGGACCCTTGTTGATGGACAGCATTTAATTCCTGTCAGCACTCTCATAACATTCATATACCCTCCTATACCCTTCCTTTTCGTCACTTCTCTTCTTTCCCAGTCATGGCCAGCCCCCTCCCCCTTCCCCCGTCTCTCAACTTACCCCCCCATCTCAGCGCACACAAGTACTTCCTCGTCTGCACCCTCACCGTTGCAGCTTGGGATACTCTTGTCCTCTCCCCGCGCTCATGGCGTCTTCTCAAGATGCAAGGGTGGCCAGCCCTCAAGATCCTGTTCAACTTCCTCAGAATATTCATGCCAGTAGAGTTCATCATCGTTGGTGCGTTAGCTGCGTTCTTATCGACCAGCTGTGTCCTTACCTTGCTCTCCTCCCAGCGGTTGCCTTCTTCGACACTAAATGGACACAGGATGTTTGTATCCACTGCAAATAATTCAATTAACCCAACCCTGACATTTCTTGTATCTAGGCGTGCCAGAAGTTTTACCTCTTTGAACCCATCTGTACCGCTGTCCTCCTCGCTGCTACCTCTGGTACGTGCTTATTCTCCGATAGCCTCGCAACTACACGCGCTTATCCCTCTCCAGCGGTCCATGTTATCCGCATCCACGCCATCTACGAAAAGAACCGCTCCATCCTCTATGTCATGAGCGCTCTCTTCGCCATCCAGGTCGTAGTAACCGCCGTCTGCTGTGGTTTCTACCGCTGTAAGTCTCCCCTAACAACCTCAATTCTAATTCTCACACTCGCTCCCCAGCTGTACCCCTTGACGTTGGACAAGGCTGCATCGCCGGTCCTAAGCACAACTGGGTTGGCATTTACTGGGTAACCCCTACTCTCCTCTACACCGTCTCCTTCGGCCTGGCGCTCATGCGCTCCATCGAATCCCGTAATGCTAAAGCGATGAGCGCCTGGAAACTCATGCTCCGCGACGGCCTCAACCTCTACGGTGCCATCTGGCTCGTCAACATGACTAATGTCCTCTTCTGGTTCATCATGAAGCCTACAGGCGTCGAAGACCCTGTCAAGACCATCGTCACCTCCATGGCTGCCGTCCTCACCACCTCCATGTCCCTCCGTATCATCCTCTCCGTCCGCGGCACTCTCGATCACGGTGGATCCTTCGCTGGAAGCGCTTCAAATGGCTCGTCCTCCAGGACCACACACGTTATCTCCGGCCGCTCCGGTGTCCAGACCGGCATCTCAACACATCCGCAACACACCTATACCCTCGACGAGATGCGCTCCAAGCCCGAGGCGGAGTGGGTTGCGGACGCCGATGGCAAGAGTAGTGTCAATGATATTGCAGCCGAGAACAAGGCGGGTCTCGTTCCTGCAGAGAGCAGGGAGGATGTGCCCTCGCCTGGGATTGGCGTCAAGGTGACGATTGATAGGGAGATCGACTACGATAGCCCGTACAGGAAGTAAACTGAAAAGATACCATGCGGATTGGATTGGATAGAACGGTTTTGGTTCATCTCACCCTACATCACTTCCCGCACCACCACCATCTTCCATCTCCCGCACCACCGTCACTATCTATCATCTCCCATCTTGGATATTGATATCCTAAATATACACTACAACATTTACCACTCTCATCTCTCCTTTCCTTATCTATCTATCTGTAGCCTGCGACGCCCAGTCATTCGTAAATTTATTATTTACTTCCTATTCCGTGCTTGTTTCGAATATTACTTACCATGAACTTGTACTCTTAGTTGGTATTGAATGTTTTCTGATATATGTACTATTGGAAAGTACTTGAAAACATTGGATTGGATGAAGAGCGGTGTTTGAAGATGGATCCAAGAGCCTCGTTTGGTTCCAATGTTTTAGCCAGATCGGGCATCAGATCGCAGATGCTAAGCCCCTACTTTTCCTTTGCGAATATCTCATGCTTCTGTAACGATATTCCACTACCTACCGTACGTGAATATAGATCTCAGGTGAGTTACAAGCTCATTCTTCTATTATAACTAGTATTGCATTTGTATTTAACTCTCTCGAGCGACTCGCAGGTGACTCGTCACAGGGTCAATCTTTTCAGTGGTCAGCTTATTCTGCCGACTGTTGTATGTGGCGAGAGATTGGCGCATAAATATATATATTATTCGTAGACTGACTGTGTCTAAAAGACAGCAGACCACCGCCAGGGAGATAATGAAGAAAGGAAAACAGAGGAGGAAGTATAAAAAAGAGATGATATACACAAGTTAAAAATAGAACCGTACTTTTGGAAGGGAGAGAGAAGTAGAACAGAAAGAAGGATGAACAGGTAAGAGGGCTACCACATGCAATGATATGGGTGAATGTGGAGGTGATGCCTGTAGAAAAGAGGTGAGAATGCGAGTGAGTGAATGTATGTCCGTAAAAGAACGCTGGGAGAATGGAACGAAAACAAAAATAGCGAGGAAGGAGAGTGAATTGGAAATGCACGAAACAGCCGGAGGAAAGGAAAAATATCTAGTACATACGCGCTACTCTGAATAGAAATGGACAGAGAGGAGATCATACAGAGAGAAACTACATAGCATAACACAGCAATTGATTTGTCCGATGTTCAACTTCTCGTAATTGAAATTGACTTTGGCATGGCAAGCAAGAAAGCAATAGCAACTTTTAGCACAGATTTGATGTTTGATTGATGGTGCGGGAATGGGGGTTGTGGATGCAGTCTATGATGCGAACATTGGTGGTATGGGATTCGTGGTGAATGCAAAAGATGACAATGAGGTGCTGATATCGGGATATGTATGGCATGATGGTTCAGGTTGCACGAAGGTAACGACGATCATGGATTATTGAATGGACTTGAGTTCGGCCACAAGACGCTGTAAAAGATAACCAGAATTAGTTGCATGTACACAACGAAGGATTTAGAAGAAATGTAACACATGGAAGTGGTGCAGATAAAGATAGTTACTAGGACTGGTAACTTACCTCTGCTTCTCGCAACAGCGTTTCCGCATCCATCCCTCCATTCTGTGCCTCCCCTAACTTGATCCCGTATTGCAGTAGTTGACGCATATAGTACGGATTGATCACTGTTTCATCAGATGCAAGAAGATCCTTTACCGCCGGAGCTTCAGCTAGAGCAATTACATCGTCAGCTATTGACTCCAGTAAAGATAGGAAGCAACTCACGTTCTTTCATCGACAACCAATCCCTCTTCAGCAAGTCGGGGATCGTTCCTCGTTCTTTGGGGTTTCGTACCAAACAATTCTTCATACTGTCAATCACATCGCTTCTCACCCTGGTCGTAAGATGGTCAAGCTTCTTGGGCTGCTCCGCCATTAATGACCCGTCCCCACTGTTCCGAGGTGCAGGTACAGAAGGTGTTGCGTACTCCGGGAATTCGATTACGTGCGACATATCCGGGATGGCTTTCATCTTTTGGTAGACTGAAAGATGCTGGAATGGAGGATGTCCATAGATCATTTGATATAAGATACACCCAAGTGACCAAACGTCAGAGGGACGGCCAACTTTGAGGCGACGCATACCATCTGGAAGCTCGATTGCCTCCGGGGACATGTAATTCACAGTTCCAATCTGTAAAACTCATCAATATATGCGTAAATAGGGAGGGCTGCATTAACTGACCTGATGATCTCGTTGAATATTAGTAGTATCATTAGCAATGGCATTGGCAATCCCAAAGTCAATAAGCTTCAGTTGTCCCCGGACCAACACAAAGTTGGCCGGCTTCAAATCTGAATGTACGATCTTCTCTTCATGGATCACATGCACAGCTTGCAGCATCTACAACGCATTAACAGTCAGTAATCGTGTTGAAAGTTGCAGTCACCAATGCTCACCTGCTGCCAATAGTAAGCCACCCATACCATATTTACTTTCTCCTTCATCTGCTCTTGTAAGAGCCTCGCTAAATCAATCTCGCCACATTCCATGACCAACAGCAGGTGTCCTTTACTTCCCCCAGGTCCTGCGCGCAGTTCACTATCGATCAATCGGATAATTCTGCTGTTGCCCTCAAGCCGCTTCAGTAGCGAGATCTCGTTCATGTAGCCATTCATCGTCTCGGCGTCGGTCTTATCTAGTGATACGCGTTTAATCGCGTACAGCTCGTTCGCGTGATTTAGCACGCGGAATACACGCGAGGAACCACCCTTTCCGATCATATCCAGTCTTGCGTAGGCTTTTTTGTTCACCTGGTTGGATTATAAGGACACTGAATAAGGGCTATATAATGGAAGAATAACTTACGACAATGTGTCGGTTCAACTGTGCCGGAGGCGGTGGCGGAGCAGCAGCAGCGACAGGTATAGGTGTAGGAACAGGAGGAGCAGACACAGGTGGCGCGATAGAAGCTTGGGCTCTTCGTTCCCTTTCCCTTTCCCTGTCTCTCTCCCTTTCTCTCTCCCGTTCACTCGCAGTGCCATAATCGTAATCCTCCTCCCTCTCAGAGCCAGCAGCCCAAGTCTTCCCGTTAGCCTGTCCAACCGCCGTCCCGCTGAGGACACCACTCGTCGTTGGAGGTTCAGGAGCTGTAGGACTACGACGATGTTTTGCAACCTCTCGTCCTAAGCGACTTGAAGGCGGAGATACACGTCCCTTGGATGTGGGAGGTGATACACGACCCTTGGTAGTTGGCGGAGAGACCCGTACTCGTAGTCCATTCTCCGCAGGAGATGCTCTGCCTAACTTGGAATTGGGAGGGGATGTACGTCCTTGGAGTCGTCCTCCAGCCGACAGTGGGGGTAAATCCATGGCAGTTGGACTGCCTAGCGAGGTTCCAGACAATGGTGCTAGGCTACGTAGAGTATCAGAATCTCGTCGTCTATGCCCATAAAGTGGTCGTGAAGTTGGTGGGGTAGGTTGATGAGTAGGTGAAGGTGATTGTCGGGACTGTTGATAATTTGATTCTTGCTCGCGTCTGTCAACTTCCTCTTCTTCTCTGCGGTATTCTGTTGGATACTGTGAGCAACTTGTTAGATTGGTAGTTGTCCTTATAAACATACTAGCACGCATTTCCATCTCTTGTCGATTCCGCTCCTCGAGAGGAATTCTTCTGGCACCTGCAGTATTATCTGCGTTTGCATTAAGGCCTGTTAAAGTCAGTTAAAAATTCCTCTAGCAAACAGTAATGACATACCCAAACTAGTACCCGGACGCGAATTGGGATCACGATAGTGCTGCTGTAATTGTAGCTGATAATCGTCGTGCGCTGGAAACATGGATGAGTACAAGTGACAGGACCGCGGAAATGCCACGTACCCAATGCATCGCTCAGACTCGCGGATCGTCTGGGGCGTGTGTTTCCAGACTGTGACAACGTGCTGCCAATATTACCATTAGTTGTAGCATGGCTTCTGAGCCGACCTGAAGTTAACTGCAAGGACGATGAGGGGCCCGAAGAGGGCAGAGGTATCGACGCAGGCTCGACGGGCTCATCTTCTCCCTCTGTTTCCTCCCCTCCAAGCGCGACACCGATCTGCTCTGCAGGATACTCATTCTCACTGGTCTCCACCTCTGAGATGCGGTCGAATCCGGATACAGCAGCGGAAGGAGTGGAAGTATACTTCGAGGAGGAAGAGGCACTCTTCATGATCCGTCCTGCCCGATTAGGGCCCGGGAGGATTTGGCGCGCGTGTGGATTCCGCTGAGAAAGGGAAACTTCAGCGAGGGGTCGTGTACCAACACCGTAGGCTGTGCGACTGGGCGGAAGGCGCGAGATGGAACGCGACGTGAGTGGAGGGGAGTGTCGCGTTTTGGCAGGAATGTTGGGCAGAGCGTAGGGACTCTCGTCGGATTCGCTAATGTTCTCCTTCTCTTCTTGGTGTGTGTATGGGTGGGAAGAATCAAGCGTTTGACGTGCGCGTGACGGTGGTTCGTGTCGCTCACGGGAATCCTCCATGGTTATACGACGCGGTACTGTACGCGGTTTGGATGAGGAAGATGTGGTGGGAGCGGCGTATGAAGGCGTCATTGCGATTGCAGGCCCTGATGCGACGCGTTGAAAGGATCGCGTGGGCCGCTCTGTTGCTGAGGGAGCTATGGTCGATGAAGTACCTACTGAAGGACCTGAGAGAACCGGATACGCGCTTTCTGAACGCGACAGCGAAGCGCGTGCAAGAGGAGATGAAGATAATTTAGGCGAAGATGGTTTTAGGCCAGAGAACTCTGGCTGAAGCGGCGCGTCCTGGGGTGTTGGTGGCGATGAATTGTTGGACTTTGAGGAGGATCCTTTTGAGAGGCGAACATAGTTGCCGTCCTGATCGAAGACGTAGTCGAAGGATAGGTCGTCAATGATTGAGGAGTCGTCTGAATTGGGTGTAGTGGACGTTGGATGGGGTTTTGCCGCGGGATTGCGGCTGTCGTCTGGGGTGCGTGGGGGAGACGTGGAGGGGCTTGCGCTCATGGTAGGGAACGGCGAAGACGGCAAGGACAGCAAAGAGCAGACGATAGCAGGATTGGATAACGACAAACCAATGCGAAAACTCGTGAACACGCCCAACTTGCGTCCAACAAATACCAACCGATACAACCAACACCACGATGCAGACTAGACCCCGGCCACTAGGTGCCGCGACATGCCCATATCAAGGACCGACTGCTCCATAGAGACATCATTTCATGCCGTTTGCCCAATCAAGAGTCCGTCTAACACGGGGTCCTGCCACGACTCATGGAAACACGATCACGGGACTAGTCGCGTCGTTTCGCTTCCTCCCACCCTTCACCATATCACTTTACCTCCACTCCATCTTCCCAGGAATGTGCAGTAGTCTAAACATATGTCCTGCAGGCACGCATTTACCTCTCTCCGATGCCATTTTTAACTACACTTAATGGGCGTCTGCTTCGTTCATTTATATGCGTAGCAAATCCTTCCATCTAATTGAATATAAATTATAGATATCCATCCTATATCGCAATTCTAGAGCTTCGCCTTCGACACCGGGCACGAGGCTCCCGGGACGAGCTTCGTAAGACCACTAACAGTTTCCTCCACCTCCCTCTCGAGCCTCTGGATCAACTCTTCACACGTCGGCACATCATTGATCAAGCCAACGACAACGCCGGCCGACCAGATCCCATAGTCGGGGTCACCGTTCTCATACACCTTTCGTCCACGCGCACCAGAAACAAGGTCTTTGATATCCTCGAACTTGGCGCCTCCTGGGCGCTTCTCGATCGTGACGACTTCCATGGCCACCTTGTTCTTGAATACACGAGCGGTGTTGTGAAGCGTTCGGAAGATGTGGACAGTATCGCGCTCTGTGGAGGCGACAATTTTGTCTTTAATTTTTTGGTGGATTGGGCTGAGGCATAAACGCTCAGCAACGAATATTCACCGGATGAAGGAAGGAATTACCTTTCAACAGTACACATAAAACGGGTACCCATGTTTACACCTCCAGCACCAAGTGCGAGGGAAGCAGCAAAGCCACGGCCATCACCAATACCTCCAGAGGCGACGTAAGGTATCTTAAGTTCAGTGGCTGCCCTGGCAAGCTATAAAACATCATATATCAGACGCAAAATTCGTCACAAGTGAACAAGACATACTGACCAGGACCAAGCCACCAACATCATCCTCTCCAGGATGACCAGCGCCTTAGGGATGGTTTAATATGAACAGTTGATTGAATTGAAAGGACACTCACATTCGAAGCCATCGATGCTCAGAATGTCAACGCCAAGGCGTTCTGCGCTCTATAAGGACGTTAAAATTAGGATCCACAGAATCTTCGGATACGGGGCGGAAACAAACCTTCGCATGCCTAATGGTAGTGCACTTGTGAACGACAATGCATCCCTGGCTCTTGAAGTACTTGATGAGAGGGCCAGCTGAACCCACACTTGTCAATAAACATTCCTATGATAATTAAATCCACTCACGATTGTTACCAGCAGTCTCAAAGATCTTCACGCCCTCCTCAACAGCAGCACGAGCATAACCCTGGTAATCCGGAGGGTTAATGCTGGGCAGGAGAGTAATGTTGACACCAAATGGCTTTGAGGTGAGTTTCTTGGTTTCCCGAATAGCTTGACGTAGAGCGTCGGGGGATGGTTGAGTAAGAGCAGTCAAGATACCTATCAAAAATCAACGTATTCCAGGATCAGTCCGCACTGTAGAAGAAAGGAGAATGAACGCCACGCACCCAGACCTCCCGCCTCCGAAACCGCAGCCGCAAGTTTGGGCACGCCGACCCTACGAAAAAATCGTTAGACGCATGGACAAGAAGCATTCAACAAAGGAGGGCGAAGAAAACGCACCACTGCATACCACCCTGAATGACTGGCCTATACAAAGAATTAAAAGGTTATATTTAGTTTTAGAGATTAAAGTCTACTCGACTATCGGCGTAGCAAAGACGATCGCAGTAGACTTTTGAGGATCAAACTTACACGCGAATCCCGAGGAGCTTCGACACGGGGGTGATGATAGGCATTCTGGACGAGATTGAGGAGTAGAAGGACCTAGTGTAGTTCAGGTGGCGGCGGAACCGATATGTATGTGTTCGCAGACGTTTAGGAGGAGTGGGATCGTTCACGGAGGGACTAGCACGGATACAAGTATTGACGAGACTAGTAAATCCTCTTCCAAAAAAGACGTTGCGAGCAGCGGCGGGATGGAATACGGAGGCTGTGCGAGAGTGGTCGTGGACGGGTATATATTTCGCTATTCGTAAAAGCATGAGCTTTCTATTACGGGGCGATGTCCAGTGGCCGAGTGCATCGCTTTTCCGGTAAACAGGGAGATGGAAGGAGGATTTGGCGTGTGATATTTTCGACTTGCCGGCCTCCACCCCCATTCCCTGCGGTGGAGTGTGGGGAAGACACCGGACTCTGATCCTGCCTCCGGGATATCCTCACCATCCTTTCTCAACAAACCCACATTCGTATTACTTATTGTTTTCTTGAAATATTTTTATATGAAGCATTGGGTACAGAAACGCCTGATAGATTCGTTCAAACTTGACAAACCGAATCCATTCTACTGTAGCGCCTGCGACCCACACTTCGAACCAAGATAACATATTTATATCCTGACATCGCAATACTATGTGGACTACATACACACTACACCTGCGGAGCTTCTGCAGTCTGGGTAGCTGAAGGAGCTGGGGGTGCAGCGGCATCCTCTGCCTCCAACTTGTCCAACCAGCCAGCGACGAATTTAGAGTGCGCACCATAATTCATCGTTGCATCCAATGCATCCCTATCACGAAGATAAATCACAACCAGGTCCCGTTAACGTTCAATTGGGCAAATCGACCGAAGAGAAACTTACCTCACGATCCCCTTCTTGTCGATGATAAAGGTGACGCGCGCTGTAGCGACAAGGCCCATCATCCCCTTTCCGATCCCGTACGACGTAACAGCCTCCCTCTGAGTGTCGCTCAGTACGGGGTACTAAAATCCGAAGAGTCAGTGAGTCTACTTGGCCGACAGGAGGAATGAAAGGAAACCGTCATCCCGTGCTCACCGTCAATTTCTCCTTCTCGACAAACTTCTTTTGCTTCTCAACCGGGTCGGTGCTGATCCCGATTATCTGTACTTTCCCGGGCTTAAAAGTATCTTTTTCTAAGGGCGGCGTAATCCAGGGGGACGATCTTATAAGCTAATTTCTGCTTGGCAGATGTAACGACATGCATACCGGCGATGGCATCGCGAAATTGGCAGGCCTCCTTCGTGCAACCATATGAGCCTATTTGATTAGTCGCGTCTTAGTCGCAGGGTGACACCTCCTGATCTCCTGAAAACATACCAGATTCCGGATAGAAGAAAAGGGCGACTGGTAGACCATTCTCTCCTGGACTAAGCGTGTAGATCTCCCCGTCGTAGTTGGGTAGTTTGAGCACAGGAGCGGGCTTTCCAATAAGAGACTGATAAGACATTATGATGAAAGTGATGGAATCGGTATCGGACTTGATGCAAGAACGATAGTGTAAATCTCCTGTTTGGGGGGGATAAGTGTCGTTTGGTATCACTGACGATCTGTTATCAACTACAAGCTTGTAACTGAAGAGCAGAGACGAGTGTATATGGAATAGTCAGGAGTGTAACAGTCAATCGGGCGATAAACAACGTTCCATGGGAGTCTGAGGGCGCGTGTCAATTGTGTGGTATGTACGCCATTGACGACTTGATCGAGTAACAAGAATACAGATTCTCAGAAGTGAGCCCTTCGGAATATGGAGGTACTGCCAAATGTGTGAGCAATAGAAGAATAAGCTGGGAAAGGACAAGTTCAGGAGAAATCGGGTATTAGACGTGAACCGGCGATTGAGCTATGAATAGCGCTCATAAACTATCCTTACTTCCTTCCGCCAGTCTGTATGATGCAACTCTAAGTATGTACTCGGTTTAGACGTCAGCTAGGGTACATCTACAGCGACAGCGATTGCATCATGCAGTTCACCGGGCCTTTACGATAGATGCTTAGCAAAGGGAACCGTAGGAGACCATGGATAAAATTACGAACAGATCTAGTTCGGTCACGGTGTAGAAATTGCCGCGAATGTAGTCGCTATAACCCCACCCAGACCTTTCGATGTGCGTATACACCTCATAGGCAACTCTGACATTGTCTCAGAGTGTAGCGTAAGATTGCGTTGTAGATGCTCTCTGCCTCATGGAATTAGCGAGGAATTGATGTGTGCAGCTTACGGAGGATGTCGGTCGCCGTAATTATCGGTGAGCCAAGACAACAGTATCGTCGAGTTACGACTCGTAGAGATGCGTTCCACCGAAAACTGCCCGATTGATGGCATGAGAGCAGTGAGCTTATCTAAGAACGAGCAGACGATAAGTTTATTAAAAGGGCAAAACTGAGTGAGAAAGCTATACACAGCGAGTCGAGCAATACTTTTACCTAGATATACCAAACTTGAACATCAGCAAATTTCGCAGATCGAAAAGTCTATAGCTGAGTTGACGCGCATCTACACGTAGTTACTCCCCCACAGTCCACTCTGGGTTGTCCGCGCTTGCAGAAGGACGAATTAATGCAAGCTCAGACGTTTTTCTCGGAATGTGAGATTATGTACTATATGGATTCTGAGATGAACTAGAAATGGTGTGGTGTGTAGATATGTACTTTTGGATCGAGTTATGACTGGTTCTGAGCGTTCATGGCCTCTGAATGGAGGTATATGAGGATAAGGAAGAATGCAAGGATGAATTGAACACGTACCAGCATTCGTTTCTGCGAAACGCGCACCAACCCGCTCTGAATGCTTAAGGAACTTCTCTGTGCAGTTCGCAATGCATGTATCCTAGAAAGTCGGCTGAGAAAAAGACGCGTCACGACCAAGGGAAGCAATAAACCTCTTTCGAAGACAACGCTTTGCTTGTGAAGTCATTGCAGCACGTATTGAAGCACTTTTCCACGATATTTGAGTACATCTTCAAGAAGTCTTGCATCTTTACACGCGGTTGAACGAACTGCGAAAGTCAAAAAGGTAGTTCATACCTGTCTCTTCTCGATGATTTTGGTCATGTGTGCCTGCTCGGCGGAGTTGAAGTTTGAGAAATCCATGACTAAAACGTAGAATAAAGAGAGAGAAGACCGATACGGAAAAGGTTGGAGACGGGGAGAAAAGAGGTCCAAAGCTGAGAGTAACGCTGGAGTTGAGTGCGAAAGTAAATGCCGAACGGACCCAAGCGAAGTTCCTGCCAGGATCACGTGCAGTAATTTTTGGACGAGTCATTTCGATCGATGCATCTCTTTAAATTACATCTAAGTAGCTGCGAGTTGGTCCCCAATTCGCCTCCAATTCCTCCTCTCCTTTTCTTTCACCAAAAATCACGTCCAGGAGGTGCTGTTTGAACGCCTATACCTCGGTCCAAATCCCAAAAGTAGTCTATTCATTTCCAATCGGTGAATACAGCATCACGCTGCCATGCTTCATTTTCACTCACATCGGCTCGTAATCTTACGCCTCTCCGCGCTAGACCCTTTCTTGATTTGCTAAAAAAGTGCGTAGACCTGTCTGTGAATCCAATGCAATCGTATAAGAACTCGCTTTCTTTTTCAGTGGTTGACCTAAACATGGCCATGTCGTTCAAAGACGCACTCTCTCGTCTTGAAAACAGCCGCGTAAAATCGACGCGTCCCCTCATTCCTCCTCAGATTCTTCAGGAGGATTTGCCTCTGTACGCTTCTCATTCAACTCGCACATCCAAAGGACGCTTACTTACACGGCGTCGTAGTACCCTTCTTGCCGCTCAAACGGTGCTGCAAGGGCGTCTGGCCACTGAAAATATTATTCGAGGCGACGATGACCGACTGGTCGTCGTTGTGGGGTGGGTAGCATCCTGCTACAATTTATTCCTAACTCACGGAGTGCGCTGTATGTAGCCCCTGCTCGGTCCACAATGTCGATGCAGCCCTTGAATATGCTCGTCTTCTCAAGGATTATGCCGACGAAGCCAAGGATGACTTGTTAATCATAATGCGAGTTTACTTCGAGAAGCCTCGCACCACTGTCGGATGGAAAGGACTCATCAATGATCCTGACCTTAACGGCAGTTTCCAGATTAACAAGGGCTTACGAATCGCCCGCACGTTACTGCTCGATATTGCAAAGATGGGTCTTCCCGCTGGCTGCGAGTTTTTGGATACTATTACGCCACAGTACACCGCCGATCTTGTTTCTTGGGGCGCCATCGGTGCCCGTACAACAGAATCGCAGGTGCACCGCGAGCTCACCTCTGCTCTGTCCATGCCGACAGGCTTCAAGAACTCCACGGATGGAAGCATAGGTATTGCCGTTGATGCATGCCGTGCAGCTAGGAGTGGCCACGTTTTCCTCAGTGTTGGGAAAGAGGGGCTTAGTAGCATCGTCGAGACTACCGTATGTGACCATGGAGCATCTTTGACTGTGAATTACTCACTTCGCATTTAGGGAAACCCCGACGTTCATGTTATTCTGCGTGGGGGTGCCAAAGGACCTAATTATGCTGCTGAGCATGTCCGCGATGCCGGAGCCAAGCTGGCGAAAACAGGACTTCCGCAGAAAATTATGGTATGTCGATGTAATAATCATGATATGGTCAGAATATCATCTAACATGCATCTAGATCGACTGCAGCCACGGAAATAGCTCTAAGCAGCATCACAAGCAAGCTGAGGTTGCCGACGATATTGTAAGCAATTTTTTGCCGAATGAGGCTCGCAGACGTTTATTTTTATACCACAGGCCCGCCAACTCGAATCTGAAGATACTTCTTCACTCATTATGGGTGTCATGATTGAAAGTAACCTTGTAGAAGGTCGTCAGGATATCCCGGTTTCAGGTCCTGCTGGACTCAAATATGGCCAGTCTGTCACTGATGCATGCATCTCCTGGGAAACTACTGTCCCAGTACTTGAACGTCTCCGCGAGGGTGTACGTGGTCGTCGAGAACTGGTGAAGAAGAGCGCTGGTAGGGAGTAAGCGTGTTTTCACATGTATCTGTATCCATGTATTCGTGTGCACTTAGGGACTGTATTCATATGTTAGTTATTCTATGTTCTCCTATAGAGTTTGAATTCAACTTCATTCCAATAATTTCTCTTACGAGCATTAATTACTTGGCATTGTCTTTCGGTACAAGGTCTTACGCAGCGGATCGAATCTGCAGACTAATTATAACCCTCTCGTATTTCAAACGTTCCAAATCGCATGAGGTATACTTATGATGCTTCCCAAAGCATTCGTTTCCGCGCGCATTGCTCCTGAAGATCGTCGTGGAGAAGATAGGAACTACCGGGGTGCTATTTTTGTACAGCTACAGCTTATCTACAGTGACGATATTTTACCAGGCCAAAACTGCGAACCCCCTTTATTCACCTTGTACCATGGTTCATCATGAGCTAATAGGACTCTGACGCGCGGCATCTTCCAAAGAGCTTTAATGCGTTCAATATGCTTTTCTGCTAAAGCCTTGTCGTCATGCTCGCAGCAATGATTCTGAACCGCGATGTCCGATTCCCCCGTGATCAAATTCCAGTGGTGAGCGCTGTCCCCAGCGAGGTAAAGCCAACCCCCGTCTGCGGAAGTGCGGACCAGGACATTGAGATGCCCAGCAAGATGCCCAGGGGCATCGATTATGTAAAGACTACCGTCACCGTAAAAGTCGTATCCTCGAGGCAGAGGACCAACAGCCTGCCATTCTTCTTCAGCTGATAGATACCTCGTGCGTCCAAGTGGCAGGAGATCGGCAGCGAACGTGCTATCTGGGTTTACAGGATAACCAGGGTTGAACAGCAACTTCGTATCTCCTCCAACGACGAATTCACTTTGCGTGAAAGGGGTCGTATCACCAACGTGGTCAAAGTGACAATGCGAGAGGCAGATTATATTGATATCGCTGGGCGATAAGCCACCCTTTGCCAGTGATTGGACGACATCCTCGGTGACTTCCACGCGGTTACACATTCGAATGTTTTCGACTACGGCAGGTGGGTAGTTTTGCCAATCATGGCGGATGCCCAGATCAAAGAGGAGTTTGTGACCATTTTTCGAGTGTTGGATAAGGAACGAGAGCGATGGTGCAGTTGTGATAGCCCCTGGAGTAGCATTTGAAAGGATCAGATCGTCTGGAAGTTCAATTTGACCGGCCTCTATAGCCGAAACTTCACAGTAGGCTTGCTCAGACCGGGGAGAAGGGAGTGACATCTTGAAGTCGTTGAAACACGAGATAGGCACTAGTGGCAGAGAAGTATTCCAATGACGATCCTCAGTTTGTGTATGCGGTCCAGTGGGTCATGTTCACTTACGGTTCCAAGATGAAACTTACTACATCAGGGGGTAAGAAAGTTAAGAGACAGCAAGATCCACAAGATAATGCAGACATACTTTATTCGCCCGGGACTACCGGAATCGAAGGAACAGATATCGGAGTGAGTATGCCACTTCTTTTTATCTTTCAGGGATTTGAATTCGAGTCATTTTATGTAGCAGTGGTCTTCATTCGCTGACTCATGAGCCACCATATGGCGCTTTAAATATCAGGCACAGAGTAACCTATAAATATACATAAAATTCGCGTTGTTGAATAAACTGGCTGGCGCAGGTAGTCAATCGTCTGCATGTCAACCATACTGCAGAAATAGAGTCCACGGAGGACATGTTTCAAAATATCAAAAAATGGAGAGCATGGAAATTGGAGACTTTATAACATTTCACCGCGTAGAGATCCTGCTTTCTTGTTAATAAAATCTATGCACTTAAAACATTGTCGGCGTACCGTGTTCTCCACATTATAGTGACTGGATCTTTCCCGGCCAGAACTGAGCCCCCCCATGATTCTCCCTAAACCATGGCCCATCATGCGCTAGCATTACTCTCACACGAGGCATGTTTAACAGCTCCTTTATTCGAGCAATATGCTCCTCTGCCTGTTCCTTATTTACATGTGCGCATGAATGTAAATGGCCAGGGTGTCCAACTGCAATATCCGATGCTCCATTGAGGAGATTCCAATGATGAGCACTATCACCTGCCAGGTAAATCCATGCTCCATCTGGTGAGGTACGAGCAAGGAGGTTGATATGCCCTGGGAGATGTCCGGGAGCGTCAATGATGTACAGACTGCCGTCGCCGTAGAAGTCGAGTGCGCGTGGGAATGGACCGATAGGCTGCCAGTCTGCGACTGAGAGAAAATTCGTGCGCCCCAAAGGGAGGAGGTCGGAGGAGAAGAAGCTATTGGATTCGACTGGGTATCCAGGATTGAAGAGTTGCTGGCTGTCGCCGCCGAGGACAAATACGCTATTTGTAAATGGGCTGGTATCTCCAACGTGGTCCCAGTGACAGTGTGAGAGGCAGACGGTAGTAATATCAGCTGGGGATGTCCCACCCTTCTGCAGTGATTGCGCTACATCTTGCTTGACGTCGATTTTATATGTTTTCTTGATCCACCTCACCACTGCTGGGGTGTAGTTCTCCCAGTCCTGTCGAATGCCAAGGTCAAAGATGAATTTCTGGTGATTCGCGGAGTGGATGAGCAGGAAGGACAAAGAGGGTGCAGTGGTGACATGGGTAGGATCTGCGTTGTTAATGAACATAACATCGGGGAGGTTTATGAGTCCTGCTTCGAGAGCAGAAATGTTGCAATAATGCTGGTTTGGGCTGGGAAGTGGTAGTTGCATATGCTCAAGGTCTGATGTTCAGCCGCGTTCAACATCGTCAACAAGATATACACACCTTCGAGTCCTGGGAGGTATATCAACACGGCACGATTGGGTTAGAGGTGTGCTTATAAAGTTGTGGCCTAAATATGGCGTATTCGATATGTGCATTCGATATTTGTATTCGAAGATGTCCCATGACGACATCTGTGAGACAACTGGCAGCGGCATATCATGAGGTCCTGTGAGCGATGGATGCGCCTGTAAGCAGGAGAAGTTTCCATAATGTCTGTGAGGACGGACTCCACTATATCAGATGCTGTTCAGGAAGACCGAAGAGGGATCGCGGATGATGATGAGAAAGAACGGCAACAGAAGAGAGGTGCGTGGTTTGAATATCACAGCATGTCAGCAGTATAATAGGCGTTCAAGTACAGTGAGCAGTTGACGAGAAAGCCAAGAGCGCTAGCTGCAGCGATGCTAAGGAGTGCTGTTAGCCTCGACTCGAGCAATAGTGAGCGTTGCCAAAGACGATGATCAGCGACTCCGGCAATGGTATCCGGAGAACACATTGCGTATTACGAGAACACAAAATTGTCGGGACCATGACATCACGGACCATAGCAAGCCATGCGCTCGTCGTCTCTCCCGGCGGTGAAGATCCCGAATATTCCTGCTGGTCTGCGCTTTTCTTGCGCTCTGTCTGCACGGCCTCGTACCCTCGGATCGCAATCTTCTGATCTCTGCCTATTCTGCATAATACACTGTCAAACCCACTCACTCATCCACATGCGTCCGAGAGACCGCCCTGAACCCTAACATAAACGCCTCGTAGTACCACTAGCCTGCAAGCAGCCAAATCCTTTATAACACCATCCAGCATGCGCTGTGTATCTAGGCTCTTCTCTCATTCTTCCATGGCAAGCCAACATTCGCGCGAAGACTCCCTGCTCGCTCCTCCCCGAACAGACGAGGATCAACTATCCGGATCGCCACTCATCTCTCAGCTCTACAATGAAGCAGCGGAATTCGAAAAAGTTCTCGTACACTCGGGGTGTATTGATTCGCGCTCTGAAGTCGTTGATGGCGCCAACGGATTTGACGACCTCGTTGCTCGAGATCTTACAGATTCAGAACGAGCAATCGCAGACCATGCCGCCAAAATGAGTGCTACGCAAACCTCATGGATCACAGAGCATGATCTCGACCACAACGTACTCTATGACGAGCTAGACGAAAAACAGTCGGTCGGAACACCCACCATTAGCGACACCGCAACGGCATTCTCGCGGAAATATCCATCCCTAAAGCGCTCGACGAGTCAAGAGAGCGAAACCTCACTAGGACCACAGGAGATTGTGGATATATTAGTAGAAGAATTCGGATCCCTAACAGCACCAGGAGAAGAGGAGAAGCTTATTCTGGAGACAGATGGGTGTCTCATTCACGACGTCGCGATTGTAGTACGTGCATTATCTCCTTCTCTCCTTCTCCTAAGTCTAATTTACATTTTAATACAGGGTGTCATCCATCTAACGACCCACCGTCTCGCCTTTCATGCGTCGTTACTCGCTACACGCCCGGACCTGTCCCGCTCTCAAGAAGTTATTAAGTCTGGACCTGCCGTACTTCATAGGAAGGGATGGCGTGCCAAGCGCCGTGTCTGGATGGAACTTACGCACGACATGATGTGTACGTACGGGTCCAGCAGCGACGAAGGCAGAATACGCCCGCTTTGCACTGTATTGTGTGAGTAAGCTCCGTTCATCACAACAGTGCAATCATACTGATGATCATACTACAGTATCATCTATCGTCGAAATACCCCCGATAGATCCCAAGCATCCCCGCGATTTGAAGACGACCCTCACACCACCAGAGGATAACGTAGGTGACTATTGCGAGTTTGACACGGAAGAGTCAGCACAAGAATGGAGGCGTGAGTTGACAGGTACGTTATTACTATAACTACACAATAGCACCAATATTAACACCGGCCTAGGCGCTCTCTTCATGTACCGGCACCGCCGACGCGAGACGTATGCGGGGTCTACTCCCGAATCAGCAGCAGGCGTTCGACTCAGCTGCCCACTCGTTCGCGTAGCTGACTTCCAAGATGAAACCGATATTTTACCCGGGTTTCCTAACATTCTAATCATTGGTGTTCGACTGTCATCCTTAGACACCTGCGTTGAAGATGGGGCCAACGTCTCTGAACGCCAGGTCTTCCAGATTGGACCTGTTCGCCCTGCTCCTAAGTGGAGTCATTTCGGACAGTTCGTTGCCGACGCGAAGAAGCGGTTACAATCCGCGCCTTCCGCGACATTGGAATATCCTATGTTTGTCGACTTTGGGCCGTTGAGCTTCTTCGAGACTTTACCGGCAGATCCTGCCAAGAGCGCACAGACTGAATTGGAGAGCGCGAAACGGAAGGAGATGTCAATTCGATCAGCTCTCGGCTTCGGACCTGATTCTAAACTGTGGGGTGAGTACATGTTTAGTGGTGAATTGTATACATGTCTAATTGTTTATTCCATCTATTCTTAGTCGCCCGTGCTCGCATCTATAGGACTGTTACCACATCTGGTTACTTCGTATTATCTGCACACCATATTGGTTTCTGGAGCAAAAACTTAACACAACGTGATATTCGATACCGCCTCCCCTTGTCCCGGATCAAGAGTGCAGAAGCATACCATCTGAACTGGCTGAATGTCGATGCTCTGGTTCTCGGTATTGAAGGTCAGCCGGACATGAGGTTTGTCTTCAAGGAACTAGCACAGCGAGATGAAGCCATCGAACGCATCAACGAGCGTCTGGACATTATCCGAGGAACCTCGCATCTTTCATCAGGTTCTAACACACCCTCGTCTGGGTCGGGACGCAGCTCACCGCCACTGGAGTTCGATGATCTCTCGATTTCGTCCCCTACCAGCACCACTGGCCGCACCGCAACTGATATCCTCGCACCACTTTCACGGTCGCTCGCAGCAGCTACCGCCGCCGCCGCCGAGCTTCCCCCTGTCATCCAGCGCAAGATCCCCAAAGTCATCAATCTGCCAACAGAGTTGCTCATTCCTCGCGCGCAGTTGCATTTTGTGTGCCTCACTATTGGCTCACGTGGAGATGTGCAGCCGTATATTGCACTTGGCCTTGGGCTGAAGAAGGAGGGACACCGTGTGACGATTGTTACTCATCAGGAGTATCATGACTGGATTGTGGGCTTTGGGATTGAACATAGGCAGGCGGGAGGTGATCCTGGGGCTTTGATGAAGTTGAGTGTGGAGAATAAGGTGAGTTTGATTGTAATCTATCTTTCGCTTGATCTAACGATGATTGCAGATGTTCTCGCCCGATTTCTTCAAGGAGAGCTTGTCCAATGTATGTCTCTCCATCTAAGAGTCTAGACTGCTACTGATGCTGTTATGTAGTTCCGACCTTGGCTCGATCAACGTTAGCTGACTGCATATTTTCTTTATATCCTTATTTTAACCTTTCTTTTTCAGTCTTAACTGATGCGTGGGTGGCATGTAAAGATGCCGATGTGCTTCTTGAAAGTCCATCTGCCATGGCGGGTGTGCATATCGCAGAAGCACTGAGTATGTTCTCTTTGGTTTCCGTTACCTCTCGACGCTGATCGTGTACGTCAGACATTCCTTACTTCAGGACATTCACGATGCCATGGACAAAGTAAGCTTACTGCTATGCCGTTTGATGGACTTGTTCTAATTCTATTGTGTTTAGGACAACTGAATTCCCTCACGGACTTCTGAGTCCTCCAGTGGAATCTCCCACTTTCAACAGTGCTTCGTAAGTTTCGTTGCCGCGATTTCAGCTGGCGGAAAACTGATAACTTCCCGACAGATATGTTCTGTTCAGTAACGTTATGTGGGCTGCGACATCAGGACAGATCAACAAATGGCGCCGTCAGAGCTTGGGCATCGGCAACACCGATATGGGACATCTCGCTCAATCAAAAATCACATTTATTTATAATTTCTCCCAAGTATGTTGGCATTCAAACTCATTCATGGATCTGCTAATCAGCTTTTCTAGGCTGTCGTTCCAAAGCCATTGGATTGGCCTGACTCTACTATCATCTCCGGATAGTGCGTCCTTTACATGCATATACCCGATGAATAGTAGCTTACAGTTATTAACATTTAATTAGCTGGTTCCTCGATAACCCAGACCTTAACTGGACACCCCCACAAACATTACTGGATTGGATGGCCAAAGCACGGAAAGATGGAAAACCTATCGTCTACATCGGATTCGGCAGTATCACTGTTCCTCATCCGAACCGCGTTACTGCACGCATTGTCGAAGCCGTTCTACAAAGTTCGTTTATGGTCTATTCGTCCCTTCTTACGTCCTTATTGACAACTTTATCAGGTGATGTACGGGCAATTATTTCGAAAGGATGGTCGGCACGTATGAGTAAAGGCAACGACAAGGATCCTGAAGTTGAAATGCCTCCCGAATGCTATCAACTGGATAAAGTTCCTCATGATTGGCTGTTCCCACAAATCGACGCAGCCATGCATCATGGTGGTGCCGGAACCACTGGAGCCAGCCTAAGGGCCGGCATACCTACGCTGATTAAGCCTTGGTTCGGCGACCAGTTCTTCTGGGCTTCACGGGTCCAGCGACTTGGAGTGCGCCCTTTTTTTTTGTTCCAGTACTCTTCAGTTAACTGACTAATAATCAATAGGCTGGGCTTAAAGTTCCAAGCTTAAGGGTCAGTGACGTCGCTGAAGCACTCACCAAAGCAACATCGAATGCGTGAGTAGTCTTATTTCATAAATATAAATTTTCTGCTAAATTTCGGTATCAACAGGACAATGAGGGAGAGAGCCGCCATGGTTGGCGAGAAGATCAGGGCGGTAAGAATTATTACATTAATTGACAGATTATCGATATTAAAACATTTATTTTAGGAGGACGGTGTGCACACGGCAATCTATGCAATCAACACATATCTACACCGAGCTGCTCAAGATCGTGCTTCTTTAGTGAAGTAAAGATTGTCTCGTGTTTAAAGATTCATAATTTACTATTGACTATCCCATGATGCATTCAAATCAAGAACTGTACTACTCTTCATATTCACATCACGACGCTCATGTATCCATTACGCTGTATGACCTATCTTACCTAGTATTATAAATATAATAACATCAACGATTGTTATAGCGATAAGTCACTCACCATGTTTCAGCGCACGTTCGGAGTCGGACTTCGGAGTCAAGGGAATGTGTTTGGAAAACAACTAGCAGGTCGTGAAAATCGTCAGTCTTCTCTAGTTTGAGTATCTTCTCTTCGCTCTCAATGGAAGGACTGGAACATCTTCTCGTATATTATCGTACAATAACAACGAATGCTTATCCGTCTGTCGCGTGAAGTCAGAACTTCGATACCACAGTTTCGATGTCACCAATTCAACTTCAAGCCTATAGCGCACAAATGCATGTCGAGGTATCTAACAACATCCTCCCATCTACTCACCATTTATCAGAGATCAATTTCAGGACTACGAAGTGCTCGAGAAGATTTCTTGCAGTGAGAGGACAGTGGTGTGTCGCGTAGTTTGCAAGCGTGGACGCCTTCGAGGTCGGGAGGTAGCGCTGAAAAAGGTTCGTGTAATACCCATGTCTGTGACTGTATATCTTGCTAACACAGATATAGTCTCCTTTCATCCCTTCTCCGACAAATGGGTCTACTAACATTCCAGTGGCTACAGTGATCCACCAGTCACTTCACCATCCAAATATCGTTTCTTTATATTCTGCCTTTCTTGACCATTGTTCACTATGTCTCGTTCTCGAACTCTGTCCATCTGGAAACCTCTTAGATCATCTCACTTCACGAAAACCACCTACCTTTTCTGAACGCGAATTAAGGTGCATTCTCAAGGGTTTAGTCGACGCTTTGATCTACTTGCGGAAAGAGTTGGTTTTGCATCGCAAGATTGATCTCTCTCATATTCTCTTGACAGAAAACTATAAAGTCGTAAGTTGTGCTACTTACCAGTCTTATCACCTCTACTGATGTTACAATCAGAAGCTCTCGGGATTTGATTACGCAGTTCGAATGTCTTCTCAGGATTCCAAAATTATTCCCTGTACAGAGATTTCTGGACTTCAAAAGTTTATCGCTCCGTAAGCATTTTTATTCTCCAGAAGATCATGATGCAAATCTTTTCCCAGCGAAATTTTGTCCAATATGTCCTCTGGATTTGCTGCGGATGTCTGGTCGCTTGGATGTGTTGCTTTAGCTTGTATATCTAGTTCATTCCGAGCGAGTACTCCCGTCTCTTGTAGTCCTCAAGACACTAACCGTTTATAGACAATGGCTGAGTGTGTCGACCCCTTTTCGATGGCCTTGGGAGATATATCGAAAGAGTTTTCAATCGAAGCTAGTGGTTTTATTGGTGGCCTTTTACAGATGGTTGGTTATAATCGTATTACCTGAACTCTCAGCTCAGATTATTTAGGATCCCGAAAACAGGACACACGTTTTCTACATGCCTTCCCATCCATTTTTTCACACTGACACTGAATTATCGACCCCACTGCAATCACCATTAATCGAGCAACAACCCCAACTCCTTATTAATAAACCTAGAATAAGTAGATGCTTGTCGTCTGGAGCTCAATTTCCGCGGAAAAGATCGACTCTGGCTGACGTTGGTAATTTCGGTTTAAAGAACATGTTAACTAGTCCGTCAAGACGTATCGTATCCGATCCCATTCCTCGGAAACCACTCCCGTTTCTTGCAAGGTCGACCGACTTCCCGCGAAGGGCAAATGTTATTAGTGAGGTCGCCAAGAACGATCCATCCAGCGCAGAATCAGATAGGACCTCTATAGCCACCGCTTTGGATGACTATGATCTCGATAACGACCTCCCGGACCAGGCGAAGATATTTGACGAACCTTCCCACAAAAGAACGCATATACCCCCGACCCCTTTCCAACATGATGAAGAGTATGAATGCAAAGAGCCCAAACTTGAAGTCAACCAGATTGTAGACTCTGTACCTATCGGCACCACTCGTCCACCACCCTTGAATACATTTTTGCTTGATCCGAAGACACATAAGTCTAGTTATGGTCATATTACTGTCCTTCCATCCTATTCTTTGCTTGTGGATTTTCGCGAAAGCCAACGAAGACGCAAGCTCGATGGCACTGAAGTCCTTGTAATTAGTCCAGACGGAGAGGAGGTATATGTATGTGTTCCGTCTACTCCGACCGAACTAATCCACAGCGTAGATCAAGATTTACAGTGCTCCTCATTTGAGCATACCTTGCTGCTTAGTTGAGCCCAGTCAAATATATTCGATACAAGCATTGCCACGCCCATATTGGAGACAATACAACGACGCCGCAAACATTCTCGACCAGGTTAAACGTCGGACTCCTGAGGTATGAAGACAGGTTACCAGGGGTGCCGAGTGTTTCAATGGTACTAACATTCGCACAGTTCATTCAATACAGTTCAAGGGCCAAGTGTATGCTGATGGCCAACGGTCCTATCGGTGACATCGAGATTTTATTTGACGCAGCCAAGTTACCATCCGAAACGTGCCCGAAACCAAAACCATCTTCTCCCAAAGTGCGACTTCGATTCTCTCGGCAGAACACCACCCTAGAGCTCGCTCGGCACATCACTAGCGACACTGGCGAAGAATGGACGAAGAAAGTAATACCATTTTCGAGGAGCATTTTATTCGGTCAGACGCCCAGTGCTGAACAACTAGACGACCTGGAGAAAGATACTATACAGGAGCTGAAGTGTTTCTTAAGCGTGAGTGAAGCGGTTGAAGCCCTCCGAGCGGAACGACGAATTATGATGTCAACTTCAAGAGATCTACCAACCGCCGAGGGTACAAAACTGAAACCACCATCGACTGAAAGACTGAACTATGTGCACCCTGCTACATATGGTTATCATTTACAGCCCTCTGATAGACCATTACAGACAAAAGATCATCGAAAGGGCGATATTTTTTCGAAACCAGATTCCAACCCCTCAATAGAGCCTATACTCAAAAATGCGCCTGATTGGAGTGATGTTGACCTTTCTTATCGTGCCCGAGGTTTCCAAACTCGGTATATTAGCGCTGTTGGATGGTGCATTAGATACGGGTCAGATGCTCGAGGTTCCAATGGCGGAAAATATAGGATAATGTTTCTTGATGGTGACATCCTGGAGATTGATGTCGATGAAGAATCTGTCGAATATATAGGAAAACAATCCAATGAACGAAAGATGTGCGCTTTGGTTTATTCACTCTATTTACTCGTAGATGTTCTGACTACCCCCGCCTAGGTATAATATACATGATTGCTATTCCTCGTCCGATGTGGGCGAACGGATGGAGACCTTTGCAGAATTTGTCTCCCTATTCGATAGCAAAGAGTCTTCGTGACGTTTATAGAGACGATCCACTGGCCGTTTTTATATCACTAGACGGCGTTAGTTTTTTATTTGTATAGTTATTAGACTTCACTTCCGCTATCAATGATCTATGCAATCGGTACATTTGATTCCAAGTTGCTTCCGCCACATATCCAAATAGGGATTGGACGATCCGGTTATGTAGAATTTGTACCGATTCTATTGACGATTACAACGCCATGATGAACCCTGGATATGGCCAGCCGCTAAAGTGCCCTGGCTGCCCGGATGTCCCTTAGCGTTCTCCAACAACCACTTGAGGCTTCAACACTTTTCTGTCTCTTCATTCATTCCACTACCGTCCTAGCCATGGGTATACCCCCGTTACCCGCAGGCGCTGTTCAACTCACGGTTCATGAGCTTGAAAGTACTTTTGGAGTACTGTTCGTTGGTACGCTAGCTTGGCTGTCCTAGAAAGAAATAATTTAACTAATTTATTCGATTTGTATAGGCTACGTCGTAGCTATGACTGCCTATGGCTTCACATTTTTCCGTATGGTCTCTTCCTTTCCGTCTCGAGAAAATCAATAAATGGGAAGCAGAAACATACATTTACTACAACACGTATACGACGGATCATTGGGGTATAAAGGCTACCGTAAGTCTTTCTGAATCGCTCCTAGTTTTACATTCTTACAGTTCCCTTTCTTTTTTAGGTTGCGGCAGTCAGGTGAATAACTATTCGTAGGCTGATACCACTACGAATTCTAAAATTTGAGAGCAGCATATTGGATACAGTAACATCTGCGCTCAGTGAGCATAATGCATTCTTCAACTGCTTCAAACTTCCTTATTGGTTATATTAGTATCACACGCGTACGTGTAGTTGCCAATTACCAAACATATCGTTGTATCCTGACTGCTGTCTGGTGTGTTATAGGCTCTACCACTACCTCATTGTTCTATTCCCTTACACAGAGGGTCTTTATCGTGCCACGTCGTAAGTTTTCGTGCAGTAATATTTGCTGTTTGCTAACTTCCGGTCTACAGAACCTTCACAGTATGGAGCTTTGATTTCTTTTACTCGTGAGGTTAACTGACACTATTGAAGGCAGAGGTCGCACTATCTGTATGCACGTCTCATCATATTTTTCATCCTTTTCGTTGACTTCTCTTGTGTATGTCTCCAAAGATTATAGCTGTGTTCATCGTACAGATGTGAGTTCTTATATGTTTTAATCTTAAACAAAGCTCATATTAATTTACTCAGATACTACACTGCTCGGATTTGGGAACGTAAGTTGTGCAGTGATCGGGTAGTCTTTTATTGCTGAACATCGTTCAGTCAGCAAGAATGCTGTAGTATCCGGAGCCATAGTAGGTTACTTTCTTCAAAGTAGAGCTCTTGTGATTGGATGCTCATTCTGTTGACAGGCGGTTGTCTCTTCCACTGCTTTAGGTGCGTTTGATATTCGTTTAATTCTCATTTGCCGATTTTAACGCTGCTATTATTTATCTCAGCTCTTGGAATTGGTAATTTCATTATCTGCGTTCCCTTTGCCTCTACTTATATGTTGCTTGTAGTCATGACAGCAGAATTGTGAGTTCATTTACTCTCGCTCCATGTAGAGCTAATATTTTATTCCAGGGGTCGAGACAGTCAATTTGTGTCCCTTGCTGCTTCACGCGTCAAGGTTTGTTTAGATCGAATCCAACTTCTCAATTCTGATGTTGGTTGGTGATTAAACTATTGTAGAGCGTTGTAGCGGCTGGCCAAGCACTTACCTTTGTCTCTGGACTCCTCATATTTGGCGCTTTGTCGTTCTATCTAGCTCCTGCTCAGGCTCCCAAGGCCAGGCGGTATTCGTTTTTGCTACTTGCATCGCATATATCTATCTAATGATTTGGTCATCAGTGTGGAAGGATGGTATGATAATATTGTCGTGTATACGATGAGCCATTGCTCGCTTGCTACTGTCGTTCAGCTCGGTTTCTTCATTGCAGTACGTCATTTTTGTTAGTTGGCAAAGTTACATGCTGACGAGTTTATTGCTATAGTTCATCGCCATGCCAGCCAAGGTAATCTGGATGCCGTTCCATCTTCTTGCGAGCAAATGTATGCCTTTTCTTTTTCCTGGGAAGCCCCCGCGCTGACGTTGGTCTTAGTATTTGTTAACAGCTTGTTGACTATGTACAGTCTACCTGCTCTATTCCTGCGTTTATCAACTAAAAATTATGATAGGCTCAATTCCCGAAAAGTTCATAACGGCAAGGGACTCAATGAAGAAACCGTTTTGCACAAAGCTGGCGATGCAGCTTTCTCGACGAGTACACCTGGAACCCATTCGGCTATGCGGTTCGATGCTACAGACAGCAGCAGAACAGAGAGCAGTTACCATGGTATGCAGTCAACAGCCCAAACAAAGAAGGTGTACAATGATGATGATGATACGGTACGATTCCAACACAACGCGACGATCATAGATATTAAATGTTATTCTGATCCCTTGCAGAGCTGGCAAGACCCTAACTCAGATCGCGTGAGTCATGCTTTCTAGAATATCATATATGCTCTAAAAATACTTTTCAAGTTTGTTGAAAAACAACACAGGGAAACACTTTGATATATACCTTCGGATTTGTTTCATACATTTATATTCATGTACATATAATTTAGATTATCAATCCAAGATGATACAATGCGTATTACACGAAACCAAACCCTCTGCCCCTTAGCAAATACGAATGCGCCCAACAGACGGATCATGATCACTAACACGAGCAGCTAGAGAAGGAGACCAGTTGTTCACATGTATATGCTCGAATTCTACCTTGCGTAACCGAAGAGCCAATGAGATGAAAGCATGGTCCAGTTGTTCAGAGTTTTGATCGAAGACATAGCTGTAACGCTCGACAATAGGGGTCTTCGCGGCCTCGTCGATATCAGAGAGGACGGTGGTCAGAGATTTGTATACCGAACGTGTCTGGAGGTATTCGTTAAAGTCACCGGCAACAACAATCTTGGCAAGAGGATTCTTCAAGAGTAGTGACTTTACGAAGGTCTAAGGACAGAATCAGTCTGTATAAGTTTAGTTGAAAAGAACACATATGCATACCGAAACGGCCTTGACTTGATCGGTGCGAGCCTCTATAGGAGAATTGACAGGTGGCCTGGGGTCTCCTTGGGTAGAGCTGCTGCCACCCTTCGAGCTAAGATGTACGTTCACGGTGAACAACTGCGCCCCGGATTTGGTTTGCCATGCCGCAGCCAGTGGCTTACGAGAAGAATTGAACGCCTCGTTTGTAGGATCGATACGACCAGGGTTGAAGCTGAAAGAAGTTAATAGAATACTGTGAATAGATCGTAGCAGCGTACCTGAGCTTAGGCTTTAGGAAAGAGCCAGTTACTTCCACTTTGTCCAAAGATCCTCCAGTAGGCGAACCTGCAACAAGACTGAATTTCTCGGGCCGGTATCTAAAGATGTACATGAGTACGCGCCATTCTTATGATGGTGTTTTCACTTACAAGTAGACTTGCCGGATGTTTCCTCCTGGTTCTCCGCCGTCTTGTCCATCGATAGGTGAGATTTGTGTAAAGGCATAAGTAACATTACTCAGTTTAGCAATCGCAGCTACTAATGTACTCAAAGTAACATTCGCTTCGACGGTACCGTCATCTTTAGGTCCGGAGTTGTCCTGGATTTCTTGGATGAACATGATGTCCGGAAGGTGGAGAAGATTGACGATATGTGAGGCGACTGTGGGCAAGTGGCTAGATGTCGGCGCCATGTTTTCCACCTTGAATGACAAATAGTCAGATTTAGATTATTCAGGAGGAGTGAAATATCTTACATTATAATCACCAAAGGTAATAGTGCATGTATCTTCTATATCAGAGGTCAATGATGTAGCAGGGATATCGGGGCTAGGAGTTGAAATGATCTGAGGCGCGGTCAAAGGAAGAACATAGAAGAACCCGAATCTATAAGCAGTTGTAAGTATAAGTCCAATAGAACGAGGAAATCATGATTGACTGATAGGTAATGACGCCTGTGATATCTGTTAAACCCATGCCTACAGCAACTTTGGGATTTTTAGTGCCGTCCAAAGGTGAACCGACAATCACAGTTTCTGGATTTCCATCTGGTATACCATCCGGACCTGAGATCGAACAACACTATCAGAGAGGGTAACAATATGAAGAAAGGATCAACATACCAAACGTAATACTTAAGCCACCACGTGAATTCTTACCAGTCACCGGCCAATCTCCGTATACCCAGAACTCGCCAAAACTATTCTGGAAAGCAGTGGAAGTAGGCTTAGGGATAGTGACGAGCTGTCCCTCTAGACTTTCCCAGAAATCCATTCCGTATAGATCGGGCTGCAGGGTAGCATTAATAGCTTCGATACTGCTGCTGTTGTTGGGGACAGAAAGGAAACCATCTGGGCCAACATCTAGTGCAGAGAACTTCTGTGTTGGTGGGCTTCTGTCTTTTCCGAGAACAACCGGTGTGATAGTGTTGTTGGATGATAGAACAATGATGTTGGTAGGCGATGAAAGCTCTGTTGTGAATAGAAAGGTTGGCTGAGTGCTTGAACGGAATTCGGTGACGCGACCAGTCAATGAGATGGCGTCTCCCACAGTAACTTTGCCCAGTACAGTCGCGGAACTTGAGAAGACGAAGAGTCCATTCGAGGCGCGAATATCGTCGGATTTGTCTCCACTGATATAGAATCCGCTCGTGCCCTAATATATGTTCAGCCGAATGACAGAATTACGAAGATGATAAATACCTTTGCCGTAACTATACCAGTAACATTATTAACCGTTTGACCAACGAGGGGGCTTTGCCAGGCAGTTCCTTGAATATCGGCGATGGTTGTTGAAGAGGCGACCGCAAGGTAGCTCGTGAAGAATAACAGGGAGTAAATCTTGTTCATCATGTCTTCCCAGATGGACAGGTTCGTGAAGGTAGAGATGTTCGTCCACTGAAGAACCTAGATAGCATGGAAAGCAATTCATTTAAATAGTGTCGGTGAAGGTAATTGTGGCACAATTACAGCCTGAGCACATGCAGCCATCACAGAGAGTACCATTCCGGCTATTATGTCGGGCGATCTACTTGCTTCTTGCTGTCGACCGCGTGAAATTGGTGCTATACGGATAGAAAGATTCAAAGATGCATATGGGTGTCTGTAGAACAACTGCCAGAGTGAACAGGCGTGAGCCCTAGGCACGGCTACCCCACATGGCTTGAAAGGGGGTATAACAGTAGTAGGAGAAAGCAAAGCATGCACCACCAACATTTGCTCTTAGTTGTCAAAACTCCAGCATTAATTACACCATCATTCGCAAGCCTTTCGAGCGAAGAAATGATGCATATGCTTGATATATTAATAGGATATAATAATAATATGCCAGTGTTACATGGGTATAATGTGAAGTACTTTAGTACCCAGTGGGCTTTTAGCAGATGCGGATACGTCCAACTGAAGGGTCATGGTCACTAACGCGCGCAGCTAGGGAAGGAGACCAAGTGTTGACATGAACGTGCTCAAACTCCACCTTACGCAATCTCAGACCCCAGGAGATCAAAGCATGGTCGAGTTGCTGGGAGTTCTGATCGTAAACGTAGCTGTACCGTTCAACCTCAGGAACCTTGGCGGCCTCGTCGATATCTGTCAGAATAGATGTTAACGGCTTGTAAACTGACCGAGTCTGAATGTATTCATTGAAATCTCCGGAAACGATGATCTTGGCAAGAGGGTCCTTGAATAGAAGCGATTTGACAAAGGTCTATGAATAGTCGTGGTGAGCAGAATGAATAGTTCCACAATAAATAATGCATACAGCAACGGTGCTAACTTGGTTGGTTCGAGCCTCGATGGGAGAATTGACGGGTGGTCTGGCGTCTCCTTGGACGGAACTGCTGCCGCCCTTCGAGCTGAGATGAACATTGACGGTGAAGAATTGCACGCCGAACTTGTTTTGCCATGCAGCAGCAAGGGGCTTTCGAGATGCATCCCAAGCAGTATTATTTGGATCGACACGTCCCGGGTTGTGGCTGAGCTTGGGTCTTCCGAGGAAACCTTTGACTTCCGTGTTATCCAAAGAACCTCCAACAGGCGATCCGGGAACAAGCTTAAGTTTCTCGGGTCGGTAGCTACATGAACGTTAGCATTAGGATACTTCACAGCATGGACTCACTCACAGATAAGCAGTACGGATGTTGCCACCAGGCTGACCACCATCTTGTCCGTCAACAGGATCGATCTCGGTGAAATTATATACCACATTGCTCAGTTGAGCAATAGATACGACCAAGGTGGCCAAGGTAACGTTGGCGGAAACTGTACCATCGCTGGTAGCCCCGCTATTATCTTGTATTTCCTGAATGAACAAAATATCGGGTGTGCGAAGATAGTTAACGATGTGCGAGGCGATGGTAGGTAAGTGGCTGGATGTGGGCATCAAATTTTCGACCTTGAAAAGACGATCAGACCACTATTTACTAGACAAGGGGCAACTCATGCACTTACATTGTAATCGCCAAAAGTGATTGTGCAGACATCGTTGAGGTCAGATGTCAAAGTGGTGGCGGGAATGTCAGAGCTGGGGATGGAAGTGACGACCGGTGCTGTCAGGGGAAGGACATAGTAGAATCCGAAGCTAATAGAACGAGATGAATGTTTGACTGAAGATGGGTAAACGAAAGACTACTCACAGGAAGGTTACGACACCAGTGATATCGCCGAGGCCAGTACCCAGAACAACCATAGGATTTTTAGTACCATCCAGAGGGGCACCGACGAGGATAGCTTCAGGATTTCCATCTGGAATACCATCGGGACCTGAAGAGCTTATTGTGAGTACAGGCAAGGTACTAAAACAATTCGATAACACGCACCGAAAGTAATCGTCAAACCTCCACGTTTATTCTTCCCAGTCACCGGCCAGTCGCCGTGAACCCAAAATTCGCCATAGCTGTTGGGGAATGCGAGAGAAGTAGCTTTAGGAATAGTAACAAGCTGTCCCTCGAGACTCTCCCAGAAGTCCATACCGTATTTGTCAGGTTGCAAAGTGGCATTCGCCGCTTCGATACGACTGCTATTGTTGGGTGCAGATAAAAAGCCTTCGGCACCAACATCAAGAGCCGAGAACTCTCTGGTAGGGGGGAATCGATCTTTGCCGAGGACAACGGGAGTGACCGTGTTGTTGGATGAGAGTATCATAATGTTGGAGGGCAAAGTCAACTCCGTGAGGAACAAATAATTAGGCTGGGAGCTGGAACGAAACTCAGAGACACGACCAGACAATGAAATCGCGTCTCCGACTGCGACTTTGCTCAAGACGCTACTCGAGGTCGAATAAACCAACAATCCACTCGAAACACGAACATCGTCAGACTTCTCCCCGGCGATGTAGAACCCACTGGAGCTCTAACAATACGATGGTATGAACGACATACACCAGAGGCCGGTAAGGGCACATACCTTGGCCGTGACTACACCAGTGACGTTGTTAACGGTCTGACCGGCAAGGGGACTTTGCCATGCGGGACCTTGGATCTCCGCAACAGTCGTCGAAGACACGAACGAGAGGCAGCTAGCAAGTGCCAAAAAAGAAGCAAGCCTGCTCATCGCGACGAAGTACTGGGGTGCAATAGCGTAGCGTTGAAATGCTAAGGTGCTTGATCACTAAAGATTTGGGTGCCATGGGGTACCAGTTTAAGTAGTTTGAGGAATATCGGGTGAGGGAAGTTCAAAGAATTGAGCACATGTAACTATCCGTCGCGTAGATGGATAGCGTCTGTGCGCTGTGTCGGACGATCCGCTTGGTGTTTGCTGGAGGCCGCATTAAGCTGATAACAGAGGCTCCCTAAGATTCGATAAGACCTGCGAGTGTGGTGGTTCATCGAGCGACGGCGTATTCACCAGGCACCCCGTCATATTCTCCACGTGGCTCGATAAATAAAGACGACCACCCCTCCGTTCAGCAGACACAGTTGTCAAGAAAGCACGCGACTAAGGATTACATCGGTGATTAGCTCCTTGATTTAATCAAATGAAGGCGGCGGAATGTGTTTTTATTGTCGAGCCTTAGCAGCCATTGTATCAGAGAAATGAGCGATCGTTGCACACGTTCGCTGCTACAGTAGTAGATATCAGAGTCACTCGGCAGTTATAGTGGTGATGCGTGTTTGGGGTCGAGTGCCTACAAGTAACATGTCCGACAAATTTGATAATTGTTTACTTAGGCTTTAGGCGAAATCCTTATATCAATGGGTTAAGTGGGGCGCGTATTGGATGGCGCACGCGCTATTCGTCACAGTTATCTTAGCTCGCGTCCAAATGAGAGTGAGTAGAGTGCCAGCTTATCTATGTTCGATACCGTCTCCATGAATTTCCACTAAATTAATTGCCACATTACGACTAAAACGTACACAACATGAAGATGGTAATGAGTATAAGAATACCAATGCTAATGAGAATCAATCTTATTCAATGTCAAACAGATTAGATAGCTGCCCGACACTGGTTATTTTGTTCATCGCACTGGCCAACAGTGAGGCCGGCAGTCCTTCCGGCGGCCGAGTTCGCGATGTTGGCGCACTGGTTGTGCTGTATATCGCAAGAGCGACCGAGAGCCGCTCCCTGGTTCAAGAAAGAGTCGGAACCAGCAACGAGGAATCCTCGTCCACCAACAGTGACAGCAGGGGCAGTTGCACCTCCCACTAGTAGAAGGAAGAATATTAACGAATGAGCTGATCAAACCAAGTATATGGACTTACAGGCACCGGTGAAAGTTTGAATGTTACCAGCAACAGCTGGGGCAGCCGTAACGACACTAAAAGTGGGGATGGTCATTGTTCCTAATACCCTAAAGTGGATTAACTTACGGTGCAGAGGCAGCAGCACTGGTCGCGGCTTGAGCATCAGTGGCCGCAGCACCTGCTGTAACAGTAACGGTAGCAGCTAGGACAAGATGTCAAACCTTCAAGCTTCAGATAAGAGGTAAAAGAACCTACGAGGAGGGCAGGTTGCAGCGGCATCACCGCTAGCAGCAGGTGTCTCCGCAGCAGGTGCAGCCGCTCCAGCAACGGCGGCGTCGATCTCCTCAGGAGTGGCATCCGGGACCAAGAGGTTTTTCGTGAATATGCAGCCGGCAGCATCACCAAGGTCGTCGCAAGAGTTACCTTTACCAGTAGCATCGTTAACGTTGCCAGGAGCAAATGTCCCAGCTTTCAATGCATCCTGAGGGTCACCGCCAACAGCCTGGATTTGTTTGGCAAGCTCAAGTGTAATAGCCTTGTTGACAGCAGCAGCGTTAGCCGAAGCAGGATCCTATTTATCGGAATTAGCGTATGATAATCCAAACGACTGAAACACACAAACCTGGTGCTGCTGGAGAGCTGCGATCTCGGGATTCACAGCCTTGATGCTAGTGCACGGATCTGATGCAAGGCCAACTTGGCCGGTGTTGCGCTCAAGAGCACGGTAGATGAGGGCTGCGACTTGACCAGCAACATCACCAGCAGCTTTCGCGTTGGTGAAAGCCTGGTCAGCGGTTGCTAGTTGAAGACATGTAGCATCCTAAGTCAAAATACAAATAAGTAAATGTTCGAAGCAACCGCCAAGGTGATGAACATACAGTAATTTTGCCGGCTCCCTTGATAGCAGCTGCGTTACCCAACAATGCAAAGACAGGATCCTGAATTGCATTGGGGTTGTTAAGGTTCAAACTCGTACGGACAGTAGTGAGGAACTGTTCATGAGAGTGCTCTAAGGTAGTTAAACAAAGGTTAGCATCGTACAAGGGCAGGTAATATAAAAGATACGCACCCTGGGGAACTTCACGTCGGATGGGGAGAGCGAGAGAAGTGACAGAAAGGTAGACAACGGCTAGCAAAGCAGTCTTGAACGACATGTTATTATCGGTTCTCGAAAGAATTTATTGTTGAAAAAGGTTGAATGAAAGTGAGGCAACAAATTAAGAAATACGCCTGCGACCTGCACTCGAACGTGAGCTCAAAACGATATGAAGAGTAGAGGTTATGTACTGATAAAGTTGGAAACTCTAACAAGAACCTGTCTTGAGTGGCAAAGAAAATGAGTGGAAATTAAGGATGGGAATCGGAATGTTTTGTCCAGGTTGCAGAAGACACCTTTTATACCCATACTCCTAAGCAAGGAATCGAGGTACGCCCAGATTGTGTGATTTTATTGGACGATCGTTTCCAGGGAAAACATATGTCCGCACGCGTACCATAGCCGAAGCACCCTAGCCTGCAGTCCTCATCATGTTGTGTCTGCAACTCGTGCTTGCTCATCGAAAGTAGAATAAAGTCACCGAAGATGGATCGTGGGCCTGTTATTTTGATGATTGGGCCGTTGCCTAGGGGTTCTGATTGCTCCAGCGCCAATGGTTCGTGTCGTTAAGGCTTTCACTTCCCCAATGACCTCTTCAAAATCAACTACCAAAGCGGAAAAGCTTATGTGTCGCCTATCTTGGGGGAATAAGCAAGAATAGGTCAGTATGCGTTCCTCTGTGAGAAAAGACATACACCTGTGAGTACTTTTCCATTCCCGAGGAATGGCCGGAAAGCAACAAAAAGCACCGATATCATTATGGGCTCCTCGTATCAGGTTGTCTCTTCCCGATGTCGACATAATCTTTCAATGACAGTCAACGCCGCAGTGGAATGGCTCACACATACATATTTCTCCTGTCTAACAGGTTCTCTTCTGATTCCGGGTTCCCCGAAAGAAACGATCGTAGATTACTTAGGCAGGGCAAAGAAACCAGACATGAGGTACATTTAATTATTTGCTGCCTTGGATCCAAGTTAAGGATCGAAAAAGAAAGCGAGTGTGTCTGCGTGATCACAATATGTTGACAATAAAAATGCCGATATGTTTACTATTCCTCGCCAGAAGTTCACAAGAACGTCATATTGCAGGATTTTGAACTCATCAGTAAGTTGAGTGTGAAATAAAGCTTCTCCAATAATGTCCCTGTAAGGCAGACTAAGTTAATTACTCGAGGGCTGAAGGAAGCTTAATGTATCTTGCAACCCGCCCCGAAGCTCGCAGACGTCCTCGAGAAGGGTCGATAGGGTTCGCTCATCATAGCGCTGGATGTCGGTGTTGGCGTGGTTACAAACATTACACGTGGAAAGGATGCGGTCCCCGAAGACAGAATGCAACCAATATCATCGCCGGGAGTCGGAAAACGGGTGGTAGAAGTCGACAGACCTGAATCACGTTGTACTCCTATATTCAACTTTCAAGCAGGTTCTTGGAGTGGCACATATATATATGGATGGTTATTAGATCCGAACAGAGGTAGACTCCTTCTTTGAAAGTTTATGAACGTCTTGTTCTGTTATCATTAAAAATGTCAGTGGCAGAGTAATAAGAATGAACTCTGGAACTCACGTATACCCCAAACATGCGACCGCAGATCCAAAAATTCTGTTTCCGCTGAATAAGTATCGGATTCTAGAAACCATCACTATTCACCCACCGACATGAAGGCCGTCATAAAGCTTCTTGACCTCAGCTCTAACACGCGAAATATCCTCTTTCGCAGCTGAGGCGTCTCTCAACGCCTTAAGGTCTTTCTCTACAGATTCTATCCGTCTAACATGTGCAGAGACCTGGAAGTATCTTTAGCATCACGGATATAACAGCAAGTGAATTAGCCCGACCTTTTCGGTGCTCTGTTTTAGCTCTTCTACACTAGCCTGTAGCGCGGCAGAGGCTTGTTGATATTCGTCTAAAAGGTGATATGCAGCGAGAGATGAAGCCAGAGAAAACCCAAACAAGAAGCCAACAATTCTGAAATACAAGCCTTGGATTTAAAGGGTGATGTGGTAATATTATTTGTGGAAATGCATACCCTCCACGGAATCCACCAATAGGTCGCTTCTGTACTTGGACTGTGCCGAGATTAGCTGAGGCTTCGTTTTTTAACATACTTGACGTGGTGATAAGACGAGCATTTGAGGAATGCGATAAATTCCTAGCTAGAGATAGACAGCGAAGGGAAGAGGCCATAGTGGGAGAGGTCAACACTGTCAACAGCGAACTTGCGATTGTTTCCGACGTGCTCGCCTAAACACGTGACGCATAATTTCAGTTCTCGCAACTTCGAATTCTGCCCAACTTATTCAACGCTCACTACATTCATCATCTCGCGCTTTCTCCTGTCGTTATACAGAAGCAACGGCCCTCTTGGATCTCCATATTTATCTACATTACGGCGTCGTAGTAGTATGATTAGGCTGATTTAAATCTCAAGCTTAACATCGATATCCAACTTATCATCCTGTCAACCTCCACCTCTTCAGCGTTACTTGTTCGCTACTCGCTCCGCGACTCCAATGGCTCCCAAAAGGAAAAATGAAGCAAATGCAGAAGAAACGACATCGCGTGAAAAGAAGAAATTAAAAATAACGGAAGCTCGAACAATCGCAGTCCAGTTTGCGACGCCTGGCGCATCTTCAACGTGCCCTAAGCCATCAAATGCTGTGACCACCAATAGTATATTGTTCTGTAATTCTATATAAATATCACATATATAACTTTGTGTCAGGTATGAAGGGGCTCCCAAGCGCAATTGACGTTGAGAAATTCGCAGAGGTGTGTCATCAGTCAGTGCATTTCAATGATTAGTGACCGGATATTATTTAGGCACGGGCTTTTGAAATAAATGCCATGCAAACCGCTATCAAGACAGCAGGGTGTGTACTTTGTCATTGGGATTCTACGTGTATTGTTTACATTTTCTAGCGCAAGCTCCACCCAAAGAGCATGGCAGGCTTTGCCTCGACATTTACGTCGGAGAGCAGCTAGCCATGATATTCGTCGCGTCCCTCTCAGGCTTCGGGAAAGAGCACGAGCTGAGGTCAGTTATAAATTCTCTGTACGATTCGCGGTATTCACGTCCAATTTAGATGGATCCAGTACGTAAGAAGGCTCTGGGACGTTCGATGCCCAAACGAGGCAAAGGAAAGCGTATAAGCCGGACTGAATCATTCTTGAAACGTCAATGTTTGTCTTATCTTTTCTCCTCTTCTCCTTTGACTGATGAGAGAGGTTAAGGTGACAAATATTGGTTGGAGACACATCTATGGCATGCAAAACGAATGAAGATGGAGAACATGTGGGGATATCGTCTGGTAAGTAAATGTTTTTGTCTTGATAGTTGCTGTAGCTAATATAAGATGTGCTTATGCAGGCTATGCATCCCACAGAAAAGGCATTTCGACCGTCACATCGCGCTTCTATTCATGGTTCAATCGTACATGACGCGTCTTATTACGCGCTTGTAGAATTAAAAGGGCCAGAATATATCATAATTCATATTTTGCAAACGTTTTGTGATCCACAGGGTCCGAGTCCTGGCTCAAAACGGTAGGAATTCGTGTATAAACATGTTACGCCGTTCTGAAGTCTTTTCCTTCGGATAGATATGTCGTTGGTTCTCGTGTGCTTGAAACACAATTGTATCAATTCAGCTCATATCCTTTCGATTTGATTGGGCCCGCAACTGTTATATGGAGGCCTTTGGTCGCACCATTGGTTGATGAAGTGGATCCTGTACTTCCGTCACAAAAAGCCCCCAAATCTACTGGAGCTTTCCAACAAAAACGCACTACTAAAGGCAAGGAGAAAGAATCTTCTAGCCCGAACGATCCCAAGCGAGCTCGAACCGTTTGGTTGCGTTTCCATCCCGTCATGTACGATGATGTCCTCGATACTCTCAAGGTTGCCACATCGGAAACCTTAAACAAGTTTCGTCCAGCTTCAGACAAAGATCGCGATGCTACCAAAGTTGATGTTGCTGATTTGCGGGGACAAGTGAACGTCTTTGAAATAATGGGACCGAAAGGCAACCAGATTCTGAAAGGTGCTTTGAATCCTGTGTCTAGTGAGACCAGAGAGGATTTCCGAAAGGTATGTCTATGTTGCAGGTATATATTCATGGCGGCTTCACCGTGATTATAGTTCTGGTCGTCACTATCCGACTTACAAACATCTGGATCGATACCTCGCGGCATGGTGATTGGCTTCAAAGTTGATGATCCACGGTTGAGGTAAGTTGTCTGGTCATATGTTCAGCTTCCTCCCATTCATTGGTGTCGATAAGATTCCCGCCAAAGAATGCTAAAGCTAAGGCATTGAGCCCTGGCCATGTTCCTGGGCCATTAGCCACATTTCCATCTGAGAGTCTGGCCACCAGTCAGCTTTGGGACGAACATATACGACTTGGTCTTAGTAAGCCAAAGTACAAGAAGAAGGACCTGGATGAACGACGAGCAAAGGTACACCCGATGCGTGTCTAATACTCAAAGGTTGATTTTGTGCTCATACCATCCCTATGTAGAATCTTGTCCCCGGGACACCTTTAAATGCACTTCGCCAGGACGACAGAGTCCCAGTTCTGTTGATCCAACGTTCACTTGAGCAAAGCACCGGCAATCCCGACACTCGATCTATCCATGGCTGGACACTCATCATTCCTACTGGGTGGTCGATGGCTTTCTTCAGCTCCTTGATATTTACTGGTACACGTGTGGGTGGTCAACGAGAGCGACAGACACAGGCCTTCGAAGCCGGAACACCTTACTTTCCGCGTGATTTCCCATTTACCCCGGCATACGAAACCTACGCCGAGGAGCGTATGAATGAGGAGAAGACAAGATGGGAGAAAAAGCCCCCGGCAAAACGAGTTAACTTCGAGAAGTTGGTCACTAAAAGTCCATGGAAAGCGGATTGGCGTGGAGTTCTTGGATTGAAATATGAAGAAGACCACGGGAGCGAGGGAGATGCTGCCCTGGTCACGACCCAACGGAATGCATTCGAAGTCACACAGGTCGACGAACCGAGTAAAGCTCGGCCATGGCTTCTACGGGGCTATGAGGTTCCAAATATCCTCTCTAGCATGTCCAAGATGTTCAATCACAGCGCTGCTCTTTTGTCTGAAATTAATAAACTGCGGCAGAAACGGCTGCAAGATCCTCTCAGTAACCAAATCAAAGCAGCAGATTTATTGGAGGGTGCTTTGGTATCTGTCAAAGCCATAATTTGTACTCGAGGAGCTCCGGAAGATCTAGCCATGATTTATTCCGTAGATGATACCGAAGCTAGACGGTGGATGAAAACTTTACAGAAAAGTTCCGGAAGTAACAACGAGTCTCTGGAGGTACACATTCACATTCCCGGTCACTCTTCTATGATTGACGACGCTGTGTAATTTAGCTGGCCAACGAAGTACCCAAGATAGAAAACCTCATTGGATATGTTACTACTGGACATTTTTCGCTATCGAGAGGTGAAGGCTTTGCTATCGGCGCCATCCCCTTGACCCGCTTACTCGAGTTGCAACAACAAGCTTCAAGGTTGGTCATTTCCTGTTTGTATCCATGCTTCGAACTCATAAGTGGTCTATTGTCTAGGCTACATCCTAACCGTAATGCTGCTTCATCACAGTCCCCGCCCCTGCTTGTGAAGGTTCGGAACAGGAATGGTCATCAGTGTCGGGCTGCGCATCTTGAGATTCTTGCAGTCTAAACTAAGAGTTATACTACTGAGCAAGAGGCGTATATATAGGAGTATGATTACAATATGGACGACAGTACACTTTCAGATTGTGATTTCTACGGATGAGAGTGTGGGGGCAAGAGATGAGTCCAGAAGTCGAAGGAATGCCTAGGTAATAAATATAAGTAAAGTGGGCTATAGTGATCTGGGCACGACGAATAAGTAACACAAAGAAAAGGAATAAGATGGTAGATTATCCAATCTTCCATTTATCTACAGCAGCCTGTACTAGTCTGCCCATCTCCATCCTTGCTTGTTTCTTCGCACTGTCAGTGATCCCTTCGAGTGCATCCAAAGCACCGGGCGACGTTTGTAGAGGGTCGAACTCGATGACATGACCATCCTTTGTTGGGATAGCCACCATGGCAGAAAATGACCGAGTATGCTTCTGTGGCGGTCGGGGAGTGGCGTCCGATGGTAACTGGGGCTGTGAAGGGAAACGAAACGCTGGATGCATCTGTCCCTGAGGGACTATGGGTGCGTGAGACTGCGAGTTGTCTCGAGAATGCAACGATGATGCTGTCTGAGAGGACGCAGTATAGAAGCTCGTTTGGGAAACTGTCCGTGAATGCAGTCCACTTGACATAGCGACGGATGGATCGCGGCGGATGATGATGCTACTTTTCGTACGTTTAAGTGTCCGTGGTACACCTCCTTGATCAAAATCCTCTTGTATATCGCTATCGTCGGTCTCTCCCATTTCGACTCCCCTGAACCATCCCAGTCCGAATTCATAAGGGTTTGCGAGGGGAGAGCCATTGACGCTTAACATGTTTTCGTCCTTTCTGGGTAACCGCATAGCTGTTGACGGGTCACCATTCCGGCCGGCCGGATATGCTGGCGTTTTCGGAGGGAGAGTGGGGTTAAAATTTGAGGTCGACGGAACGCGTTGGTGTACTACGCCATTTAATGGTCTTGTTAGCGGGTTTTTCACAGGTGAGGTGGGTCTCGACGGTGGGCGAGGGTTATATATTGAGGATGATGCGTTGAATGGAGGTCTTTGTTTCTGAGGGCTAGGTGAAGGAGCTGGTATACGACCCATTGTCCGTGACTAATCAACGGTTAGATGTAAATTGTTTTGTAGAGAGCATAGATGACGTACTGTGCTAGGAGTCTTTTGAACAGATTGTAGACGTGCTCGCTGTGCTGTTCCAGGGCCTGTTGAAGAACCTGGAACCTTCTTAGGAGACATTGATGGTATGGTTCGAGCTGAAACAGCATCAGTGGTGACGCATGAACGTGTTAGAAGAGACAACATACCATTTTTCGTGGCTCGTAATGACTCCTCTTTGGAACCTGAGGTTTCGCTCTCAACTTCCTGGTTTGCCACCCATTTCCTCTTCCTCATGCTCTTATCAATCTCTCCCAGACTGGAGTCTCCACCCGCAGCAGCTAGCCTCTCCTTCTGGAATCCCCTCAAAGCCGCCTGGACGTTTCCTTGGTATTTTTCACCGAATTCGCGCATGGTCATCGAGCGTACTTGTTTAGGAATACGCGATACTTGGCCTTCTTGATGTATAGCAAAATTCTCGAGACGATCTGTAAGCCATGCTTCGAACTGGCGTGTCCGATGTGCGACTAAGTAAACATCAGATTGTATTTATGCTGTAGTTTAACACGGCTACAGTGTACGAACCTTCAATGTCGAGGTTGGCGATGAGCTGCCTCTTCTCCTCGCCATTGTACTTCCTGTTCGAGGTCGGGGGATCCATGGCTGGTCGTCGTCGTGAACGATGCGAATGCGATGCTTGTGGGTATAAACAAACCGAGCCAAGGTACAGACGGCGCGACGAAAGCAGCCAAGTCACGTGGTACGCGTTATATCTGTTGTCGAAAAATATATCGTTCGACTCTACCCCGCTTTTGTGGTCAGTCCCCCAAACCTTCCTCCCACCCATCTGCCCCGTCCTCGACGTCTCCAGCCGTTGTTTCCCTTATTTTCAGCACATACTCACCGGCACACTCACCTGTTTCTTTAATAATGGCTCAGCGCAAAGAGCAGTACCTTGTAATCGGTGGAAGCGGTTTCGTCGGCAGACACATCGTCCAGCAACTTCTTGACCGCGGAGATTCAGTTTCGGTCTTTGATATCGTTCAAAGATATCATGACGTTCCCTTTTACTCTGGCGACATTACTGACGAGACGCAAATCGCTGATGCTCTTAAAAAAGTACCTCTCTTACCTAGCTATCATCCCTTCACACTTATTGACGTATCAATTTCTTCTAATAGAGTGGAACGACATGTATTATCCACACTGCATCTCCCCCGGCTGGCTTGAACGACTCTGCCCTCTACTTCAAGGTGAACGTCGACGGAACAAAAGCTGTCATTGCGGCAGCGATTGCTACTGGTGTCCGAAAACTTGTGTTTACCAGCTCAGCTGGTGTCGTATTCAACGGTGACGACATAGTTAACATCGACGAACGTGTTCCTTTCCCCGAAGTACCAATGGATGCATACAACGAGTCGAAAGCAAAAGCTGAAGATGCCGTTCTCGCTGCTAATGGCAAAAATGGTCTATTGACTGTCGCTCTCCGACCTGCTGGAATCTTTGGGTATGCTCACTGAACGTTCTTCGGGATATAAGTTTACTGATTTCTGATTAGCCCTGGTGACCGCCAAGTCATGAGCGGTCTCTACCAAGTGTACGAGCGTGGGCAGACCCACTTCCAAATTGGTGATAACACCAATCTCTTTGACTGGACGTATGTTGGAAATGTCGCCCGTGCCCATCTCCTCGCGGCAGATAAACTTGATGCCCCACCTCCATCTCCACCCCTATCCACTCTCGAGACGCCCCCTAGAACTCTTCAGGAAGTACCTACTATGAATTCCGCCGAAGTCGAACTCGTATGCACACCCCTCCCTTCCATTGACCTTACTACTGGCACACACAAAGTGCCTACATGTGAAGCGCGTCCTCTAGGCCCATACGTTACCCCTCCTGCCAACGCCGAAAAGATCGAGGCTGCATTCAATGATCCGAACCCTGGACCGTCTAACCGCCCAGTTGTACGAACACGTTTCGACCAGTTCGCGGACATTTCAGTGAAACGTGCCAAGCTGCGTAACCCGGAAACTTCACCTCTTCAGGTTGCTGGACAAGCTTTCTTTATCTCCAACGGCGAGCCATGCTACTTCTGGGACTTCCCTCGGACAGTATGGCATCAACTTGATGCATACTTCCCCGACAAGAGACAGAAGCGTGGTGTGATCGCACTCCCAAAGATCGTCGGAATGGCGGCAGCTTCGGGCTCGGAGTGGTTTGGCTGGCTAACAGGCAAGCAGCCTACATTCACCAGGTTTAAGGTCACTTTCAGCTGCGCCACGAGGTGGCACAACATCGAGAAGGCACGGAGAGTACTTGGGTATGAGCCTGAAATTGGTGTTGAGGAAGGTGTTAAGCGAATGGTCGAGGTATGTTCTTACCCTTCAACTTTAAGAACTTCACTAATCAGTTTCCTAGTGGTGGCATTCGGAGTACGCCGCAGGTAACCACAAACAGGCACATTAATATTGTGGTTTGGGGATTTGTGTTCTAGGATCAGTTCTTTTCTCTATCTCTCTAGCTTCGTATAATATATTATCCATATCACATACCTCAGCACTGGATTCTCTATTCATCGCTATTATGTACACACTGGCACAGTTACGTTCCCAAAATATACCCCGCTCCGGGTTCCCGGTGAAGAATGCAGTTCCGCTGATAAGATAACAAATATCAATATGTATCATCATGACTTCGTCCCTCTTCCCAACGCAGACGCCTTCGTACATCCTCTCCTTCCAGTTCTCTTCGTGGTATGCCACTTTCGCGAATGCGACCATAAAATCGACCATAATCCGCCCCCTCTCCAAAGAGTTCCATGAATATCTAGACACCGACGGAGTATTCGTTCCCGAGGGATCTGAAGACGTGTTGGTATCTTCAACACAATAATCTACCTGGCAGCCGATTGCTCATGCTTGAACCCCTATCAATAGGCCTGCTGAAAGCACAATTTCTGACGATGAAGCTGAAAGTGATGACGATGAAGAGGAAGGAAAGCACTACGCGTTCCCTGTACTCGACCAGAAGATCAGAGAGTGCATTCAGGAATACGGAGCAGTCTTCCCAAAACTCAACTTCTCGTCACCCAGGGTGAGTTCTGTACGAATTCAAGCTAAAAAACCAATTAAAAAGCTGGAAATTTTTAGGATGCAGCATGGGTTCTCCCCGCATCCTCCCCACTAAAATGCACCACTCCAGCTGAAGTCTACCTCCTGCTCAAATCGTCCGACTTTATCACACACGACATCAATCCAGATACCGTGTTTGAAGGCTGTAATATTGAGTCTCTACCTGAAACCCAACGACCAAAATATGAACTGGAACTTATCCTTCGCAAGTGGTACCCTGTCGACCGGAGTCGGGAACTTCGATGTTTTGTACGAGAGAACAAGTTGATAGGTGCGCAGTTCTACTTCAATGCGGGTGGAATTGGTTTATTGATGTTTGCGTAGCTATATCCCAGCGCGATCTAAACTATTATGACTTCTACAATGAGCCAGCTACGCAGGAGAACATCATATCCAGTTTAAAACGTTTCTGGGGGGAAAAGATTAAGCCCAAGTGGGAGAATCATGAAGATTGTACGTCCTTCTATCCATTTATACCAATTCATATCTGATTGCACATGTTATAGATACCTTCGACTTTCTTCTAACACGCGACCTCTCTAGAGGGCATATTCTTGACTTCAACCCTTATTCTCCAAAAACGGATCCATTGTTGTTCACTTACGAAGAACTACGCGATCTACTCACATCTGATCAGGTGCTTCCCGATTTCCGAGCGATAGATTCGCGAGCACATCCAGCTGCAAGTTCGAATGCTCCACTTCACCAGCACAATATGATACCATTCGAAGCAGTGAGCATGAGCAGTGGTAAAGATATCGAGGATTTCGCGGAAAAGTGGAAAGAGAGTATAGCTGAGAGTATGCTGCCTCGTGATGATGCTTGAGGAATTCTCCGGTACATACTATGCATAACTCAATTTACGCGGCTGAAGTATAAAAAGGTCATTATTATCGTCGTCTCCGACTTTTTCTACTCCAGTGCACCGATTGCACTACACTACGTATACTATGTCATATATAAATGCTAAGGGGATATCATCAAAATGCTCTAGATCCAAATCCGGCCAAAAATGAAGCAAGGGGGAAATATCTACTTGTCAACCTCGACTCCCGAGTCGCTGGGGGTATCAGCGAAGACGGGGCGCATCTTGGCGAGGCCATGAGCATTCTTGAAGAAAACGACGTCACCCTCATCCTCAACGAACTTGCATTCCTTGAAGACGCGGTAGACCTCAGCCCAGCCTCCTGGGGCGCCCTCGATATGGATGCCAAGGCCGCGGAGACGTTTCTTAAGAGCAGTAGAGGCTTCCCATCTGCAATGAAAACTATTAGATATATGAATACATTTGAATGATAGTAAAAGACATACGCATGGTAATGAGGAATCTTGCTAGAGACGTGGTGTAGGACGTGAGTTTCGGAGATACCGTTAGTAGCGTGCGCTCCGAGCCATGCCATGACGCTCCCAAGGTCACCGAGAAGGCTGCGGTCAAGGGTAGCGAGAGCACCACGGGGGAAAGTGAACTCGGGAGCGCGGTAGTGGGGGAGAAGGGGGTCGGTGTGCTGGAGGAAAGTGATCAGGACCAGCCAGTGGTTAACCCAGAGGTAAGGGGCGACGTAGGCCTTGAAGACGGTGAGGAAACCCCAGTGGTTGACGGAGGCACCGAGCACGGCCAACCATGTAAGGATACCGACGTTGGACATGATAATCTGGTTGCGCTGGTGAGGTGCAAACATGACCGCCTCAGGGGTGAAGTGGTTGGTGCCCTTGGGGTAGCGCTTCTGGCCAGATGCATTGGTAAGGATGTATGCGATCCATCCACCGAGCTGTTATAAAATTTTAGTTACTTCCGTTCACTAACTTGAAAGATAAAATAGCGCTGACCAGATAAGTGGCCGGTCCAGTTATAGCACCGATAGGAGAGTCGCCAAGAGCCTCCCACAACTCCTTCTTGACCTCAGCAGTCACACGGGCACCGAGAATATCTTCACGAGTGGGATCCAGAGGGGGGAGGCCGCAATCTGAGCGGGTATGGGGGACGAAGACCTGGTCCTGGGTGAGATGACCAGTGGAGGCATGGTGCTTAGCATGGGTGATTTTCCACGAGTAATACGGAACGCCAACACTGCAGAAAAATCAACAAGAAATCACATGTTAATTAAATACCCCAAAATATAGATATCTAAAAATAACTCACGCAGAGTGGAGAATCCATCCAGCGAAGTTGTTGATCGCCTTCGATTCTGAGAAAGCCGAGTGCCCGCATTCGTGTCCAATAACCCAGATACCTGTCAGGAAGAGTCCTGCCCAGAAGGCGTAGAGCGCCCAGATTGAGAAACGGACGAAGGTGTAAAGACTTGGGTAGGGCAGGGAAATCGTCTCCGGGTTAACGAAGGTCTCGAGAAAAGAGGCTCCCTTGTAGAGAGAGATAATAACAAAGAGATCCCAGATGCTAGTGACCAAATATTAGACGCGCGTGGCTTGACAAAGGAGATGACACATACACGTAGAGCGAGGACCTCAAAGCCGACCGCCTAAAGCAGTGGGCTCTGCATAGTCGAAGTTGTCAGTGGCACGAACTGGGTTCTAAAAGGTAACATCTACTCACGGAATCGAATCCAACAACTCCTTGATAGTGATGTCGGGGACCACATATGTGCCCTGCTCAATGACAGTAACGTCCGAGGAATCTTTGGGTGCCATTGCTCTGGTAACACCGAAACTTCAGTCCTGGAATGGAAAGAGTGTGGTGTAGGGAGAGGTAACTAACGGACTGGAGGCAGCCCGAGATATGTGTAGGAAAGTGGAGGATACCAGAGGAACCTGAAGAACAGACAAAATGCTGAAATATTGACATTTTATGGGGAAGACTATGATCGGAGATTGCCGATAACTTTTTTTGCTTTGGGGCGGATGTGACTGGTTCATCCTCGACGCGCTCCGGCCATTTTCAGGTTCGCGATCTCGGGGCTGCAATTATCACGATATTTTCGCTTATCTATTTGCTTTTGCACTTATTTCTCATTATCCATAATCCAACGCTCACTAAGCCTTACCCATCAACTAGAAACGACTCCCCACCATCTACTTTCCCCCAATCTTTTGTGCCAATGAACCTTTGCGCCGTTTCCCCACTCCAACATACCGCAGTCACCTACTCCTAACCGACGCGTCTCGTCGCGACCATGCTACATCACAACATCAATTCATCGGCCTCAACCACGCTATATATTGACGCGTAATGATCCTTTGGAATGCAGCAGTCTACAACAACATGTACATTGTCCATATGCAAGAAAAGAACACCGAATACAGTTGATAGCTTGTATGATACATCTTGAATATGATATGATTCTTCTTGTCTTTGCCGTTGATTAATGGAGCACTGTAAGACGCTCTGCCAGCCCCTCCAGGAAAGCAAATCCATCCTATCTCCCACGTCAATTACATGAAGCAATTATGAGGGGGATTCTTACCTTGGTGACCGTACGCCCAGCGCTTTTATTCGTAACCCGTCCAAAGTCGTTGACCATCGCAGCCAGCGCCTTGTTGTTCGTGGCCTGGCCAACTTCTCGCTTCAATCTCGCAACAACACCCAACTTAATATGCGCGGGTTCCTTCTCAGGGATTGGCTCGTTATTTACAGAGCGTGTCCTTGATGTCCTGCAGAGTCATGAGCAATCAATGTGTGTCAGAGGGTACCATCCAACATACCTCATAGGCTGAATGAACACCGAAGGATCTTCTAGTTGCTTGTACAAGACGTCGAGGAAATGGAAGGCCTCTTTCGTCAATGTCCTCGAGCTGTTGCTCTGCATCACCTCGATGAACTCGTGCACTAGCTTAGATAGTCCAGCATTGTCAGTAGCTTGTGATGCCCTACGAGCGAGTTTCTCCAATCGATGCGCTTTCGGTGTAAGAAAAGGAGGAGGTATCGAATCGCCTTCAGAGCCGCTGCTAACCACAATAACATCCTTCTCTGATGGCTTCTCGGATTGCTTCCCTGAGACAGCTTGTGCGTCTTTCTTGGCCTGGCGCACTGCTTCTTGCACGTTTGTTCGATCCCCAAGAACTTGTTGTTCACCAAAATTCAGTTTCCCAAGATCATTCAAAATGCCCTCCATTTCGTCTGCATTGACAGCTGGTGTGTGACGACGGGGTGTATTCATCGACTTGGGTATCGGTGCCTGTGTATTTCATCAGTCAAACTTGCACGTACGTGACTAGCTTGTACTTACAACAGGTGCAGGTGGTGGCCAGACAAATTCATCACTATCGGGATATCCTTGGTCCACTGCGAGGTCGCGGAATTCTTGTTTCCAGCGAGTGTAGTTTGGACAATCCTTGAACTTTAGAGATCGAGAGTAATGTAAGAATTCTTCGAAGACGTCAGGCAGACCGCGGCAGAGATCTTCTGGGCGTGCAGCTCTCTTCTCTGCCATGAGACGGTTGTGTGCATCCGTGGTCTTCGGAACGCCGTTTCGTGTCCAGCTCAAACCGCGGGGAGTGAGTAGATGAATGAACATTAACGCGGCGGCTTCGAGATCATCGCGACGTGAAGGAACTGTAGAATGTGAATCAGATTTGCAAATACATTATGCTGTCGTTCCTCTAGCTCACCCTTTCCACGACAATGTACATTCACAGAGCTAGAATAGTCAAATTAACGGTATTCTTCAGAGCACACAAATGTACTCACCTAAACCAATAGTTTCCAATGAAGTCGCGTTTCACCTTACTATCTGGAATGTGTCGGTTCGTGTAAGGATCGATATACCGTTTTGAGAATCCAAAATCAATCATATAAATTGTTTTCTCGTTGGGCGGCAGTCCGATAACACAGTTTCCCAGTTGAATATCACGATGTAGTACCCCCCGGTTGTGCATCAGCTCAAGCCTGTCGATCTAATAGAATGGATCTCCCTCAGCTGCCCAACATCGGAGGGTTGAACTTGGTAGACTGACCACTTGTTCGGCGATAGAACACACACTCCTTAAATCCAACACTTCTTTCCCATTCTTCCTGTATATGTTGTCCAGGCTTGCTCCTAACAAATCGATGGCAAGATAGTCCCATTCGCCTTGTACACCAGCTGCAAACAGTCTAGGCATTCCTTTCGCTTCTTGAAGCAACGGGTATAGATGGCGCTCATAACGATTTGTTGGACATTCGTGGTTAACATGTTGGACTTTGAGCGCAACGACTTGGCCTGTGTGGACGTGTGTTGCACGGAAAATGGATCCTAATTATCGGGGAAGTTAAGTACGGAACGATACGTTTTGACAATACAGAGTAGCAATAAATGTAACACACCTGAATAACCAGAACCAAGATTCTCGTTAAGCCACCAATTTGCAAGCACGCGTGGTATCTCTGGCTGGCGCTGTTCAGAAGCTTGCGACTCTTCATCGCTCGAAAATTCGGACTCGTAGGAGTCCACTGAACCGACGTCAGACCCAGAATCGGATATAGTCATGGTATGTAGTGGTTATCGAGGAAGGTATGTTGAAAGATAAGGAGGCACGTTTCCGATGTTTGACGCGTCCTGGAGGAGTAGAATAATTATCAAGATATTCTAGGTATAAAGCAAGGGGCGCGAATTGAACGAAGCAAAGTGGCGGGTTGTGGGCGATAGACTTGTGCGATGGTTTTGGATCTACAGCGAAGAGGACCCCAGCTGCATGGATATGATGGAACTGGTGATAGATGGCTGCGAAAAGCTAGCAGTCCGAGTGTGTCGTGTATATTGCCTCGGTCTTCAGCAGCGCCCATCCATATGTTTGCAACGCGTCTGTCACGTGATATGTTCAGACACGTGCGCGTTAATTACGCGTCGTGACGCGGCTCGCGCAGAGTTGGTGCTCAAATCCTCCAGAGCAACCCAGGGTGCTCACTTGCGAAGTAACGCTGGTTCAGACATGGCTCGATATTTACGATCCAAAATTACCAAGTTCTCGGAGCCGGATAGCACAGCGTTGATGTTTTATGAAAGATGGAAGATGAAGAGACATGAGTAGTACACGCTGCGCGACGGCGTGCGCTAATTGTGATCGCTTCGACGCGGAATATCTTAGACGCACGGAAGATTGAATTAAACTAGACTGATACTTAATTCACGCCTTTGTTTCGGATATGTGAGCTTCGATAGCACATTTCTGCACCTGAGTGCAGAATCCGACTGGTTGGTTTCTTGTGGCGCTAAAAGGGGTCAGCGTTTGTCTGATACAAGACACTGAGAAAACATTTTAGAAGCTTCGATCGAATGGTCACCTAGCAGGTACACTCCTTAATTGTACTTCTGCCTCGTTGCTATCATATCCACGAATACGCAGTCTTCCATTTCAACGCCACCTCAGAGAAATGCGTCTTAAACGACAGCAGTGGGTCCTGGCAGTACGATTCCGCCGGACACCTGAGCGATTTCTTTGCAGAACACTGGATCAAATTTCCGGATACTTCATTGCATAAACACGCTTACCCCTTCTTTGCTGGACTTCGGAAGTATTTACTGCGTGTGGGGGTCCTCACGATGACCACGATTCAAGTGAATCCTTATAACGCACAAATTCCAAGAAATGAGCGCCAGAAGACCATAATTATTGAGAGTATTAGTACAATTTTTCTCCGCAAGGAAATTTCTTCATGAGCTCGAGAAGGAAAGCCATATGGATGTCGCATTTTTATAACGTGTTTGTGACTGAGATGCTGAAGAATAAGAGAGCTGAGCTAGTGACTTAGAACGAATAGCAGTGTCATGCTTAAATTCGACAAATTAACCATCCGCACGTGCAATACTGGTGGGATATGATGATAGTTTCTCAAATTGGTGGTCAAGCAGAAAGATGGAGAGCGCTACACCACAAGTCGCCTTGAAGATGTAGTCAAATAATGGCAAATATATCCCATCCAATCAGATCAACCAATCGCAATTCGCAAGCAGGAACCCCGCTTGGGAGCGTTCGGTATTTACTTTCACGCTCAACTCCAACGTTGAACTCGTCCAGACCCATCATTTACCCTTCTCCTGTTCTTCTTTTCGTCGAGCCACTCGAAGAAGCTTTGTAGATGCTGATAAGCAAGGTCCAGAATCTCGCGAAGACTGGGGCATCAGCTACTACAAGGGTTGAAGTTAGTGAGGGCACACAGCGTAATGATAGTTCCTTTAAGCATTTACCCAACATCAATTACTATCTTCCAAAGATAGTTGGGAAGGTACAGGAATTCTGTTGTAAAACTGGGATTCGTGAATTAAAGAACCCTCACTGAACTCTCAGCAGACCCAAAGACACGAGTTCTCTCAGTGTTCGTGAAATACTCAAACTACAGCAACAGTTTTAAGCTCCCTCATGAAAAGCACCAATCTTCCAGCCAATCAAACTAAAGTGGGACGGCCGCCTTGAATGCGCTCAATCTAGGCCAACCTCGTTGATTGGTCTATACGCGCCAAAAATAGCATCTTCGCGATAATAGATTTAACCTGGCCATCGTCAGAACTTGGTCAGAGCCTAGGTCAGAGCATATGACTTTCCGCTCGCCACAGTACATAAGCTGAGACTCCTCCACTGTCTCCTTCATCCAACATCCACTTTTAAACCGTTTCTCTCGCCACACTCTCAACTTCACTGAGATGACAAAAGACGCAGAGGCTCTTCAGGCTGAGGTCGACCGTCTTCGTCTCGAGGTGCAGACGCTAGAGGCATCCCACGATGCCCAGAAGATTACCGTTGGTAACTATCTCTTGACCCGGCTGGCGCAGTTGGGCGTAACTGTTTGTGGCTTTGTCCGTCCTAATCTGCACAAGCTGATGACATCATATTCCAGTCGATGTTCGGCCTACCTGGCGATTTCAATCTGGGCTTCCTCGTAAGTCCTGAAATTGACGTTGCTGTATATCATCCTAACATGACGTTAGGATTTGGTCGAAGACCACCCGACGATTGACTGGATTGGTAACTGGTGCGTTCGTTTTATATTTCACCTCCATTGATGCTAATAACAGAATAGCAACGAGCTTAACGCAGCTTATGCTGCAGACGGCTATGCTCGCGTGAAAGAACACTCCATCGGAGTCGTCACTACGACGTACGTTTTCATATTTTGTTTCCCCCCCCTTCTTTCTTATAATTTCAACTAGTTTTGGTGTTGGTGAGCTATCTGCTACTAATGGCATAGCCGGTGGTATGTGAACTTGATCAGACGCAATTTCTTTCCACTAAAGCATGTATAGCTTTCTCCGAAATGGTTCCCGTTCTTCATCTTGTCGGAGTGCCTAGCACAGTCCAACAGAAAGCGCGTCCCATTCTTCACCACACCCTAGGTGATGGACGGTAAGTCTGCGGCAAATGTCTATGGCATTCTCTGACACATCCACAGCTATGACGCGTATGTGAAGGCAGCCAGTCAGTTCTCAGTCTATCAAGCAATAATAATGAACAAGAACGATGCTCCCATTCAAATTGACCGTGCCTTGACAGAATGTATCACCTTGGTGAGTTTTAGTTAGTTGACATTAGAACATATCCTAATCAATCCATCATAGGCCCGTCCTGTCTATATGACGCTTCCTACAGATATTGTTTATCAGGAAATTGGGTCGCAGCGGCTTCTTACACCATTATCACGCAGTCCACCACTTAATGATCCTGCTACCGAAGATTTTGTTATTGAACTCATTCATCAGCGAATCAAAGAGGCAGAAGGAGACGTCGTCGTTCTTGTGGATGCCTGTGTCATTCGACACGATGTGAAGCAAGAGGTTTTTGATCTACTGAAAAAGACTGGCTTCCCGGTATATGCTGCACCAATGGGCAAAAGTTCTGTTGACGAAAATTATAGCCGATATGGAGGAGTGCGTTCCCCCCTCTCCTTTCGAATACACCTTTCTCATTTCACTTTTTCAGATTTATGTTGGCTCCATCACCCACCCCGATATCAAGGGGAAAGTGGAGAATGCTAAGCTCCTCCTCTCGATTGGTTCATTAGCAAGTGACTTCAACACCGGCAACTTTACATATAGGATTTCCACTCGCCGCCAGATTGAGGTAAGTTATCTGCCAATACATGTTCAACTATGCAGTCGAATTGACATCCCGATGTCCTGTAGCTTCATTCCGATCATACAAAGGTCCAATTTGCTCGCTTTGAGGGTATTGGCATGAAGCGCATGCTACCGAAGCTGACTGAACGCCTCAAAGAATTCTACCCCATCGGCAGCAATATTGAGGTTCCGCCTTTCATCAAGCAGCTACCTAAACAAGATACACCTGTTATCTCGCATCTGTGGTTCTGGCCACGTCTGAGCTTCTTCTTCAAAGAAGAGGATGTCATTGTGACAGAGACGGGTATGTCGGTTATGCGGACACTTATGGGTCCTTACCCTTATATTCTACCATTCTTTAGGAACTGCTAACTTCGGCATCCTTGACATACCCCTCCCTGCAAAATCGATACTTGTCAGTCAAATTCTATGGGGAAGTATTGGATGGTCAGTGGGCAGCTGTCTCGGTGCTGCTCTGGCTGCTCGTGATATCAACATGGGACGCGTGATTCTGTTCGTGGGTGATGGCAGCTTGTATATTTTTGCATTCGTTCTCCGACTATTATCTCATTCGTTTTGTCAACAGGCAACTAACCGTCCAGGAATTATCGCCGATGATTCGCAAGGGCCTCAGGCCCATCATATTTGTGCTCAATAACAAGGGCTACTCTATCGAACGATACATTCATGGGAAACACAGGTCTGTCAGCGCTTTGCTGTTATCCAACATTGTACTAACGCATTTGTTTAGGAAATATAATGATATTTCCGAATGGAATTGGACCAGTTTGTTGAAGGTTCTTGGCGATCTCGACGGAACACTATCGCGAACGTACACTGTACGTACCAAGAAGGAGGTTAGCGATCTCCTGGACAACCCTACATTTGCGAACGCGGATAAAATTCAACTGGTGGAAGTCATCATGGATGCTCTCGATGCTCCACGCGCGCTTGAAGTTCAGGCTGAACTTACTGGGAAGGGCAACGCATATGCTGGAAAATAAATTGATTTTGCAAATTATTTGTAAGATAGGCAAATGTAGAGGAGTGCTATTCCTATGTACACCAGTTTGTTTAACTTCATTGATGTACAAGATATAACTCATTAGTCAGACTTGCGACTAAGTACATGTATGTGAAATTACATCAACCCCTCGGTGGGAGCTACTAGCGTGGTTCTAGTTAACGTTTCACATACAACAATTGTCCGAATAACTGGAGGGATAATTGTTGTAGGCTCAAAATCGGGTATAGACGACTTATCAACGGAGCTATACGTCTGCGACCTGGATATATCCCCTGTGTATGAATCAATAGGATGATCAAAGAACCTAGGCTTTCCTATATCATAGGCGTCATATGCATAGGGAAGTGCATCATCAGATGTTCCAGGAAACAAATCATCCACTTGCAAAACGAAGTTACAGCGATCTTTCACTAGTGAGCAACAACACGATCCGTCGAGGCTGGCCGGATCGTCCCCTGACAACTGCAGCGAGTTTAAATACTGATGGTATGTAGATCTCATGTAGACTCGCTCTGGTGAAGGGTTGGAAGGCGAGGATAGGACCTTTCCAGCAGAAATTTCATGTAATGACTGGGATGAGCGGTCCGATATGTGGACGACTGGGCGAGATAGCTCGTCAATGAGAAACTGAATCGGCCTCTGTAGTTCCAACAACGATGGAGGAGACAAAGAGGGAACATATGTACAGCTGGGCGACTGCAAGATCCTATCCTGAGCTCGCGGTGACTGCGTGTACTTGTGATATGCAGAGAAGTCATTTCGTGTGTTTTCTGCTGGCGTAGGAGGTAAAGGGAGAACTCGAGGAAGAAGTACCTTTCATGTAGGAAGAGAAACCAATCAGTCAACTCAAGCACCCAACATACAGGTCAAAATACGCACAGAAGAATGGTCATTGCTGACAGTCGATTCTTGTAACAGTGTATATGGTCGACACCCACATATATCAACACGTTCGGCCTGCTTACATGGAGATAATGCAAGAGCAAGGCTGATTGCTTGTACAAAGAGATATACTGTCGAGAAAGTGTGAAGCATTGATCCTAAATGTTGACCTTTCTGAAAGGACTCGCCGTCGTGATATATTATTGCGAGATCCGACACGCAGCAACATACAGGAACATCGGAACCAGCACGGAAGTGCAGAAGCTTGAAACATGACAAAAACGAGGTAACAACGAGGATAACTTGTTGGCGCGGGCTGGTTACTGTGATTTCCAAAAGGTTGACCAGATGTTCGGAATATACTGAGTAAAATGATCAAGGGCATACGTAGGATATCCTGAGAGCATCGCCAAACGAGGCAACTATGTTTATTTCAAAAAGCCGAAGCCATAGGAGCATACATATAAAGGTCCAGTTCGGCTCAACAATATACTATACTCAGCGAGCGAGTAACATTCAATAAGGGTTTAATCATGTCGAGCTGTTTTTTGGGTATGCGGATATTGGCAATATGCATCAGCTATGAATATGACAGTCCATGTCCCTTAAAGAATGCAGAAAGATTAGATGATGACAACAAAAGGAAAGGAGAAACATGCACCTTCCATAGATGCAGTAATGGTATGGATGTTCGAACCGATATTAGAAATTGTCTTAGTTTCTAAAAGCTTGCCCGGCCTTCCGTCCTTAGAGCCCAACTCAGAGCGTTGATACGTGAATGTAAACGGTGGCTCGCCGCGGAAAGTAAAGATGATTTCAGCTTGATCACCTACATGCGTTCAATTAGTCACTATCAGCGAGTGCTATTGGTGGATGATATATTATACCTTCAGTAATATCTTGGTAAACCCTTTCTCCACGGGCAACAGAGGCAGATGGAAGAGAGTGCACCATATAGCGCATGTTTGGAACGATGGGTCGGTTAACACCCTCATGTGTTATGGAAGTGATCACGAATTCTCCAGGTGTTGTTTGAGATATTGCGAATGGAGACGCCTTTGTTTCCTTTGCGAAAGACTTGCCGTTAATACGGTACCTAGGATAAAGTATATATATGAGACTATGGATTGATAGCGACTGTGGAAACGGACAAACCCAATTGTCCAAGGCGAAGTGCCATCCAAATGAAATTGGGAAATATCACCCACGCAAATGTGCTCTCGATGGTCGTGCGGGGTGATACTTGCAATGGCAGAAACATCGACATAGATGGATCTGAAACTGGGGTCAAACCCGGTCTGTGTAAAACCAGATGCGTCCGAGACTGATTCGATAGTGACGAGATGAGATCCAACTGCCTTGAAGCCATAAGAAGGCAAACTAATCTTCCACAAGTGAGAGAGGATAGTAACCATCATAGTTTCTATCTCTCTCGTAGTAAGACTTTTGATAGAAATCTGCACATTAAATGGCGGCACTCCTTCTAGGATGAGCACGCCTCCCGTCGACGATGCATCCAAAGGAACAAATGCGTCCATCAAGTGGTAAGCTAGTCGATCCACAGTCTGGAATCGAGAGGAAGGGCGAACAAAGACTTGGTGTTCCATAACAAGCTGTGCGTCTGCCGGAATGACAGAACCTCCCTGCTTCGTGAGCGGATAATTGACATCACCTATCTGTTCTACAAAATAGAAGACCCGGCTTGCTTGTGAAGTTTGTAGTTGAACTTGCAAAGGTGATTGCGCAACGTTGAAAGTCGGATGATACGATAAGCTGCCACCATCCGAAACAGTCTTTACTACGATATTAAGGACGACTTGAAATGGTGCACGACCTGAAGAACCGTAGAAAGATCAGCACTCGTATTCACGACGCGGATGGGTCACAAACCGATTAGGTTGATGTATGCGTATGCCTCTGCAGCTTGGCATAAAGGTTGTAAAATGTGGGATCGATTATAAGCGTCATAGCTTGAAGAGGTTTGTGCTGATAAAGTCGCTACTGGTTTAGGAATCCAATCAACTTTGAAAGTAGACTGATTTCCGGTAACAACTCCGATACACCGAGAGTCGGAAACCTATTATCATAATCACATAAGCATGATGATAACGAGAATTCATCAGAATTGTTACATCGACTAGTTCATACAGGCCATTTTCTGAGGCATGGATGTATTTAGCTGCGTCAGTGACAGTAGTAGTCAAAACAAGCTGTCTTGCTTCTGCACGACGGTACCTGATACGCCAAGGCTATAATATAATAGTAAGTCATGTTTGTTCTCTTCGAAAGTTGAGGATAAATCTCTTACACCATGTCCAGTTAATTGTAGAGGAAGTTTTGCAGACACTCCTTCCAGGATGTTAATAAAGCGGTCCGGTCCTATAAAAGAGGCCGTGGGCTGACAGTAATGCGCATGAGCAGGAAAGCATTCGAATATGAACATAAACGAACTTTGTCTGTATGTACGCTGACCGATATTCCTGGGACAGATATATCTTTGTTGCACTTTCGGAAGTCCTGCAGCGACACTATGAATGAAACAGTCAATGCCCGGGTAAAGGCTTCCCATATTATACACGTTAAAATACCTATATCCGCGTCAAATGATCCGCCTTCACTTTGCAAGGACGGCGGGATTGGTACGTCCAGTGTTTTCAAGGATTCTTGAATTTCATGGAAGTGAACAAGTTTTGATTGACCATTGAAGCGAAGTCTAATAGCTAAATCCCACGGCGCAAATCCCTGTTTGCAATCAGTATCAAAGTGAACTCTCAGAGTGCAATTACTCGCCTTGAATTGTACGACAACTGGAACCGTGGTCGTATTGCATGTGGTAATTACCCTGCGATGGAGATTGTTTCCTACCATGCTAGGGCTACTCACAAACTCCACGGTCGCGGATTGAGGAATTGTCTGCTCGAAGGTAAGTCCTCGCAGGTCCAAATTTCGGTAATCAGCATCTCCTAAACGGAAGATTGAGAATGTATAACGTCCACCATGTCTTGGCTGAATTGCCAACTCGCCACTAGTGCTTGTAAAGGACTTAGTAAGTTCGTGTGCTGGTTCGTTATCTGCTTGGATGCGATAGTGAATTTGGAACGGGGCTGTTCCGTTAAAAGTAAGAGAGGCCGTGATGCCTGTTTCGCCAGTACTATAAGCTGTAATCAGTGCAAATCAAACAGCAGCAAAATAATTCATACCAATCTTCCATTCGCCTCCATTGAACTTTAACGGTTGGTGTTGCTTTTTCTACGACTTTGCAAGTTTTCGGTGAGACAACATCGCCTTTACATTTCTGCAAATTGGATTAGTGTATAGTACATATGGGTTGATTAAACGACGCCAGTACCTTGCCTTGCACTCCGATGATTGTATATTCGCCTGGTGCGATAGCCTCTACATTCAATTCTCTTGAATTGCCTCGGGGCATGAATGATTTTTCCCATGGTGATGCTCGGCTTCTTCGGGTTGGCACATAAACAGCAGTTTCTGCGGGTTTGTATCTTACCAGGACGTCGAGAGGAGAGTCAAATGCATACGAAGCGTTGGTAGACACTACCAGAGTTGTACCAGAGCCAATAAGCATAGATGATACACCACAGTCTTTAAAAGCAGCAGTGGGTCGACGGAGCACTGTAAAAAGCCGCGTAGACTTCGTGATTGATGCAGTATCGTGCGGTGAAAATCTATCGCGCTCTATATGCACTGTGTTCCCAATCCCATCGGTGACCTCTTCTAGAGTATAAATATGCTCCCCGGGCCGATCCAGGGAGATTTTCAAAGGGACTCGAAACTTCTGAGGATGATCACTTCGGATAGCCTGGGCTCCACTAGTCGAGGAGAACTGATTAGAACCAATTGGCCGTTGTCTGGATTCCCCACCAGAATGATTAACATTGTCATGATCAATTACTTCCACTCTGAAGTCATCCTTCACCCCATCCACTGTCCTGGACCACTTAAAGATTAGTGGTCCCAGACCAAACAACTCTACTACGAACTGAACGTCAGGATTATGTCCGAGGCAGCGGATATTCTCCAGCTGATAAGACGGCTCGTGGGTAAACTCCATACGAGGGCATTGCGCGATAGTCATTTCTGACGGGTAAAGAATCCTAAAATCTATTTTCCCGTCATCCAAAACGCGCTCCAGTCGTAATGTTCCAGGCTTCGAGATACGAATGAAGACTACCGTTTCATGCTCCCAGGAACCGGCACGTGAATATTTACTGAACTCTTCTTGGAAATCACCACCACGAGCGAGAGAGGACTGCCGAATTTGACTGTTTCGTAGTCTTTCAGAAGCTTTAAAATCCTTTTTGCCTAGTTCGACGAACTGTATCTCTCTGCTATTTTCCCCAACCTCTAGGGAGGTAAACGAATACCGGACACCAGCTACTTTTCCCCCTTTGAGAAGCAGTGGTATAAATGCAGACTGACTAGAGCCCGGTATACATTGGCCCAAGCCATCTGGATTAAGCTGTGCAGTATTGATGGGGGACATGCGGATGGAGTGTTCCCCGAGAAGGTGAAAATCTTTGTGACGTCCGGCTGAACGAGAAAAAGGCAAAATGCTGAAAAGGAAACCGAAGAAACTGACGCCCTGGGTTGACGCCTCTGGTATACCTAAGAGTTAATCATTGTCAGTACGTGAATACCAGAATTGAATGAATTTTATGCACCGGAAAACCCAGAAAATGTAATCGCCTCACTAACAGGATTGGCCACCTCCCTAAATAGAATGTAATCCGTAATAGCAAATGCCAAAATCAGAAGAAAGACAATGGCTTTGCCATAAGTAAGTCCGGGAAGCCTTAGCGATGCTAACACCAGGCAATAAGCAATGTCGAATGCCATCCACTTTTGAAAGTTGGTAAAGCCAGTTCCTTCAGAAAGCGAAGCCGTACGAAAGGCCATTATCTTGATTGCCTAGACTCGAAGTATGTAATAAATTAAAGGGTAGAGGATCGAAATAGTGCGTAAAATCTGACCTGGCATAGAAGTCCAAAGCTAAGAAAATAGAGCTTTTGTCTCGATGCATACATATACTGTTCTGGGATCAACGGACCGGAGCTTGGTCGATCCTCTTGTCGACGTTCTCGAGCGGGTGTGCGAGACATTATCACGATTCGGAATGGAATAAAAGGGAATAAAAGGCTGAGGTTAGTTCACGGGATAGCAAGTGAGGGTGGGTGCAGTGCAGTAGCGTTGCCCTTGTATTTTCACAGCGACGCACGAACCCCAGACAGAGTGGCATAGGTATTCCCATGCCACTGACACGATGCAGTAGAATATAGTGGAAAATCGTGGACCAACGCTCATCATTTGAATATACGCGTGTTTCCAAAAGCATACTCTCCGAACTGTTGATGAGAGATGAATCGCAGCAAGTTGAAGCGGCTGTATGTGAGCGCTTATTCGTGACAAGATAATAATTAACACACCAATGTGGCCTGCGTAAGTAAAGGGAACGACACATGAGCCAAAGGTAACCCGAACTAGATAAACCGATCTGGATCACCTGAGCTCAGCATTTCTATGGATCACAAACTCGCTAACGGCGACCTATATGCATGCCAGGAAATGGCCGTCTTCCATAGCATCGTTTCGGTCAGATCCGTTGTCACATTAGCGCGCGATGTACTTAGGGTACGGATGATTCTTCCAGGAAACAGCATGTTCCGTTAGCTATCAACGTCGACTGCTTGACCATTATTTGCGGACCTGTGACGGATAGAATCTATTCCGAGTTTCATATATCTTTATAGACGTCGGCTCGTGCAAAGGGTATTGTGATTATAAAATTCAGTATAGCAAGAGCTACCCAGGCATAGGCCAGAAATGCGACGAGAGGTTGAAGCGAAGACTTCCAGTCAGGGACCAGCGTCACGGTAGCAGTCAAAGTTAAGGATGATAAATAATATATCACAACAACACAAGCCTCTTGCAAAGCAACCGCAAAGCTTTATTAGACTCGTTGAGCCTTGTATATGTTCAACTTCCGAAGCGTGCTTAAAAAGTTGAAAAAGCACGAGAACTTCATGGCATTCGAAAACCAAGTATTAGGATGGATACAGGGATTTGGATAACTAAGAAACCGGTCTAAGAGCAATATTCAAGCTGCCACATCAACCTCCGGCTATAGTCTCCCTGCCAGTCAATTTCTGTTGTCCCGGGTATAAATTCTAGGAAACGTAATACATGTTAGTAACCATTAGGATCGAATGTTCAGTCGTACCTTTTCCATGCCAGACGATTTGCACAGAATGTTTGCCTGAAGGAATAACTACCATCCCAGCACTGAAGTTGCGGCTAATGCACGCATTGTAATCCTCGCCACAGTCGTCAGATTTGTCGAGCTCGAATTCAGTGGTTAGACCTTGAATAACCCCGTCGACCAGAACGGCCATTTGCATATCACGAGCATCGATGTCGACCAGGGAGAGGAGATGGGGTTTTTTATGGTCTAACGTATATCTAATGGGAGAAGGCTGCCCATTGAGTCCAGGAACAAATGCGTTGATGCTCCATCGCTGGAAGACCGTCTTCGGCATCTTGCAAGAATTGGCTGGAATCAAAATAGGACCACCATGGCCTGGCACCTTGACAGACGAGGTCATTGCTGTTAAACAGATGAGTATTAAAAATATCCAAGATCGTCAGTACTAACAATAAACTAGCCATAAGAGCACAAGAAGTATGAATGCACCAACGATGGCATCCAGAATCTTCTTTCCTAGCGAGTAAACAGGATCCGGTGTTTTCCATAGTTTATCGTCTGATATGGGTTTGTCAGATCTGAAGGATTAAATGTTAATAGTGATCTTAATCAGACAAAAGGTTGGCAGACTTGTCGTACTGTTAATACAGATATTTAGCCAATGGTAAATAAACAACAATGCCCACTCACATGAAGAAGTAAAGATCGTGGATAGGATGTCAGTTCGCCTGACGAATCGATGAATACCCTGGGGTCCGTCTATTGATGTACATACATGTTGAGTCGTTTAATGAAAATAATAACGTAAGAGCTCACATCTCGGGGTGAGGGATGAGTGTTAAAGGTTGTCAGTTTACCAGTTCTTCCCGGGGCACGACGTAGGTTTTCAAGACGAAAGATCGTTTTGAACAACTGCAGTAAAAGAACGTCAGTCTGAATCAAAGGGATCGCACAAAGATGGATCCTACGTCTGGCATTGTCTGGCATTGCGCAAATATAATTATATAAGCATAAGTTGCACGAGGTGACGGGGACAGCAGACACGGTTACCTTATCCATGAAAGGAGTCGCTGGACATTTGTGCAGTCCCATTCCAAGGAGAGAGGGCACTTTGCGATCTGTTAAAATCTTCTCTGGTTCGTTAAAGTCGTGTGGCTGTTTGTTAAGTTAGCCATATAATATGTGTTAGAATACAAAAACTGTTCGTACATTGCTATGCGCCTTTGTGAGGTTAGCGAAGACGACTTCGTTGCTTCCCGAGGTAATGTTCTCTCTTTGTTTAACAATTCTAAAAAGCCCTAATGGTTGCCCGAGTCCTGAGTATAGTATTAGAACGCACATGTTTAGTTGAATCATTTGGGTAAAAACTAACTCATGGCTTCTCGTATGTATCCCATGATTGAATCTTTAGCAAGCGGATCATTCGACGTTGCGAGCCTGATGATCTCGTCACGCTCAGTCTTGCGTTTGTCGTCGAGGTAGAAATCAACAGCTTGGGAGCATGCTCCATGGTAGATGAGATACACGGCCATATCATAATGTTATCGGCATGCTTACCTTGTGCATAATTGACCGCGGCAACAACGGATAGCCCAAGAACATTTGCAGTTAACCGCAGTCGTTCAAGCCTTTCCCTTCCATCTTGAACTATTTTCGCACTCTTTAAGCCATCTATCTTGCGAGACTCTTTTTGTTGATTGAAAAGTTCAACAGCTTCGATACAAGCTGTGGCCATAGAGCAATGTCAAAATCAGTGACGTTCATAACATACAAATGCAGAAAATCTTACCCTGGTGAACCTTGGAGGGGGAGATCATGGGCAGTCCGGATACATTGACGGTAACGTCATTATTTTGTGATTTTTTCAGGTGTCCGTTTCGACGCATGCCCTCTAGAACAATACGGTCCTGGTACTCATCTAGCTCGACGACATCGCGGAATCTTCCTGCAGTTTGACTAGTCTGTGCCAGTCGGTCTAAAAACGATCTAGCAGTAGGCGAACCCACTGCGACGCCTTTAAAGTATTCTGTAATCAAACGCATAAAGTACTTAAGATACCCCTGGTGGTCTGTCAATAAATGGTTTCAAATGATAGAAATATAACACACCTCTTCGACATCATGCAGAACTAACTGCAGTTGACGTTCAATATGCTCAGTCAGCTTTTTGGCTGCATTGAAGGCGCTTGTGCGTACTGCCCATGCTTCTGGGGGATCAGCTTTTCTGAAAACATATCTTAAGAACAAGTAGTTAATGAGGAGAATGATGGTAATATAACTTCATTACATACGAATACAGAGCCGCAAAATCTGTAAAGTTGTTCTTATCTGCAGCAGCACTATCAGACGTGGACATGGGTAAGCCACACTAACAAACCACATGACGGTAAATGATATGGAGCACATCGGTTGAATTTATGAACTCAACTCACAATTGCCTCGGTCACGAAGCGGACACACGTCGGGTTTATAACATCCCGGACGATATCAATGGCCTTGGTCCCAGGGCGATGACCAGCAACATCACTGAAATAAGAAGTCAGTCCAGGTTTTAGAATGGCTTATGCGGAAACGAACGTGGAATTATTCTCAATAAGTTCCCTCGCCACTTCTGAATAATATTTACCATAGTGTACGAGCGAACGGGTATGGGGCATGATTGAGTATAATGTCTACACTCCCTGCGTATTTATAAAGCTGCAGTCAAATGACATGAAAACGCACCATAATCTGATCATTGTCATGCCTAAAGACGAAACATTGTATATATAAGGTGGAGTTTATAATGCTATCTCAGATCTTACTCACAATTTTTCATTGTCGAATCCCAGCATGTACCTTCAGTGATATAATCAATATCCCCTCGAGTTAATGACTAGCATGATGTTATTACATACCCATATCCACTCGTCAAGATCTTCAAGTCGCGGCCATATGGGGAGAGATACTGCTCTGGATCATTGAAAATGTCACCGATGTTCTTAATATTATCCACGGTTCTGATTTTGATTGGCTGAGGCCTGTCAAAGGTATAGAAATCCTGAAGGTGAATAAGGTCTGCCTTGCTAGTGATGGGGGCGATGAATGGGAAAAGCCCATAAATGTTGTCATATGTATAATTGCGCGATAAGTTGCGAAGCAGAACTAATCTAACTTCAGACATAACCCACATGAATCATAGGTTCAACGTACCCTTTGGTAGCATTGCACCATAGGCCCCGTTGTCTGAATCGGGTAAGTAAGAGTCTTCTAATCCCCATTTCGTTAGATTGCCAGCTGCAGAAGAACATTAAGCGCGTCCTTAATCGAAATTGAAAGTGGCATACCGTCAAGCTTATCCATAAATCGGGGATCGTTGCGAATTGCGGTAATCTTGATGGGTCGATGTCAGCGGAAGGTAACAAAGAGAAAGAAACATTAAACAAACCAAGTCCATGAGCAGGGCATAAGTCTGATTGTGTTCGTAGAAGCGTTATTTCAACTTTAAATTAACTAACGATAAAAATCTCAAATATTTACCTTCGTATATCCAAAACCAAAGCCACCGGAGGTACATTCTTCAGCTTGAAGACCGGGCTTTGAAAAATTGTTGTTAATAAACTCTTATTCGAAATGGTGAGCATGCAGCAACTTACATAAAGCTCCAGCTCGTCAATGTTGCCATACAAGCGACGAGCAGCTTCGCAAACTTTAGCATCTGAATTCCATTCCCTGAACTCTTTAAAGGCTATCTTTCTCACGTTACCAGGAGCTCAGAAAACATGCAATTATGAGCTTACGCTTAAGACCCAGGAAACTCCTAAATTGGTTGAGAGAGCAGACTTTGTGACGTCTCGCTTCGTTGATCATCATCTCATCGAAGACCTTGAAACATGGAGGAGTAGAACGAGCATGAGTGGGTCCAGCCAGTGCATCAGTTGCGTCCAATAATATCTTTGCGAGATCATCGTCAGCAAATCGACCATCCGGGCCTCGTTTTAGTCTTCAATAATATAAGTAGTGTATATTACTTTGAAAATTAGAAGCACCTACGTTCCACAGGTGGACAGTTGCTGATCAGTTGGTTTCTCCTTAGAGAAGATAAGTTCTAACTGCTCCGGCGTAATGTCTGTGATTTTATCTAGAGGTTCTTTGAATTGAGTTCGCAGAGCATCATTAACCCAAGTTTCGTCGGCATCACTCATGAGAGACGACCACTTCGGGATAATATCTGAGTAAGATGTAAATAAGAAACCAGATAGTAACGTACACTATAGAGCTGACTAAATTCATAACTGGGATGGTGAGGTCTAACAGACTTCGTGTCACAAATGCCTTTGCTACCCTATATATTGTTGTTAGTGCCTTGGTCTCTGAAAGGATTTACTATATATTTACATCAAGATCGAGTTTGGGACCTGGACCAGTGCTCGGAAGCCCGAGGAGACCTTTGCAGAAGTCCTCGATAACGGCATTCTTGAAATGAAAACAATTGATTGAACGCGCAATCTTGAAGATTTTGTCGTCTTGCTGTTCCATTGAACTTAAATCACTTGTTCCATCTGATGACTTAGCGAAGGCTTCCAAGGGGGTAAACTCCTTTTCGTTGGCTTCCAGTAAACGACGTGCTATGTACTAAAAGAAAGTTTAAACAAATCTTCAGCATATCAGCGCGGCTAAGAAGCGGTGAAGGGGCATACATTGTGATTTCGGTTCCAGACAATTAACATGGCTGTAACTTGCGGAGGCAAGAAAGCCAGGCGGTCTTCGCAGAAACAGTCAGGAGCCAACATGCCACTGCCATCCCTCATTCGTATTTTAGCACACTGTTCGTCGTTGATGCCATAAAGGGGCGATAAATCAAAGGAAGGTGATGTTTCGCTAAATAACTTTGAAGGACTTCCGCCTTGAGGACGTGAAAGAGAAAGCTGCACTTCTCGTGAGTTTTGTATGATCCGACACTAGAAGATACTCCCACCGATACTAAAGTCGCGAAGGAGAAAACTAAGCTGGAGCACCCTTCAGAATGAGCAGTTCGCTTTACAGGCCATTAATATTCAAATATAGATGCATATAGGACAGAAAGACATACATTTCCACTCCTACAGAGCAGACCTTGAAAGATATCTTGAGCAGCTGGCTGACGCCCACCTGAAGTCTTGTCAATAATGCGAACGAAAGGCGTGCGATTCGGGGCCCGTGTTGGCGGGATTCCGTCACTTGGCTGTCTTGGATGGTCGACTAGTCAACTTCATGAGCTCGGATGTCGAAAATACGATACAGAAATTCGTTCACATAAAGCTATCACAGACAGACTCATTTGCTTGATAATGGAAGAGTCGAGGCCACTTTTAGAGGACCCCCTTACAGCGTGTTGGAGCTAGGTTTTCCAAATAAAATTCTTGAAACAAGAGATTAGAACGGAGCATGCTCACAACATCTTTGCGGTCATCGACGGTTTTCTTGTCTGCGATACTCTTCTCAAGTGCTGAAAATTGACCCTGGGCAAACTGTAAGGATGTAACATTTTTGACAAAAATTAGGAAGCATACAGCAACTTTTGTTCCATTAGGAGTGGATGTTTGGTCTTCCATACTAATGAAAGTTGAAACGACGCTCCAGAGACGAGCGAATAGTCCAGGGGAGTGCTGTGAATGTAAGACATGATCTGTTTGAGTGTGGTCGGGAGGCATTGCAGGATTGGTCGGATAACAACAGTCTGTTGGATTGAGGTAACTTGTTGCGACTTTCAGCAACCTTGGAACCTTATACACGATTTGCTGAAGTACTCTAGCAAGCGCTCAAACCACGTTACAGCGAGCGCATCTAGTATCGGACGCCTTCTCTCTTTGCCATGAGTTGAAAAATACCTAGAAACGATGCCACCAATTGCTTGGTATACAGATCTTGCGATCCCCAACACGTTATGTGATTTTTCATTGGGTACGGAAATTGTCTATCAATTCCACCGGACCCATGCCTGCAACATGCATGCTAGTACTGGAAACGGGAGTTGACACGCATATAACATGTTCTTTGAATTGCTCCTGGACATTGAGATCATCGTACATCTGTCTTGAACCCTGACGCCTAAATTTGTGATGGATGCCTGTTGGCGAAGCAGTTGGCTATGGGCAATATAACTGAAGCAGGTTTAAGTACTATAAGCGAGCGTCAAGTTCTTGGTGCTCATGCTGGAGCGAGTAGCATCGACTCGGATGGCGACTTCAGCGTTCACTTCAACGTTACATCGTGAGAGTAAATCTCACGAGAGATCACAGCACGTGTGGGTGACGAGCTGAGCCACTTATTGAACCACTGTCACAACTTGGATTGGATGATAGTTTGCAGTGGTTCTGAGGCTTGTCGCCCGCTCAGATCTTTAGAATTCTATGCGGTCGCTGCATTGTGACCTCGACCGTCTGCGATCTGGTTCTCAGGAAACGCAATTAGTAAATAAACGGCGTGGTCCTAGTGGAAACCTCATGGCATACAAGTTGTGCTCATATACCGTCCAGAAGTGGCCTCCCTAGCACTGTCCAATACTTGACGCAAGAAGATGGTCGCATCTAAATCTCCCTCGTCTCGATACACAGGCAAGACTCCTCCAGTTGATGAGAAAGCGCTCATGGATGAAGAGGCCGACTCATCGAATAAAGGCTTTGAGGATTCTCGACACGATCAGCATCTATTCTCGACGGGCCAGCACGACCCCTTAAAGAAGGTGGACATAGACAACCCCGATTCACCAAATACACATGCACAGCGTACGCCGTCTGCAGAACTTTCCCCCCTCCGGAATTCCCCCATGAAGGATTTCCAAGGTCTCGATGGACAGGGCGCAGCTACTATGGGTGAACTACATTCCCTGGCTGACCAGGGAGAATTTGTCGGGGAAAAGAGTGGCGAAGGCCCCGTTGGGCGTCGCATATCATTTACAGCTACACAACCTTCATCCACAGCCCTACCTTCGTCTACAAGCCCACCTCCCTCTACAACCACGCATATATCTA